>SJYA01001617.1:352944-567366 GCA_006410615.1 Neotragus moschatus | reverse complement strand
TTTTTTTTTTTTTTTCTTTTGGATTTCCTCAGTGACCTCTTGGTTACTTAGCAATATGGTTTAATCTCTTTGTGTTTGTGTCTTTTTGGTTTAGTTTTTTTTTTTTTTTCTGTAAGAATGTTGAGGTCAGTAAAAAATATATATGATATAATTTTAGTTTCCCTAAATTTACCACAGCTTGATTTGTGATACAAGAAGTGATCTATTCTGGTGAGTGTTTCATGTGCACTTGAGAAAAAAGTGTATTCTGCCATTTTTGGATAGAATATCCTATAGATAGCAATTAGGTCAATCTCTTCCAGTGAGTGAGGTATTAAAGATTCCCACTATTATTGTGCTACTGTTCATTTACCTTTTATAGTGTTAGCATTTTCTGTATATATTCAGGTGCTCCAATGTTGGGTTTATATATATTTATAATTGTTATTTCTTCTTCTTGGATTGAACCTTTAATCAAAAATGTAAGAGAAACCTAAACAGACAGTTTTCCAAAGAAGACATACAGATGGCCAAATGATATTGAGAAAAGATGCTCAACATCATTCATTATTAGATAAATGCAAATTAAAACTATAGTAATTATCATCTCACACCTGTCAGAATGGCCATCAATAAAAAATGTACAAAAAATTAATGTTGGGTGGGATGTGGAGAAAAGGGAACACTCCTGCACTGTTAATGGGACTTTAAAGTGATACAGCCACTACAGAAAACAGTGTGAAGATTCCTTTAAAAATTAGGCATAAATCTACCATGTGACCCAGCAATCGCACTAGTGAGCATATGTCTTGAGAATATCACAATTTTAAAGAGACATATATTCCAATTTTCACTGCAATACTTACAATAGCCAGGATGTAGAAGCAAGCTAGATATCCATCAACAGCTTAATGGATAAAGAAGTTGTAATACATTTATACAATGGAATATTATACAGACATATAACTAGGTGGAGCTAGTGGTAAAGATCCTGCCTGACAATGCAGGAGACTTAAGAGATATGGGTTCAATCCCTGGGTCGGGAAGATCCCCTGAAGGAGGGCAGTTTTCCTGCCTGGAGAAATCCATGGACAGAGGAACCTGGTGGGCTACAGTCCATAGGGTTGCAAAGCATTGGACATGACTGAAGTGACTTAGAATGAACAAAGGCATAAAGAAATGAATTTGAATCAGTTGTACTGAGTTAGAAGAGCTCAGAGCCTCATATACAGAGAAAGGTAAGTTAGAAAAAGGAAAAGCAAGCATTGTATATGTTAATATACATGTATGGAATCTAGAAAAATGCTACTAACCAACTTACTAGAGAATGGATTGTGCATTCAGTGGAGAAGATGAAGGCAGGACTTATTGAGAAAATAGCATTGATATACATACACTATCATGTGTAAAATAGATAGTGGGAAGCTGCTAAATAACCCAGGGCCCAGCCTAGTGCTCTGAGATGACATAGAGAGGTTGAATGTGGGGAGGGAAGGGAGGCTCAGGGAGAAATGATGCATATACAGTTACGACTGATTCACTTTACTGTGTGGCAGAAACCAACAAAAATTTGTAAAGCAATTTTCTACCAATTAAAAAATATGCATATTTAAAAAAATTGGCTATTAACCCATAAAAAGTGTCAGCTCTCTTTGGCCTGTCAGGAGGTCAGCCTGCTACATTTGCGGTGCCTTCATTATCTCTGCTTCTTGTCTTCAATAAACTCATTCCCTTCTGAAATGAAATGTGTCGGGAAGTTCTTTTCTAACCCACACTCAGACTGCCACAACAAGAAGGAATTTTATTGTATATACTAATTTTTTTTAAATTTCTTTATCCAGAATGTTCTAAACACTGTATAAACAAAAGTACTGATGATTATTGTTGATTCTGGTCACAAAGTCAGGATAATTCCAATGAATAAAATGTGTCTGTTGTATTTCCATAAAGATTTTCAGTTTCACATCTTAGAAGTGATTATTTGGGTATGGCTTTTCAGAACCTGGCCTGTGTGAGTCTCTCTCTCTCTGTGTATGTGTGTGTGTGTGTGTTGTCTAAGCAAGTGCATATGTTAGGCCCCCAATTTCTAACATATTTTTTTAAGTTCCACTGTCCCTACTTCAGCGACTGAATTGAACTGTCCTTACTTCATTTATGTCTTTTTTTCCTCAAATTCATTATAAAGATTATTGGAAACCAGAAAACATAATGACCTCTTTCATATTCACCAGACATATTATCTCTTATTTACTGAGCATGAGTTTTCCATTTNAATGAATAAAATGTGTCTGTTGTATTTCCATAAAGATTTTCAGTTTCACATCTTAGAAGTGATTATTTGGATATGGCTTTTCAGAACCTGGCCTGTGTGAGTCTCTCTCTCTCTCCGTGTATGTGTGTGTGTGTGTGTTGTCTAAGCAAGTGCATATGTTAGGCCCCCAATTTCTAGCATATTTTTTTAAGTTCCACTGTCCCTACTTCAGCGACTGAATTGAACTGTCCATACTTCATTTATGTTTTTTTTTCCTCAAATTCATTATAAAGATTATTGGAAACCAGACAACATAATGACCTCTTTCATATTCACCAGACATATTATCTCTTATTTACTGAGCATGAGTTTTCCATTTTTAGTATAACACTTTTTTCATCTTACTCTATGTCTTAGGTAAATCATCCAGTTTTTCTACTCAGGAATATTGGAAGATGTTGCAAAGTCATTATATAGTAAATTGGATCCATATAAATAACTCATCAGGATCATTCAAGTCAACAAAGTAAGCATTTTTGCTCAAAAGATCTGTATAATTGCCTTAACTATTTTATTTTTTCATGTAAATATATTATGTGCTTCTTAGCAAAGTAGTCTTTTTGAGTTCTTATTTTTAGTCATATACCCCACAAAAATTTCAAATATGTGGAGAAACAATATAGCTATCCACAGTTTATTCAATTCAGTGGACTAATGGATAGGTATGCTCAGTCTCTCAGTTGTGTCTGACTCTTTGTGACCTTTTGGACTGTATTCCACTATGCTCCTCTGTTAATGGTATTTTTCAGGCAAGAATACTGGAGTGGGTTGCCATTTCCTTCTCCTAGGGATCTTCCTGACCCAGAGATTGAATCTGTGTCTCTTTCACTGGCAGGCAGATTTTTTACCACAGTACCACCTGGGAAGCCCAAAGAATATATTTAACATATCTTAAATGAAGAATGAGATGAAGACTCAGTATTTAATCAGAATAGATGATTGTGGAACCATGCTTAGACACACATGAGATGTGCTTATCCTATTATTCAATCAGAATGAAACAGCTATAGTGAACTATAAATTGTCCAGAAATATACATTAGCAGATTGTTTTATCATTTGAATGTTAAATTCAGTGACATTTAAAATAACCTACTTGTCATGAACTAATCATCTAACAGGGGGAAAAAAAAATATCTGTTTCTTCCTATACTTACAGGTTATATTTAGAGAACATTAAAAAAAAAAATACAGCATCAAGTGTGGGTTTTTCTAAAAACAAGCAAAAAGACTGTAATGTCAATCACCTCCCTACTACAACCCAACTTAAAATATTTCAATGTCTTTCTGTTGGCCTTAAAATAGACCAGACATTTTTATGAGGTTTAATAAATCTCAACATAATCTGACCTTGCCTTTCTCTTGAGTGTCAACTTTTGCTCTTCCCCTCTCAAAGCTCCCCACATTTTCTCAATCACTTATAGTCAACACTCTCCCTCTTTCTCAGGGCACACTTTGTTCCTTCTCTCTGATCCCTTTTGCTTTTTGCCTCATTAGCTTCTATTCTTTAACCTCATCCAAATGTTATTTCCTCAGGAAATTCTTCCCTTAGCTCCCATTCACATTTTCAGAGCATCATAAAACTTTCTTGAAATTTTATTTATTTTGTATGATTAATTACTGTTCATTTTCCTCACTAGAATATAACATGCACCTGACTCTTTTTGGTCCTTGGTGTTTATAATAATGTCTGGTAATATACTTCTTCAGTAAAATTAGTTGAATAGATTATATTAAACTTAATACAAAAAAACCCCACATGTTTCTTAATTCTATTTATGAAATATCCAGAAAAGCCAAATATACAGAGAGAAAATAGATTAGTAGTTTCTTAGGAAGGTACACTTATGGCTGATTTATGTCAATGTATGGCAAAATGAGTACAGTATTGTAAAGCAAAACAAACTAAAAAAAAAATTAAAAAAAAAAGACTGGAAATGGAGATTAACTATTAATATAAACTGAAATGAGGAATTTTGCTGGAAGAATGAAAATGTTCTAAAATGGGATTATGGAGGAGATTGCATAACTCACTAAATTTACTAAAAAAAAAATGAACTGTACTTTTAAAATAAGTGATTTTATGGTACGTAAATCTGCCCATGGAATTCTCCAAGCAAGAATACGGGAGTGGATAGCTATTTCCTTCTCCAGGGGATCTTCCTCAATCGGAAATCAAACCCAGGTCTCCTGCATTGCAATCAGACTTTTCAATATCTGAGATACTGGGAAGCCCCACATTATACTCCAATAAAGATGTTTTTAAAAAATGTTCAATGTGGCCTGACTTTTCCATTAGCTGTGATGTAATTTCAGGTAATAGTTTAACTTGTGTTTATCTGTGAAGAAAATCATGTCATCATTCTTCATGGATTCTCTTAAATCTTTTTATTTGTTTCTATTTGTCTCTTCACAGCTTATCCAAGCCTTTGCTTTAACAGTTTGTATCCGAGGCTTTCTCTGGAAAATTGTCCTGGGCTAATGGAACCACCTGGCAGGAGCCTGGGGTGCTACAGTTCTCATGGAGGACCTTAGCCAATCACTGACTGATAAAGGAGGGTGCATGGACAGATGAGTCTTGTGGGTTACAATCCATGGGATAGCAAAGAGTCAGACGTGACTGAGCAACTGAGCATGCACAAAGGAAATGGGGTCTACTCTGGTGGCTCAGTGATAAAGAAAACCTTCTTGCCAATGCAGAAGATGCCAGTTCAATCCCTGGGTCAGGAAGATCTGGAGAAAGAAATGGTGACCCACTGCAGTATTCATGGCTGGTAAATCTCAGGGAGAGAGGAGACTGCCAGGCTATTGTCCATAGGGTCGCTAGAGTCGGATATGATTTAGCAACTAAACAACAAAGGAGGATGGAAACTGAGCTTCCTTGCATCCACTGAGGGCACACTCTGAGCTATAACTTAGGTCTCCAATAAGGCTGAAGTCAAAGTTACAGGATCTGTATCTGAATATGTAGCCTTAGTATTAGCATGTTTCCCTTTCCTCTCCTGCTGCTGCTGCTGCTGCTAAGTTGCTTCAGTCCTGTCCGATGCTCTGCGACCCCATACACAGCAGCCCACCAGGCTCCTCCATCCTGAGATTCTCCAGGCAAGAACACTGGAGTGGGTTGCCATTTCCTTCTTCAATGCATGGAAGTGAAAAGTGAAAGTGAAATCGCTCAGTCGTGTCTGATTCCTAGCGACCCCATGGACTGCAGCTTACCAGGCTCCTCTGTCCATGGGATTTTCCAGGCCTGAATATAAGATGTGTCAACTTCTCAGATCTCTTTCTTAAAGTCCTTGCACATAAACCCATCAGAACTCAGCTTGCCCAAGACACTGACTCCACTGAAGTTTTAAAATATCAGAAATAATGTGGGACGACTTACAATTAACTTTATACATCATATTGTGATATGAGCCCCAGNCAACATAATGACCTCTTTCATATTCACCAGACATATTATCTCTTATTTACTGAGCATGAGTTTTCCATTTTTAGTATAACACTTTTTTCATCTTACTCTATGTCTTAGGTAAATCATCCAGTTTTTCTACTCAGGAATATTGGAAGATGTTGCAAAGTCATTATATAGTAAATTGGATCCATATAAATAACTCATCAGGATCATTCAAGTCAACAAAGTAAGCATTTTTGCTCAAAAGATCTGTATAATTGCCTTAACTATTTTATTTTTTCATGTAAATATATTATGTGCTTCTTAGCAAAGTAGTCTTTTTGAGTTCTTATTTTTAGTCATATACCCCACAAAAATTTCAAATATGTGGAGAAACAATATAGCTATCCACAGTTTATTCAATTCAGTGGACTAATGGATAGGTATGCTCAGTCTCTCAGTTGTGTCTGACTCTTTGTGACCTTATGGACTGTATTCCACTATGCTCCTCTGTTAATGGTATTTTTCAGGCAAGAATACTGGAGTGGGTTGCCATTTCCTTCTCCTAGGGATCTTCCTGACCCAGAAATTGAATCTGTGTCTCCTTCACTGGCAGGCAGATTTTTTACCACAGTACCACCTGGGAAGCCCAAAGAATATATTTAACATATCTTAAATGAAGAATGAGATGAAGACTCAGTATTTAATCAGAATAGATGATTGTGGAACCATGCTTAGACACACATGAGATGTGCTTATCCTATTATTCAATCAGAATGAAACAGCTATAGTGAACTATAAATTGTCCAGAAATATACATTAGCAGATTGTTTTATCATTTGAATGTTAAATTCAGTGACATTTAAAATAACCTACTTGTCATGAACTAATCATCTAACAGGGGGAAAAAAAAATATCTGTTTCTTCCTATACTTACAGGTTATATTTAGAGAACATTAAAAAAAAAAATACAGCATCAAGTGTGGGTTTTTCTAAAAACAAGCAAAAAGACTGTAATGTCAATCACCTCCCTACTACAACCCAACTTAAAATATTTCAATGTCTTTCTGTTGGCCTTAAAATAGACCAGACATTTTTATGAGGTTTAATAAATCTCAACATAATCTGACCTTGCCTTTCTCTTGAGTGTCAACTTTTGCTCTTCCCCTCTCAAAGCTCCCCACATTTTCTCAATCACTTATAGTCAACACTCTCCCTCTTTCTCAGGGCACACTTTGTTCCTTCTCTCTGATCCCTTTTGCTTTTTGCCTCATTAGCTTCTATTCTTTAACCTCATCCAAATGTTATTTCCTCAGGAAATTCTTCCCTTAGCTCCCATTCACATTTTCAGAGCATCATAAAACTTTCTTGAAATTTTATTTATTTTGTATGATTAATTACTGTTCATTTTCCTCACTAGAATATAACATGCACCTGACTCTTTTTGGTCCTTGGTGTTTATAATAATGTCTGGTAATATACTTCTTCAGTAAAATTAGTTGAATAGATTATATTAAACTTAATACAAAAAAACCCCACATGTTTCTTAATTCTATTTATGAAATATCCAGAAAAGCCAAATATACAGAGAGAAAATAGATTAGTAGTTTCTTAGGAAGGTACACTTATGGCTGATTTATGTCAATGTATGGCAAAATGAGTACAGTATTGTAAAGCAAAACAAACTAAAAAAAAAATTAAAAAAAAAAGACTGGAAATGGAGATTAACTATTAATATAAACTGAAATGAGGAATTTTGCTGGAAGAATGAAAATGTTCTAAAATGGGATTATGGAGGAGATTGCATAACTCACTAAATTTACTAAAAAAAAAATGAACTGTACTTTTAAAATAAGTGATTTTATGGTACGTAAATCTGCCCATGGAATTCTCCAAGCAAGAATACGGGAGTGGATAGCTATTTCCTTCTCCAGGGGATCTTCCTCAATCGGAAATCAAACCCAGGTCTCCTGCATTGCAATCAGACTTTTCAATATCTGAGATACTGGGAAGCCCCACATTATACTCCAATAAAGATGTTTTTAAAAAATGTTCAATGTGGCCTGACTTTTCCATTAGCTGTGATGTAATTTCAGGTAATAGTTTAACTTGTGTTTATCTGTGAAGAAAATCATGTCATCATTCTTCATGGATTCTCTTAAATCTTTTTATTTGTTTCTATTTGTCTCTTCACAGCTTATCCAAGCCTTTGCTTTAACAGTTTGTATCCGAGGCTTTCTCTGGAAAATTGTCCTGGGCTAATGGAACCACCTGGCAGGAGCCTGGGGTGCTACAGTTCTCATGGAGGACCTTAGCCAATCACTGACTGATAAAGGAGGGTGCATGGACAGATGAGTCTTGTGGGTTACAATCCATGGGATAGCAAAGAGTCAGACGTGACTGAGCAACTGAGCATGCACAAAGGAAATGGGGTCTACTCTGGTGGCTCAGTGATAAAGAAAACCTTCTTGCCAATGCAGAAGATGCCAGTTCAATCCCTGGGTCAGGAAGATCTGGAGAAAGAAATGGTGACCCACTGCAGTATTCATGGCTGGTAAATCTCAGGGAGAGAGGAGACTGCCAGGCTATTGTCCATAGGGTCGCTAGAGTCGGATATGATTTAGCAACTAAACAACAAAGGAGGATGGAAACTGAGCTTCCTTGCATCCACTGAGGGCACACTCTGAGCTATAACTTAGGTCTCCAATAAGGCTGAAGTCAAAGTTACAGGATCTGTATCTGAATATGTAGCCTTAGTATTAGCATGTTTCCCTTTCCTCTCCTGCTGCTGCTGCTGCTGCTAAGTTGCTTCAGTCCTGTCCGATGCTCTGCGACCCCATACACAGCAGCCCACCAGGCTCCTCCATCCTGAGATTCTCCAGGCAAGAACACTGGAGTGGGTTGCCATTTCCTTCTTCAATGCATGGAAGTGAAAAGTGAAAGTGAAATCGCTCAGTCGTGTCTGATTCCTAGCGACCCCATGGACTGCAGCTTACCAGGCTCCTCTGTCCACGGGATTTTCCAGGCCTGAATATAAGATGTGTCAACTTCTCAGATCTCTTTCTTAAAGTCCTTGCACATAAACCCATCAGAACTCAGCTTGCCCAAGACACTGACTCCACTGAAGTTTTAAAATATCAGAAATAATGTGGGACGACTTACAATTAACTTTATACATCATATTGTGATATGAGCCCCAGACCTCCTCCATCTTCTAGGGGTGCCCTGAAATGCATATCCTGCTCCTCTTCTCACAGACACATTTCAGATCCAGTTAATCATTATTACAATGTAGGCAGAAAGAAACTCAAAGGGTCGGTTTAATTAATAACTTACAGGCATTACATGTGGCCAGAATATTGTTGTCATTGGTGATGATTGTGTGTGTTGGGGAGAAATAAGGCTATAATCAGGACAAGTTTTATCTGAACATGCAGGAAACTGCCTTCTCAGCCTAATCATAAGGCTGACATTATAAGCTACATATTTTAGTTATCATTAAAGATATAAATGTATAAAATAAATTTTTAAAAATGTTTCAGACAATTGCTATAAGTTTTCACTGGCCAGAATCTTATCAAAGCTTTAGAATGACTATGGAAATTTTACTTTCTTTCTCTAGGCTTTATAAAATAGGCCATTTAGCACTAATTCAGAGATTTGTTTGTTTAGTATATGCATGTGTGTGTGTGTGTGTGTGTTTGTGTGTGTGTGCTCGCGCGCGCGCACGCGCTGCTGCTTATGTATATGTGCAATATCAATTTATAAATATTTAAAATTATTGCTAATTTGATGAGTCAAATTAATTGCCATATGAGTAATCGTTGTTTTGAAATATTTCTATTATATTTGGTAAACAACTGAATGAAAGAAGCTAACACAGAATCACAAAATGCCATAAACCTAAGTATTAGAATAGCATAACCCCAGTGTGCTGAGTACTGACATCGCAAAATCTCCAGGGTTCACTTGCGTAAATTGTNAAATTAATTGCCATATGAGTAATCGTTGTTTTGAAATATTTCTATTATATTTGGTAAACAACTGAATGAAAGAAGCTAACACAGAATCACAAAATGCCATAAACCTAAGTATTAGAATAGCATAACCCCAGTGTGCTGAGTACTGACATCGCAAAATCTCCAGGGTTCACTTGAGTAAATTGTGTCTCAAAAGACCATTCTTGTGAAATGTTCTCTTTCAGAACATTTCCATGGGACATATATGGTTTCATAAGCAAGCATTTATATTTTACCCTTTGGACTGTCAATTCACAAATGTCACATTTCCAATATCATTGAACTTCTGGAAAACAGTAATAATACGAAATAGACAGAGGGAAATAATATGTCATTTCTACCTGCTATAATAACATATGTTAATAGGTATCAAGCAGTTGGTGTAGAAGATATTTTTCTTGAAAAGTAACTGAGGGATAAGAGAGTAATGAACAAATCATTGAATAGATGTTGTAGTTTCCTGCTTTTCTTTCTTTTCCTTATTTAACCTCTCTGTTTAAACTTACCAACTCTTATAGTTGCCTTAAAACTCAGCATTCATAAAACTGAGATCATGGCATTTGGTCCCATCACTTCATGGAAAATAGACGGGGAAACAGTGGAAACAGTGGTTGACTTTGTTCTCTTGGGCTCCAAAACCACTGCAGATGGTGACTGCAGCCATGAAATTAAAAGATATTTACTCCTTGGAAGAAAAGCTATGACAAATCTAAAAAGCATATTAAAAAGCAGAGACACTATTTTGCCAACAAAAGTCCATCTAGTCAAAGCTATGGTTTTTCCAGTAGTCAGGTATGGATGTGAGAGCTGNAACATTTTGCCAACAAAGGCCATCTAGACAAAGCTATGATTTTTTTCAAATAGTCCTGTTTGGATGTGAGAGTAGGACAAAAAAGAAGGCTGAGGGCTGGATAATTGATTCTTTTGAACTGTGGTGCTTGAGGAGCCTCTTGAGAGTCTCTTTTACAGCAAGAAAATCAAACCAGTAAATCCTAAAGAAAATCATCCCTGAATATTTATTGGAAGGACTGATGCTGAAGCTGAAACTCAAGTACTTTGGCCACCTGATGCACAAAGCTGACTTGTGGGAAAAGACCCTGATGCTGGGAAAGATTGAAGGCAAAAGAAGGGGATGGTAGAGGATGCGATAGTTAGATAGTATCATCGACTCAATGTACATGAATCTGAACAAGCTCTGGGTGTTGGTGATGGACAGGAAGCCTGTCATGCTGCAGTCCATGGGGTTACAAAGAGTTGGACATGACTTAATGACTGAACAACAATATGATAAAAGTAATATATACTCAGAAAGACCCTAGTCTACACTGACCTTTAATCACAAAGAAAGTAAATATAAAGCTACTGATAATATTCTGTATTTGAAGAAGATAAAGAGTTTGAAAGATTTGTACACTCATATGAGGCAAAATTTTTTTTTTAACATTCCATGGTAATTTTTGTAAAGCTCTTAAATAGCCATCATATTGGATTCAATATATTTATTTAATATCCCTGTCTAGTTGTTTATAANTGATAATATTCTGTATTTGAAGAAGATAAAGAGTTTGAAAGATTTGTACACTCATATGAGGCAAAATTTTTTTTTTAACATTCCATGGTAATTTTTGTAAAGCTCTTAAATAGCCATCATATTGGATTCAATATATTTATTTAATATCCCTGTCTAGTTGTTTATAACTCAAAGGAAATGGAACTTTGTCCAATACAGTGGTGTGTGTCACATTGTATACAACAAGGTTGATCAGTTGGTACTTTTTTTTCCTGTTAAGATTTTTTTAAACTTATAAATTTATAATAAGATTACACACATATTTTTAGATAGTAGTTCAAAGAAGACCATGATTGTAATATTAATTGTTTTGATAAAATGTGGTTAATGACTACGTATCAATTAATTTCCAATACCAAAAACATTAACAGAAGATATAATTACACAAGCTGTTGCCCAACTGTGACATAAAACTCAAAGAATTTAAGCTTCAGAAACATGTGCTAACTCAATGTGATATAAAGTCCAAATTTAAAGCTAAATAATATTTCCTGTCTTATCGTTTTTGTTCAGTCACTAAGTCAAGTCCAACTCTTTGCAGCCCTATAGACTGTACCATGCCAGGCTTTCCTGTCCTTCACTATCTCCCAAAATTTTTTCAAAGTCAGTGATGCTATCTAACCGTATTCTTTGCTGCCACCTTTTCCTTTTGCCTTCAGTTTCAGGGTCTTATCAATGAATTTGCTCTTCGCATCATATGGCCAAAATATTGGAGCTTCAGCTTCAGCATCAAACATTCCAATGAATATTCAGGGTTGATCTCCTTGCAGTCCAGGGATCTCTCAAGAGTATTGTCCAACCCCACAATTCAAAAGCATCAATTGTTTGGTTCTCAGCATTTTTTATGGTCCAACTCTTTCATTCATATGTGACTTGCCTTGAAACCTAATAAAATCAAGAGGACTTCAAATGTCTGAGCCAAAGCCTCTCATCTCCACTCTGCTCTCATGGATAAGCTTTCCAGCCAAACCACCTTTTAACAAAGTAACTTGGAATCAGTTCAGTTCAGTTCAGTTAGTCCCAGATTATTCCTAAGAAGCAGCCTTCTGTTCCCTGCAGGTTTGTGAAATTATTCAAACCAGCCAATCACATCCTCCCATAGCAGTCAGAGGGCACCTCTCAAAGCTTGTTCACTCTGTCCCTAAATGCAGTCCTGATGTAGATGTGTGTGATCTGCAGTCTTCTCCTCTCCAGGCTGTGAGTGTGATGAATTAAACCATTGTCAATTTCTTTTTTCCAGTGTCAAATATACTCTGTTGGGCTGTCCTTCCCTAACTTACAGGTTGAAAAGAAAGAGATTAAAATGCTCATGTATTCTAAGTTGGCTCAGTCATGTCCAACTCTTTGTGACCCTATGGACTGTAGTCTGCCTGGCTCCTCTGTCCATGGGATTCTCCATGCAACTGGAGTGGGTTACAATGCCCTCCATAGGATCTTCCCAACCAACGGATCAAAGTCTTAGGTCTCCCGCAATGGCAGGAGGGTTCTTTAACCCTAGACTATCTTAGAAGAGCTAAAATACTTGTACCAAGTCAAATGCCATAGCCAATCTGCAATTTAAGAAGAGAGTAGGTGAAGTCCATCCTGGGTATAGGCAAGAACGAGTGCAGTGTAAAGAATTTAAAAATAATAATGAAGCTAAGTAAAAGCTTATATTTTTATTATATTATGCACTAGTGGTACTAGTCATAAAATTCTCCTTTCTGTTGGAATAAGCCATCCTCTTTCCCTCCCCAACTCACCATTATACACAGAAATAGTTAATGCATTATAAGCTTATCATTTCATCACAAAAGGCCCATAGTAAAGGAAAAGTAATCATGGAAGATTTGACAATGTTGGAAAATTTGTTTCAAGTAAAAAAATCTGAAAATCTTTAGGAATATATACATCATATTGGTGTTCATAGAAATGTCATGTATTGTATTAAGAATTAAATGTGTTTTAGTAGAGATTACACTCTAGTTGAAACAGGATTACTAAAAGTAGAATACAAGCTCTATGACAAAAATTGTCAATGAAATCCTCAAAACCTTTGGAAAGAGTGCATGCAAGGGCTATATACATCCATCATCCAAAAACTAACAGATAAGACACTCAACAAATTTGAGAGGAAATGTACCTGAAATGAAAGCTACACAAATGTCTTAAAAATAGACAGACAAATGTTTCTCTGGCATTTAAGTGCAAGCAGTGACTTTAAAGACTTAGACTTTGGATCTCAAAAGTCCCAGATGAGAACAAAAATCCCATCTTGATTACATGTCAGCTGATCATTATAAAAATGAGAAAACTAACACTGAGCACAATTACTGTGAAAAAGAGAGATGCTTGATTTTATATATATAAAGGCAGCAGTGGTGGTAAAGACCACTCTTACAAATGCAGGAGACATAAGAGACGTTGGTTCAATCCCTGGGTTGGGAAGATCCCCTGGAGGAGAGCATGGCAACTCACTCTAGTATTCTTGCCCAGAGAATCCCATCGACAGAGGAGCCGGGAAGGCTACAATCCATAGGGTCTTAAAGAGTCAGACATGACTGAAGTTACTGAGCACACCCACATATATATCTATATCTGTCCGTCTATATGCACATACATATAGCATCCACTATCAAATAAGCAAGGTTTTCAAAAAGTAAAAAAGAACATTATTATAAAAAATGCTGTAGGATGGGGGAAAATAAGATTGCATTATTTATGCAACCACTGTGGAGACTCTGGAAAGCAGTCTTTAAATTTGTAAAGGACAGTGACGTATAAGAGAGACTTGACTACATTGCCCTGAATTTTTATTATGCTATATAAAATGTAAAGGGCAAAGTCAAACACGAATTTGAAATCTATGACAGTCTTGTAACTGACAGATAAAGAGAGCTTGACTTACTCTAATTACAGCAGAACTACAATGAAGGGGCAAATCTGAAATTTATCTTGCTTCTGATTTTGACTGAACTTGGTCACAGTTCAGACTAAGACTTGAGGAACAAGGTAAACTGTCCTATTAGAAGTAACATATCAAGAATATCAAATGGTTTAAAAGTCACTGTTAGGCAACTGAGAGAAATATGAGAAAATGGCAGGAGGATGAAAATTACTAATATGACAAGAGATATTATACATTTGGCTTACATATTTAAAAAATTTCACAAGCAGAAAGATAAAAATTTATTTATTTATTTATTTTAATTGAAAGCTAATTATTTCACCATATTGCTTTGTTTTTTGCCATACATTGACATGAATCAGCCAAGAGTGTATGTGTGGAAAGAAAAAACTTTTAAAATAAGAATATGTGTTTAAGTTCAAGTTCTAACAAGAACAAAAAAAACCTGAAGTGTGATATCCTATGCAGTTAAAAGGGACTATATATAATCAATTTCAACAAGATTTGTTTAACTTCCAGGTTGCACATTTGAATGTTAATACCATTTTTCACATAGGTCAAATTAACTTAATTAGCTGGCATTTAATAAGAATGATATTTTCAACTACTTTTCCATACTTAAAATAAACAGAAATAAGAAGCTGAAAATGTAGCCTGGTGGGTTTTGCAATAAGAAATGAGTTTGCTGGGAGAAGATAAGGGATTTGAGGCAGGGATGGAAAAGACATTTTTCCTAAGAGAAGTTTGGGGACATAAGTCTCTGTATGCATTTGACATTAGAGAAAAATAAAGTAATTTGAGGAAGTTTTATATGAATTCTTCTAGTAACATATGACAGAAATAGAGGAAAAAAAATACTGTGGATAAACCAATTAATACAGGTCCATGCTGAATTTGACTAAAATACAAGCATCTCACAGGAATCACTAAGTCAGTTGATTTTATAGCTCTATTTAATGAACTAACTCTAAGTTATGGAAAGAAAAAAGAGAGAAATAGAATGATTAGTTATGCACAGTGAATACTGAATATTGAAGTGAATATTTAAATGATTTATTCACTTTTATATGATTTTCTTGAGTTCCATCTCAAGTACCAGGGCTGTTTTATTATTGTTTAGATATGGAGGAAAATAATATACCATGGCCTCTGCAATGCACTCAGAGTATACAGAAAAACTTCAATTACTTATGATTCACTCAGCATCATTTAAGGGGGAAAAACTTATAGTTCAAAGGAGTGTCTTAACTTCCCCATAAACTAGGAAGTGGGGAAGCACAAGAGAGAGGAGGGGAAGATTGGCATTTAAAGAAGATAGTAAGGAAAACAGGACTTCCCAGATGGCGCCAGTGGTAAAGAACCAGCCTGCCAATGCAGGAGATGCAAAAGACCTGGGTTCAATTCCTGAGTTAGGAAGATCTCCTGGAGGAGGAAATGGCAACCCACTCAGTATTCTTGCCTGGAGAATCCAATGGACAGGGGAATCTGGCAGGTTACAGCCCATGGAGTCACAATGACTCGGGCACAATTGAATTAATTTAGGATTCATGCTCATACAGTAAGGAAAACTACAAAAAAAAAAAAAAAAAAGGTGGATGATTTATACAGGAAAGTTTTCTGGGTAGCATTTTCCCTGCAAAACATTATTTTCCTCAAAGATGACATATAGAGAGATATCATAAAATATAACATGATTTGAAAAGAGTTCTATAGTAGAAATAAAGTTTATACAATTTCTGATGTGTTATTTCATTATATAATTTCTCATAGTTATTAGAAAAATGATAAAATTACATATTATGTGGATCTCTGTGTGTTGTCCTGTATAATAGATACAGACAGGAACATATCTCCTGGAGAAGGAAATAGCAATACA
Source organism: Neotragus moschatus (assembly GCA_006410615.1). NCBI lineage: Eukaryota > Metazoa > Chordata > Mammalia > Artiodactyla > Bovidae > Neotragus > Neotragus moschatus. Next base: position 551,334 of record SJYA01001617.1, on the reverse strand, counting down.
CTCCAATATTCTTGCCTGGAGAATCCAATGGATAGAGGAGCCTGGTGGGCTACAGTCTATAGGGTTGCAAAGAGCTGATCATGACAGCCACTAAGCACAGCACAGCACATATATATTTATATAAATATTATATCTACAGAGCTGATCAACAATAGAGATTATTTAAGTATTAATAAACTATTTTCAGGCAGAACACAATAGTGACAAATTAGCTGTAGGGTAAGACATGCTAAAATATGTATAAAAGGACCATATAATGACAATAAAAGATCAAAAAATATAAAAGACAATCAGCAAATTCAGTTATTTTAATAAGAAATACATACTGTTTGGAATTATATCTTTACTAATAAATATTTTCAGCAGGACTGGCTTCATGAAATGAGATCTGAGACACATAGGAAGGCCCACACTTGAGATTGGATGCTCTGTAACTACCAGTTTGAAATTCTTAATAATTTCCTTTTTTACTTTAACTGAAGTTCAGTGGAATAATAAACTCTTGGCTGTCTGTTTCCTGGCTCTACCCAGCACTGGAGCATGTGCAACCTGGGGTCTTGGGCTCAGTGCAGGAACATTAAGGTGTAGGCTCTGAGAATCCACTTACCTGCAGAGTGGGACTCAGGATGCCTTTGAGGACCTACAATTGCCATGATTATTTTCATGGTCAGGGAAATGCAAGATTGAATAGCAAATACAAAATATGAGGAGAGCTCAAAAAAGAAAACACTTTTGTTTCCATTTAAAGAGTCCGTTTCTATAATTATTATTTTTTTAAATTTTAATCGAGGTATAGTTGATTTACAGTGTTGTGTTAGTTTCTGATATATAGCAAAATTATTCAGTTATACATATATAAACATGCATGTATATAAATATATAAATGCTGTTTTTCAGATTCTTTTCAAATATTGTTGTATTTAGTCACTAAGTCATGTCTAACTCTTTTGTAACCCCATGGACTGTAGCCCACCAGGCTCTTCTGTCCATGTGATTTCCCAGGTAAGAGTACAACCCACAAGAGTGGGTTGCCATTTCCCTCTCCAAGGGATCAACCTGACCCAGGAATTGAACTCTCATCTCCTGCACTGCAGACAGATTCACCACTGAGCCACCCGGGATACACTTTTTCATATATAGGTTGTTACAACTATTGATTATAGTTCCCTGTGCTACGCAGTAAGTCCTTATTGCTTATCTATATTATATACAGCAGCGTGTATATGTTGCTCCCAAATTCCTAATTTATCACTCCTCTCACCTTTACCTTTTGGTATCCATAGTTTGTTTTCTATGTCTGTGAGTCTGTTTCTCTTTTGTAAATAAGTTCATTTGTATCATCTTTTTGATTCCACATAAAAGTGATATAATATGATATTTATCTTTCTCTGTCTGACACACTTCACTTAATGTGGTTCTCTCTAGGTCCATCCATGTTGCTGTAAATGGCATTATTTTGTTTTTAAAAAATTATAACTATTTTCCTACTCATGCATCTTTAAGTTATTTATTAATGTATTGAGCCCATTAATAATTTATGTTTATTTATCTTTTATAGTTATACTTACTTTAATTGATGATTACAATATTGGTTTGATTTCTATTTTTAATTTTTGAAGATTTTTTTCTTTTTTCTTTTTCTGTAATTCTTTTTTTATANTGTAAATGGCATTATTTTGTTTTTAAAAAATTATAACTATTTTCCTACTCATGCATCTTTAAGTTATTTATTAATGTATTGAGCCCATTAATAATTTATGTTTATTTATCTTTTATAGTTATACTTACTTTAATTGATGATTACAATATTGGTTTGATTTCTATTTTTAATTTTTGAAGATTTTTTTTCTTTTTTCTTTTTCTGTAATTCTTTTTTTATATTTTATTTTTAATTTGAGGATAAATAATTTGAAGTATTGTCCTGGTTTTTGCTATACATCAACATGAATGGGCATTAGGTTCCCTCTCTCTTGAACCCCTCTTCCCACCTTCTTTCCCTTCCCACACCTCTAGGTTGTCACAGAACATTAGCTTTTTTACCCTGTGTAATACATTGAACTTCCACAGGTTATCTATAATTCTTTTTGTACATTAAACTTTTAATGAAGTATAGTTGATTTACAATATTGTGTTAGATTCAGGTATAAAGCAAAGTTATTCAATTATACATATATCTATTATTTATCAGATTGTTTTCTCATATAGGTTATATAAAATATTAAGTATAGTTCCCTATGCTGTACAGTAGGTCCTTGCTGTTTATCTAAAGCCATAAAAACAGCAGACATTAAAAAAAGGGGAAAAAAAAGTTCATCTCCTTCAAAAAATAATTAATAATGTGCCTGATACATTAATGGACAGTTAAAAAATATGTAAGTGGAAAATAATCTTATTTCCCAACTAAATAAATAAAGAGTCCTGGCATTTTTATTTTTACTCAATCTCACAAAGTATGTTCACAGACCTGGCCAATAGTGATTATCAACTTTTCAGAATGACCCCTTGTCTTAACAATAAAGTCCAGTTTTATTTTTTTCTCCCCCAGTTCCAGTCTATTGTGGGTTGCTCATCCAAGCAAGAGACAGTGCTCAATTCAGCCACATTTTTAGGGTCTGAAGCAGTTTTCTCATACTGCCCTTTTTTTTAAGTATTTACTTTGCTGTTTCAGTTTGTAGTTTTGTTTTCAACCAAAATTAGGAAACTATTGGCAGAGGGAATCAAACTTAACCATTTTGCTGAAAAGATAGACCAGGACTGAAATGCCATTCTATAATTTTTTTTTTTTTCAATCTGTGGAGGTATTCTTTGTAAGAAGCCATGGGGAATCTGAGAAATGGGCAGAAATAAATGTGAAGAAACTTGGATTATAGTATACTGTTTAATATCTGGACTGAGTGGTTTAAATCTAACACTGTGTGAAATCATTAGAAGAGATGAGTAAACCTGGATAAGAAACAAAATATTTTCTTATATTATTTTCACTTCTGTGTATTGGATACAGGTTAATATATTGTTTATATCTGTATTCTTCTATTATCTTCCTGAGTTAGTGAGCATTTTTATCAAAATTGCTTATGTCTTCATGTATTATTTTATTTATTTATTTTATTATTTATTAAATATTTATTTTTATTATTTATTTTATTTTATAAATAAGGCAAATTATTTCTTTCCATTGCCTTAAATTCCCTTCACCCCACCCAGAGTTTTAACTTGTTCTTTCCTTTGAAACATATTCTTCTGTCATCTTTTTTTTTTCTTTCTCTGCTTATCTCTGTGAAATTATGTGAAACAGTTATCCCAGGCTTTAAGGAGTGTCTTCGTGTGGGAGCTTCCCTATGCAGTCTGTGTGTGAAAGTATTAACTTCAGTCCTTTCTGACTTTGTAGCCCCGTGGACTGTAGCCCATCAGGCTTCTCTGCCCATGGAATTCTCCAAGAAAAAATACTGAAGTGTGCCAGGAGCCAGCACGGGAGATCCCACCCATGGCAAAGGTCATGAGGAAGAGACCTGATGGGCAAAGGTGAGATCAGGCCTCAAGGGGCTCCCAGACCTTCTCGAGCATCTACCCCAAAANCTGGTATTCCCATCTCTCTCAGAATTTCCCATAGTTTATTGTGATCCACACAGTCAAAGGCTTTGGCATAGTAAATAAAGCAGAAATAGATGTTTTTCTGGAATTCTCTTGCTTTTTCCATGATCCAGCAGATGTTGGCAATTGGATCTCTGGTTCCTCTGCCTTTTCTGAAACCAGCTGGAGCATCAGGGAGTTCACGGTTCATGTATTGCTGAAGCCTGGCTTGGAGAATTTTGATCATTATTTTACTAGCATGTGAGATGAGTGCAACTGTGCAGTAATTTGAGCATTCTTTGGCATTGCCTTTCTGTGGGATTAGAATGAAAACTGACCTTTTCCAGTCCTGTGGTCACTGCTGACCTTTCCAAATTTGCTGGCATATTGAGTGCAACACTTTCACAGCANAGAATTTTGATCATTATTTTACTAGCATGTGAGATGAGTGCAACTGTGCAGTAATTTGAGCATTCTTTGGCATTGCCTTTCTGTGGGATTAGAATGAAAACTGACCTTTTCCAGTCCTGTGGTCACTGCTGACCTTTCCAAATTTGCTGGCATATTGAGTGCAACACTTTCACAGCATCATTTTTCAGGATTTCAAATAGCTCTGCTGGAATTCCATCACCTCCACTAGCTTTGTTCATAGTGATGCTTTCTAAGGCCCACTAGACTTCACATTCCAGGATATCTGGCTCTAGATGAGTGATCACACAATCAATGCAAATAATAGTAGAGATAGAGCAGTGTAATGGTTTGAAGCTGCATAGCTCTTCATATTAAATAAATATTGTACTGCTTGTAAATAATGTTGCAATGACTATTGGAGAGAATGTATATTTTCTAATTATGATTGTCTCTGAGTATACACCCAGGAGTGGGATTGCTGGATGGTATGGGAGCTCTACTTTAGCTTTTTTTTAAAAGGAACTTGTGTATTTTTCTCCCTAGTGGCTATTTTACCTTTCCTTGAACAATGTAAGGGTTCCATTTTCTTTACATCCTCTCCAGGATTTATTGTTTGCAGATTTTTCCATTCTGACTGGTGGGAGGTGATAATCATTGTAGTTCTGGCTTGTATCTCTTTACTAATTAGTGATACTGAACATCTTTTCATGCGCTTTTGGCCATCTGTATGTCTTCTTTGGAGAAATGTCTATTTAGGTCTCCTATCCATTTTTTTATTGGGTTACTTGCATTTTTCGATATTGAGCTACATGAGCTGTTTGCATATTTTGGAGATTAATACCTTGTCAACTGTTTCATTTGCAATAGTTTCCCATTCTGAGAGTTGGCTTTTTGCTTTGCTTATGGTTTCCTTTGTGTGTGAAAGCTTTTAAATTTAATTAGAGTTTATCTCTTTATTTTTGTCTTTATATTCATTACCTTAGAAGGTGGACCAAAAAAGATCTTGCTGTAATTTATGTCAGAGAGTGTTCTTACTATGTTTTCCTCTGAGAGTTTTATAGTGTCTAGCCTTATATTTATAGCACTCTTTATAGCATCCAAGGCATGGAGGCAACCTAAATGTCTATCAACAGAGGAGTGGATAAAGAAGATGTGATACATATTAATATATACAATGAAATATTACTCAATCATAAAAAAATTGCAACATAATGCAATTTGCAGCAACATGGATGGATACAGAAACTGCCATTCTGAGTGTAGTGAGCCAAACAGAGAAAGACAAATACATGATATCATTTAAAGGTGATATCTAAAAAAAGAATGCAAATGAACTTATCTAAAAAACATATATAGAGTCATAAATGTAGAAAACAAACTTACAAAACTTATGGTTACCAGGTGAGAAAGAGGGAAGAGGGCTAAAATGGGAAATTGAGATTGACATATATGTACTACTATGTATAACATAGATAACTAATAATGACCTACTGTATAGCACAAGGAAATCTCCTCAATATTCTATAATGATCTTCCCTGGTGGGTCAGAGGTTAATGCATCTGCCTCCAATGCAGGAGACCCGGGTTTGATTCCTGGGTCGGGAAGATCCCCTGGAGAAGGAAATGGCAATCCACTCCAGTATTCTTGCCTGGAGAATCCCATGGACGAAGAAGCCTAGTAGGTTACAGTCCATGGGGTTGCAAAGAGTAAGACACGACTGAGCAATTTCACTTATCAACTATTCTATAATGACCTATATGGGAAAATAATCTAAAGAATAATGGATGTGTGTATGTGTATAACTGAATCATTTTGCTGAAACTAATACAACACTGTAAATCAACTGTACTCCAATAAAATTTTAAAATATATATTCCACTTTGTAGAATTTTATGAAGAATATTCTGACTGAGATAACTGTAGAATTTGGAAACATCAGTAAACATACACTTTCTTTATTTGTTCATTTTTTCTACTTCTCTCTATTTTATTTTATTTTTTACTTTTATATTTTGTCTTACAGAGTAGATATACATGGGAATAAAGTGTTGTACATCATTTCTGGGTCAGTTCTGAAAGTCAGAGAGAATGATAATTGTGCAAGTTAAGATATTTGGTAAATAGTAAAGAAAAATAAATCATCCTATTTACATTTAAATTTTCCATTTATTTCATTTAGGAATCTGAGGCCTAAATCACTTAAATAGTAAAAAATCATTTATTTAACTAATTATTTATGGGAGATATTTCATTTGAAGTTCCAGAACATTTCAATTCAAGATATGGCCAGCTGTGACCAGAATAGTCTATTAACTATCAAAAAAAAAAAAAAAAAACTCCATAACAATCATATCCCTTCTCTGCACATCTTTGGGCCACTTGGTCCAAAGAACTCTCTAGGAATGTTTGCATAACATTAGTAATATTACCCCAGACTCTTTGTACTAATTTCAGAGTTGATGAAATATATATATATATATATGTGTGTGTGTGTATATATATATATATGATATGGGAAAACCATTAAAGCAAAGAAACATTATAGACAGTCCCTAGATCTAGGTGAATTATTACACAATTGTTGTCTGGGTCATTAAGCTCTTTTCTGTAGAGTTCTGCATATTCTTGCCATCTCTTCTTCATATCCTCTGCTTCTGTTAGGTCCCTATCATTATGCCCTTTATTACACCTTTCTTTGCATGAAATATTTCCTTGGTATCTCTCATTTTCTTGAAGAGATCTCTAGTCTTTCCCATTCTATTGTTTTCCTCTATTTCTTTGCATTGATCACTGAGGAAGGCTTTCTTATGGCTCCTTGGTATTCTTTGGAACTCTACATTCAGATAGGTATAGCTTTCCTTTTCTCCCTTGCCTTTTGCTTTTATTCTTTCTTAGTCATTTGTGAGCCTGCCTCAGACAACCATTTTGCCTTACTGAGTTTCTTTTTCTTGGGGATGGTTTTGATTACTGCCTCCTGTACAATGTCATGAACCTCCACCCATAGTTCTTCAGACACTCTATCAGATCTAATTTCTTTAATCTGTTCATCACATCCACTGTATAATTGTAAGAGATTTGATTTATGTCATACCTGAATGGTCTAGTGGTTTTACCTACTTTCCTCAATTTAAGTCTGAATTTTGCTATAAGAAGTTCATGATTGGAGCCACAGTCAGCTCCCAGTCTTGTTTATGCTGACTGTATAGTCTTCATTTTTGACTACAAAGAATATGATCAATCTGATTTCAGTATTTGCCATCTGGTAATGGCCATGTGTCGAGTCATCTGTTGTGTTGTTGGAAGAGGTTGATTGCTGTGACAAGTGTCTTCTCTTGGCAAAACTCTTGCTAGTTTTTGCCCTGCTTCATTTTTTAACTCTAAGGCCAAAATTGCCTGTTTCTTAAGTTATCTTTTGACTTCCTACTTTTGCACTCCAGACCCCTATGATAAAAGGAATTATTTGAGTGTTAGTTCTAGAAGGTCTTATAGGGCTTCATAGGACTGGTCAACTTCAGCTTCTTCAGCATTAGTGGTTGGGGCACAGACTTGGAATATTGTGATATTGAAAGATTTGCCTTGGAAACCAACAGAGATCATTCTATCATTTTTGAGACTGTACCCAAGTACTGCATTTCAGACACTTTCTGTTGACTATGAGGGCTACTTCATTTCTTCTAAGGGATTCTTGCCCACAGTAATAGATATAGTAGTTATCTAAACTAAATTTTTCCATTCCGGTGAAATTAGTTCACTGATTCCTAAAATGTTGATTTTCACTCTTGCCTTCTCCTGTTTGACCACTTCCAATTTACCTTGATTCATGGACCTAACATTTCAGGTTCCTGTGCAAGATTCTTCTNCCCACAGTAATAGATATAGTAGTTATCTAAACTAAATTTTTCCATTCCGGTGAAATTAGTTCACTGATTCCTAAAATGTTGATTTTCACTCTTGCCTTCTCCTGTTTGACCACTTCCAATTTACCTTGATTCATGGACCTAACATTTCAGGTTCCTATGCAAGATTGTTCTTTACAGCATACTTTCACCACCAGACATCTCCAAAACTGGGCCTTGTTTCAGCCTCTTCATTTTTTCTGGAGCTATTTCTCTGCTCTCCTCCAGTAGCACATTGGGAACCTATGACCTGGGAGTGCATATTTCAGTGTCATATCTTTTTTTCCCTTTTCATACTGTTCATGGGGTTCCCAAAGCAAGAATGCTGAAGTGGTTTGCCATTCTCTTCTCCAGTGAAGCACATTTTGTGAGAACTCCCCACCATGTCTGTCCACCTTGCTTGGCCCTACACAGCGTGGCTCATAGTTTCATTGAGCTAGAAAAGGTTGTGACATTCTTTATTCTTTACTAAAGGCTTTTTTTCACAGCTGCAGTTTGTATTAGATCCTATGTTCTAAAGATGTTATTTATGCAATTGTCATGTTATAATTCTATTGTGTGAAATTGAGGAAGCTTACTAAAAAGCATACTGTGCTGGGTTTTAGACTACACTTTAATATGTTTCAGTTCATGTGATTTCAACACTTGGTCCAATACAGTATCTGGGATTTTTGACATTCGATTTGACACTTACTATATATATATGTGTGTGTGTGTGTGTGTGTGTGTGTGTGTGTATGTATATATATATATTATATATTTGATGAGATTTTAAATAATAAACACAAAGATTATAAAATGAAGTAAAGCAAGTACCATGAAAGGTATTAAAAATATAGTACAGCTTAAATGAAAGAGATTATCTCCAACTGTAGGGTTTGAATAGGGCTTCATGGTCTAGGTAACATCAGACTTTGAGAGTTATGAAAGATAGAAATGCTTACAGAGAACTCAAAATGGCTATAATCCCTCAAATATCAGAGATATAAATAGCACATACATTTACAAAAAGAAAATAAGTTTTTGAAAATTTGTAGAATGACCAAAATTATTTGACAGTTCGAGTTTGCCTGGAGCATAAAATAAATTATAATCCATATATCTGCCAATAATTGCATCCAATAATTCTACACAAAGCCAAGACAGTGAAAAGAGAAAGCATCTAGCTACTGAAAGACATTTCAAAGTTCAAACTTATTTTCCAGTTTTATAGACATTGAGGTAGCAGTGATACAGTTATGTGGTCACAGACAAAATATAAAACATAAGTATGAAATCTTTAGTGTTTTCTTATTATACTGTAATAAAGTACCTAATGTTATTATCAAATTTAATTTTTCAATTAATCCTCCTATAAACCATTACATTATTAAAGCAAGGTTTAAACTGAATCTAAGTGGAAGTCACAAATTGTATTCACTGTACTTTCATTTTTGAATGTGACTTATGTCATAAAATGTTTTTAATACAAAAATCATGAAGGGGTATTAATTATATTCTATAAAAGCTTCTTAAAAGATTAGGAATATATATATGTGTGCATATATATATTTGTGTTTGTGTATGTGAAATGCATTTACATATTCACATGTATGTACACACACATGATTATACACACGTATAGTTAATTATACAAATGTATACTTAATTATACACACAGGAACCAAATAATATAGTAACATAGCAAGGTAAAAGTATAAATTATGTACCATAGTCTCAAATCGTCTTATCTTATCTTGTTAGTGTATCTCTATTTTTTTCTTCCTTGTTTTGGAGTGAACTTTGTTAATAATTATTCAATAACTTCTCGATTACCATGTTTCTTCCTGATATTTTCTAAATTTTCAAGTGTATTTTGTTAATTAACTCCTAGTTTTCATCTAATTTGGGAGTTTTTTTGTTTGTTTGTTTGTTTTAATAGGACTATCTTTTTTTGGCAAAGCTCTCAGTGAAATTCCTTATCTTCACAGCAATTGTCACATTTGGACATTTACATTTATATGATTTTAGATTAAAGTTTGTAATCTGTTTTAAGCGCCAATAAAGGCAAAGGTACTTCTGTAGAAGTGCACTAAAGCACAGGTGGCTGCCACGAGCGGCACACTAGGCGGCCAAGAGGAGCCACCCAGCGTCCAAGGTCAGAGGCGACAGCCTGGGGGAGCCACCCTGCACCCGAGGCCAAAGATGGCTCCCAAGGCCAGAGGTGGTGCCCTAAAGGAGCAACCCAAAGTCCAAGGAGCTCTGGGCGAAGGAGGGCGTAGAAGAGCTATCCCACGTTGAAGCTCAGGAAGGGTGGTGGTGTGGAGATACCCCCTCATCCAAGGTAAGGAGCAGTGGCTGCACTTTGCTGGAGCAGCCGTGAAGAGATACTCCACGCCCNTGACTTTCTGGGATTCATGGGGTCTCAAAGAGTTGGTCACGACTGAGCAACTGAACTGAACTGAACTGAACTGTGGTATAGAGTAGATTAATAAAAGCTGTGGTACATATATGCAATAGAATACTACTCAATCATAAAAAGGAACACATTTGAGTCAGTCAGTCCTAATGAGGTGGATGACCTAAAGCCTAATATAAAAAATGAAGTAAGTCAGAAAGAGAAAAACAAGTATCATGTACCAAAGCATAAATATGGAATCTAGAAAGATGATACTGATGAACTACTCATAGGGCAGCAATGAAGATGCAGACATAGAGAACAGACTCATGGACAAGGGCAGGGAATAGGAAGGAGAGGATGAGAAGAACGGAGAGAGTGGTATGGAAGCATAGACACAAACATATGTAAGATAGATAGCCAATGAAAATGTTCTGTATGATTCAGTGAACTCAAACTGGGGCTCTGTAATAACCTAGAGGAATGAGAAAGGGTGGGAAGTGGAAGGGAGTTTCAAGAGGGAGCGGACATATGTACACCTATGATTAATTCTTGTTGATGTATAATAGAAATCAAACCAATATTGTAAATCAATCAATCAATTAAAGATAAATAAATATAATTATTAAAGAAAAAAATAAAATACAAACCTGAACNTCCAGTACTTTGGCCACCTCATGAAAAGAGTTGACTCACTGGAAAAGACTCTGATGCTGGGAGGGATTGGGGACAGGAGGAGAAGGGGACGATCAAGGATGAGATGGCTGGATGGCATCACTGACTCGATGGGTGTGAGTCTGAGTGAACTCTGGGAGTTGGTGATGGTCAGGGAGGCCTGACTTTCTGGGATTCATGGGGTCTCAAAGAGTTGGTCACGACTGAGCAACTGAACTGAACTGAACTGAACTGTGGTATAGAGTAGATTAATAAAGCTTTATAAAGTAAATTAACAAGATACATTTTCAAAATATTTTGAACACTTTAATAGTCATATAATTTTAGTATAAATGGGACTGCTAATGAAAATTTTCTTTCAGCATAGATACTACTTTCTACTACTAGTGCTTTTTGGCACTACTGATTATCTCATTATCTCTGAGTCTAGCTATTTCTTTCATTCATCCCCTTATTGAAATAATCTCTCATAATTCAATAATATCTCCCAATTTTCTAAATTTTCTCCATAATAACTTTTTATTATTGTTTCTCATCATTTAATATATTGATCCGTCAGCTTCATACTTGTTGAAATTCCCAACTTTCTTAATTGTATTTCCATAGAATTACTATATAATTGAATATCTTCTCTTCCTCTAAGCATCCTTTCCTTTTCTGCTTCCCTTACATCCATTCTTTCTCTGTTAAATATTAAGGAGAGGGCCCAAGGACCAATGCACTAATCTCCATTCTCCTCTTCATCATTCTTGCTTCAAAGCACATAAACACATCCATGATTACACAATTTCTTTCTTTCTTTTCAAGTGGTAGCCAAAAAAAAAATTTTATGGCTTTGCAATCCTACTGTTCTAGTTATGAGTAATAAATGTTTGATATCTTCAACAAAATGTCATGTGGTCATCTGTTATGCAGGTGAACTAAACCTATATAGTAACTATCTTCCTCTTAAATTCCACTTTTACTGATTAAAAATATTTTGGCCACCTTATACAAAGAACTGACTCATTCAAAAGGACCCTGAAGCTGGGAAAGACTGAGGGCAGGAAGAAAAGGAGGCATTAAAGGATGAGATAACTGGATGGCATAATTGACTCAATGGACGTGAGTTTCAGTAAACTCCAGGAGATGGTGAAAGACAGAGAAGCCTGACATGATGCAGTCCATGGAGTCACAAAGAGACAGATATGATTGAGCAACTGAACAATAACAACTAATTGAAAAACAATGTTAACTGTGCCTTCAGTTTTTGCATTATACAGACAATACTGTAAATCTAATTTTCACTGTTTATTCATTGTTGTTCCTTTGCTAAGTTGTGTCTGACTTTTTGCAGCCTCATGGACTGCAGCAAGACAGCCTCCTCTGTCCTCTACTATCTCCTGAACATTGCTCAAATTCACGTCCATTGAGTTGGTGATGCCATCCAGCCATCTCATCCTCTGGCATCCCCTTCTCCACCTGCCCCAATCCCTCCCAGCATCAGAGTCTTTTCCAATGAGTCAACTCTTTGCATGAGGTGGCCAAAGTACTGGAGTTTCAGCTTTAGATTCATTTCTTCTAAAGAGTACCTAGGACTGATCTCCTTCAGAATGGACTGGTTGGATCTCCTTGCAGTCCAAGGGACTCTCAAGAGTCTTCTCCAACACTACAGTTCAAAAGCATCAATTCTTTGGCACTCAGCTTCCTTCACAGTCCAACTCTCACATCCATACATGACTACCGGAAAAACCATAGCCTTGACTAGATGGACCTTAGTTGGCAAAGTAATATCTCTTCTTTTTAATATGCCATCTAGGTTGGTTATAGCTTTCCATCCAAGAGTAAGTGTCCTTTAATTTCATGGCTGCAATCACCATCTGCAGTGATTTTGGAGCCCCCCAAAATAAAGTCTGACATTGTTTCCACTGTTTCCCCATGTATTTCCCATGAAGTGAGGGGACCAGATGCTATGATCTTAGTTTTCTGAGTGTTGAGCTTTAAGCCAACTTTTCCACTCTCCTCTTGCACTTTCATCAAGAGGCTTTTTAGTTCCTCTTCACTTTCTGCCCTAAAGGTGGTGTCATATGGATATCTGAGGCTATTGATATTTCTCCCAGCAATCTTGATTCCATCTTGTGCTTCTTCCAGCCCAGCGTTTCTCATGATGTACTCTGCATATAAGTTAAATAAGCAGGGTGACAATATACAGCCTTGACGTATTCCTTTTCCTATTTGGAACCACTCTCTTGTTCCATGTCCATTTCTAACTGTTGCTTCAGCTCTTTCCAAATTTGTGTGACTATTTCTGTAGAAAAATTTTAGGAAAAAATCTCATTAAATCTAAGGTCATGAGAATGTATTTTCTGATTTTCTTCATTTTACATCATGTATAGATACATATGTGCCACTAAGAAAATGTCTTCAGTTTAGTTCAGTTCAGTCACTTAGTCATGTCCAACTCTTTGAGACCCCATGGACAGAGGATGCAAGGCCTGCCTGTCCATTGCCAATGCCTGGGTTTACTCAAACTCCAGGTCATGAGTTGGTGATGTCATTCAGCCATCTCATTCTTTGTCATCCCCTTCTTCTCCTGCCTTCAATGTTTCCCAGCATCAGTATTTTTTCCAGTGGGGCAGTTCTTCACATCAAGTGGTCAAAGTATTGGAACTTCAGCTTCAGCATCAGTCCTTCCAATGAATATTCAGGACTGATTTCCTTTAGGATTGACTTTTTGGATCTCCTTGAAGTCCAAGGGACTCTCAAGAGTCTTCTCAAACACGACAGTTCAAAGGCATCAATTCTTCAGTGCTCAGCTTTCTTTAAGTCCAACTCTCACATTCATACATGACTATTGGAAAAACCACAGCTTTGACTACACAGACCTTTGCTGGCAAAGTAATGTCTCTGCTTCTTAATCGTCTGTCTAGGTTGATCATAACTTTTCTTCCAAGTAGCAAGTGTCTTTTAATTTGGTGACTGCAGTCACAATCTGCAGTGATTTTGGAGCCTAAATAAATAAATAAAGTCAGCCACTGTTTCCATTATTTCCCCATCTATTTGACAAGAAGTGATAGAACCAGATGCCATGATCTTAGTTTTTGAATGTTGAGTTTTAAGCCAACTTTTCCACTCTCCTCCTTAACTTTCATCAAGAGTCTTTTTAGTTTTTCTTTGCTTTCTCCAATAAGGGTGGTGTCATCTGCATATCTGAGGTTATTGATATTTCTCCCAGCAGTCTTGATTCTAGCTTGTGTTTCATCCAGCTCAGCATTTCTCATGATGTACTCTGCATATAAGTTAAACAAGCAAGGTGACAATATACAGCCATGCCGTATTCCTTTCCCGATTTTGAATCAGTCTGTTGTTCCCTGTCCAGTTCTAACTGTTGCTTCCTGACCTGCATATGGATTCCTCAAGAGGCAGGTCAAGTGGTCTGGTATTCCCATCTCTTGAAGAATTTTCTACAGGTTTTTTGTAGGTCACACAGTCAAAGCCTTTGGCATATTCAGTAAAGCAGAAGTAGATATTTTTCTGGAGCTTCCTTGCTTTTTTGGTGATCCAGTGGATTTTGGCAATTCGATCTCTGGTTCCTCTGCTTTTTCTAAATTCAGCTTGAATATCTAGAGGTTCACGGTTCATGTACAGTTGAAGCCTGGCTTGGAGAAATTTGAACATTGTTTTATCAGCATGGAGCTTTCTTGCTTTTTTTGATGATCCAATGGATTTTGGCATTTCGATCTCTGGTTCCTCTGCCTTTTCTAAATCCAGTTTGAACATCTCAAGGTTCACTGTTAATGTACAGTTGAGGCCTGGCTTGGAGAAATTTGAGCATTGCTTTATTAGAGTGTGAGATGAGTGCCTTTGTGCGGTAGTTTGAGCATTCTTTGGCATTGCCTTTCTTAGGGATTGGAATGAAAACTGACCTTTTCCAGTCCTGTGGCCACTGCTGAGTTTTCCAAATTTCCTGGCATGCTGAGTGCACACTTTCCCAGCATCATCTTTCAGGATTTGAAATAGCTCAACTGGAATTCCATCACCTCCACTGGATTTGTTTTTAATGATGCTTCCTAAGATCCACTTGACCTCCCATTCCAGGATATCTGGCTTTAGGTTGGTGATCATGCCATCATGATTATCTGGGCCATGAAGGTCTGTTTGTATAGTTCCTCTGTGCATTCTTGTCACCTCTTCTTAATAGCTTCTGCTTCTGTTAGGTCCATACCATTTCTGTCCTTCATTGAGTCCATCTTTAGTATCTCTAATTTTCTTGATGAGATTTCTAAACTTTCCCATTCTATTATTCCCCTCTATTTCTTTACATTGATTGCTGAAGAAGGTTTTCTTATCTCTCCTTGCTATTCTCTGAAACTCTGCATTCAAATGGGTATATCTTTCCTTTACTTTTTATCTTTTATTTTTCTTCTATTCACAGCTATTTGTAAGACTTCCTCAGAAAACCATTTTGCCTTTTTGCATTTCTTTTCCTTAGGGATGATCTTGATCACTGCCTCCTGTACAATGCCCTGAACCTCCACACATAGTTTTTCAGGCACTCTGTCTATCATATCTAATCCCTTGAATTCTATTTGTCACTTCCACTGTATAATCCTAAGGGATTTGATTTTAGGTTATACCTAAATGGTCTAGTGTTTTCCCTGCTTTCTTCAGTGTAAGTGTGAATTTGGCAACGATGAGTTCAAGGTCTGTGCCACAGTCAGCTCCCATTCTTGTTTTTGCTGACTGTATAGAACTTCTCTTTCCTTGACTGCAAAGAGTATAATCAGTGTGATTTTGATATTGACCATCTGGTGATGTCCATGTGTAGAGTTGTCTCTTGTGTTGTTGGAAGACAGTGTTTGCTATGACCAGTGTGTTCTCTTGCCTTGCTTCATTCTGTACTCCAAGACCAAATTTGCCTGTTACTCCAGGTGTTTCTTGACTCTCTAATTTTGCATTCCAGTCCCCGATAATGAAAAGGGCATCTTTTTTGGGTGTTAATTCTAAAAGGTCTTGTAAAATAGTTGCCAGTCTAGGTTTGATGCAGGATACAGGATGCTTGTGGCTGGTGCACTGGGATGACCCAGAGAGATGGTATGGGGAGGGAGGTGAGAGGGGGTTCAGGATTGGGAACACATGTACAACCATGGCGGATTCATGTTGATGTATGGCAAAACCAATACAGTATTGCAATCTAAAATAAATGAAAAAAAAATGTTTTCCCAAGGTTAGGTTTCTTTCATTTTATGAAAGAAGCAAATTGAAAATGAATATTAATAATGCAGAGTAAAAGTATCTCTGACATATTGCTGTTTTTCACAGAAAATATTCTTCTGATCAATCCAAGGATTGAGAGGCTAGTAAATATCATTAACTCTTTAAAAAATATTAAAAAAATAAAAGGTCTTGCAGATCTTCATAGAACCTTAACTTCAGCTTCTTCAGCATTACTGCTTGGGGCATAGACTTAGATTACCGGAATATTGAATGATTTGCTTTGGAAACAGAGATCATTCTGTTGTTTTTGAGATTGCATCGAAGTACTGCATTTGGGACTCTTGTTGACTATGAAAGCTACTCAATCCATTTCTTCTAAGAGATTCTTGCCTACAATAGTAGATATAATAGACAGTTCAGTTCAGTTGCTCAGTTGTGTCCAACTCTTTGTGATTCCATGAATCACAGCACGCCAGGCCTCCTTGTCCATTACCAACTCCTGGAGTTCACTCAGACTCACGTCCATCGAGTCAGTGATGCCATCCAGCCATCTCATCCTCTGTCGTCCCCTTCTCCTCCTGCCCCCAATCCCTCTCAGCATCAGAGCTTTTACAATGAGTCAACTCTTCACGTGAGGTGGCCAAAGTACTGGAGTTTCAGCTTTAGCATCATTCCTTCCAAAAAAATCCCAGGGTTAGTCTCCTTCAGAATGGACTGGTTGGACCTCCTTGCAGTCCAAGGGACTCTCAAGAGTCTTCTCCAACACCACAGTTCAGAATCATCAATTATTTGGTGCTCAGCCTTCTTCACAGTCCAACTCTCACATCCATACATAGGGAAAACCATAGCCTTGTCTAGACGGACCTTAGTTGGCAAAGTAATATCTCTGCTTTTGAATATGCTGTCTAAGTTGGTCATAACTTTTCTTCCAAGGAGTAAGTGTCTTTTAATTGCATGGCTGCATTCACCATCTGCAGTGATTTTGGGGCCCCAAAAATAAAGTTTGACACTGTTTCCACTGTTTGCCCATCTATTTCCCATGAAGTGAAGGGACCGGATGCCATGATCTTCGTTTTCTGAATGTTGAGCTTTGGAGTTAAATTCACCCATTCTGTTCCATTTTAGTTCACTGATTCCTAGAATGTTGGCCTCCACTCTTGCCATCTCCTGTTTGACCACTTTCAAATTGCCTTGATTTATGGACCTAACATTCCAGGTCCTATGCAATATTGATCTTCACAGCATTGGACTTTATTTCCATCACCAGTCACATCCACAGCTGGTTGTTGTTTTTGCTTTAGCTCTGTCTCTTCATTCTTTCTGGAGTTATTTTTCCACTGATCTCCAGCAGTTTATTGGGCACCTACAGACCTGGGAAGTTCATCTTTCCGTGTACTATCTTTTTGCCTTTTTATCCTGTTCATGGGGTTCTCAAGACAAGAATACTGAAGTGCTTTGCATTCCCTTCTCCAGTGAACCACGTTTTGCTAGAGCTCTTCACCCTGATCTGTCCATCTTCGGTGGCCCTACATGGCATGACTCAGAGTTTCATTTAGTTAGACAAGGCTGTGGTCCGTGTGATCAGATTGGTTAGCTTCCTGTGTTTTTTTCAGTCTGTCTGCCCTCTGATGGAGAAGGGTAAGAGGTTTATGGAAGCTCTCCTGATGAGAGAGATTGACTGAGGGGGAAATTGGGTCTTACTGATTATATTTCCATCAACAGTGTCTGAAAGTGGCTGCTTCATTCACAAGTTAAGTAATTTTAAAGGTTTTAAAAAGTGTATTTAATATTTTCAATTTGATAAGGTGCTTGGTAAAAATAATTCGCTGCTACAGCTTTAATTTGATTGCCCTTGAATACAACTTTTACTGATTGTTGAATAACTACCTCTGGTATGAAAAAAGTCATACATAGTAAAGAACAGTTTTACCCAAGCTCTGGCATTGACAATAATATCTGATCAGTGGCAATATGTCTGCCTAGTCAATAATATTCATTGTCTGATTTACAGTTCTTTCCCACAGCAAATTATTTGACAAATATAAAACATAAGTGCCATCTTTTCCAGTTTTATTGACAAATTGACAAACAAAACTTTAATATATTTAAAGAATACAACTTGATGAGTTTACATATATATACACATATAAATATACATATGTGTATTTATGTTTACATTATAACAGTATTCTCTCTCTTAATTTTTTGCTATTGAAACCTTCTTTATTTATTTTCTTTTTTTTCTTTTTATTTTTACTTTATTTTACTTTACAATACTGTATTGGTTTTGCCATACATTGACATGAATCTGTCACGGGTGTACATGAGTTCCCAATCCTGTACCCCCTCCCACCTCCCACCCCATATCATCTCTCTGGATCATCCCCATGCACCAGCCCCAAGCATCCTGTATCCTGTATCAAACATAGACTGGTGATTCGTTTCTTACATAATAGTATACATGTTTCAATGCCATTCTCTCAAATCATCCCACCCTCTCCCTCAATCATAGAGCTGGCGAATTTAAACATCCATTACCTCACATATTTAAAATTCACAGTTTTCTAAAAATACAAATTATATTATTTAAGTAATTCTAATTTACATAGCACAATTATCAGTCATCATGTTATACTTCAGAATCTTAGACCTAATGAAGATTATCTAATAACTGAAAGCATCTGTCCTTTTAGTAGACTCTCATTATGTTGTTTTCAGCCCCTAATTCCTTGAAACCACAAATTTACCATTTCTACAAGTTATGGGTTCAACATTATTTATTTGTTTATTTCAATATATAATTGATATCTTGTAGCATTTGTCTTTTCTCTGGCTTATTTAATTTAGAATCGTGATCTACAAATTTACTCATGCAACTCGTCACACATATCAGAATTCTCTTAATTTTGAAAATTGTTTTTATTTTTTTTACATCTCTTTTATCTATTTATCTATTTATAAACTTTTAGGTTGCTTCCAATGTGTTGGCTAATGTGTATAATTCAGCAATTATCATGGGCCTACATAACTCCTTAATATAGTGATTCTGTATTCTTTAAATATATATGAATAAATGAGAATGCTGGATCATGCTACAGTTCTATTTTCAATGCTTCTAAGTAAAGTTTATACTGTTTTCTATGTCTGTACTGGTTTATTTTCCCAACAACAGTGTATACAAGTTCCCATTTTCTTTATTTTCTCACCAATATTTGTTTTCTGTAGACTTTTTAGTGGTGGTCTGCCTGATAGGTATGAGATGATATATCGCTGAGGTTTTGATTTGCATTTCTCTAATGATTAGTGACGTTAAGCAGCCTTTCATGTGTCTATCTGCATTTGTATATCTTCAACATAGTAAACAGTCAATAAGAGATAGCTATAATCATTTATTAAACTGTGTGTATCCAATGCATGCAGGTGAAGTTGCTTGTGTGTGAATCTTTGCAACACCATGGACTGTAGCCTGCCAGAGTCCTCTGTCCGTGGAATTTCCCAGACAAGAATAATGGAGTAGGTTGCCATTTCCTCCTTCAGGGATTCTTCCAAATCCAAGGATTGAACCCACATCTCTNTAGCTGTAATCATTTATTAAACTGTGTGTATCCAATGCATGCAGGTGAAGTTGCTTGTGTGTGAATCTTTGCAACACCATGGACTGTAGCCTGCCAGAGTCCTCTGTCCGTGGAATTTCCCAGACAAGAATAATGGAGTAGGTTGCCATTTCCTCCTTCAGGGATTCTTCCAAATCCAAGGATTGAACCCACATCTCTTATATCTCCTGCATTTGGCAGGCAGGTTATTTTTATCACTAACACCACCTGGGAAGCCACTACATGTAGCTAAAGAGAAAAATGACATGCCATTATTGTTTCATTGATATCTAGGGAAGTTTTTTTTTTTTTTTAATCCTAGATTATAAACTCCTGAATTGCAGAAATAATTTGTTAAATATTTTTGTACTCTTAGAATAACCCAATGCCTGCCACAGAGTAAATAAATAATATCTCTTTATTAAAGGATTAAACATCAAACCAATCAATCCTACAGGAAACCAATCTTGAATATTCATGGGAAGGCCTGAGGCTGAAACTGAAGCTCCAATATTTTGGCCACCTGACGTGAAGAGCTGACTTATTAGAAAAGGCCCTGATACTCAGAAAGATTAAAGGCAGGAGGAGAAGGGGATGACAGAGGATGGTATCTGTCATCAGAGTGGTTGGATGGCATCACTGACTCATGAACATGAGTTTGTTCAAGCTCAGGGAGATGGTGAAAGACAGAGAAGTCTCACGTGCTGCATTCCATGGAATTGCAAAGAATCAGACATGACTAAGAGACTGAACAACAACAAATATAAGCAATAAATGATGTGAACAGATAGTTCACTTAGTTTGCAGTTGGTGTTGTGTATTGTACATGATATAAATGTGTAGACAGGAACTAACTGGTAGATATATTTCCAATATTGTCTGTCAAGCTAAGGCATTACCATATGTACTGTATATACAAATAGGTAAATATCTTCTTTAAATAAAGCTGTCAGAAAAATCTCTCTTTTCTCTAAATGATGTCCTAGTAGAATGTGTTGACTAATATTTCACAAATAAAAGAAACAGCAAGATATGTTTCAATGAGTCAAAAAAGGAAGAGATTCACCCCAAGTTTTAAAGGACTTAAAAGTATTTTTTTCCTAAAGCTAGGTTGGGTATGTACCAGGAAAAGGAGTTTTGGACTCTTTAATGGAGAATGAGATTTATCTTTTATCAGAAGAAAGAGAAAAATAAAAACACTTTTTGTGCAAGAATCCTCTTATGGACCTCTAGATATTCATATGTGGGATAAAGAAATACATGAAAATTTTATTATGTGTGAGGATATTGAGGAAGAAATCCCTGGCTTAAAAATAAAATCAACTGCATCTGTGTCACAATTGTCCAATAGAGCTTTCTTTATAAGCACGGTATAAGGTAACCTTAGCCACATAAGGCTACTGAGCAGTTAAACATTGCTATTGCAATTCATAAGCTTAAATGTTAAGCAAACTAAATATCAATTATTTCAAATTAAACTTCAATAACCATATACACAGCTTCCCCAGTGGTCTGTGATAAAGAATCGACCTGCTAAGGAAGGAAATGCCAGAGATGAAGTTTTGATCTTTGGGTCAGGAAGAGTCCCTGGAAAAGGAAATGGCAATCCACTCCAGTATTCTTGCCTGAAGAATGCCATGGACAGAAGAGATTAGACTAGTGGGCTACAGTCTACTGGACATGACTGAGTGACTGAGCGTGCAACCATATATGACTACTTATTGGACAACACAGTAAGGTCTATATTAGCCTGGGTTCTTCCCCAGTGTCTCAGAGGTTAAAGCATCTGCCTGCAATTTGGGAGATCTGGGATACATCCTAGGGTTGGGAAGTTCCTCTGGAGGAGGGCATGGCAACTTACTCCAGTACTCTTGCCTGCAAAATTCCACAGATGGAGGAGCCTGGTAGGCTACAGTCCATGAGAGAGCAAAAAATTGCACACGACAGAGCAACTTCACTTCTCACTTCATATTATCCTTAAACCTTCAGAACTACACAAAAAGACAATAGTCATTTCTCTAACAGGTTTCCCCAGGTTTTGCATACTTTTACTTTCTGTAAATAAAATTTAGGGTCTTTTAATATCTCATCATTTTCCCTGAACATCTTACCTGCTCATTAGAGTAACTTTAGAGTCCTGTTTCACTAGCCAATATGTTAACAAACAGTGCTCACACTCTCTTCCCACATCTGAAGTTATATTATAATTAATGCAAGGAAGTTCTATTGTAAATACAAGGTGGGGAGATTTGCTTTCAAGACACTCAAAATTAATATTGGTCTATTTAATGCAAAACTTAACTCAATTAATTAATCAAGACAATAGTCTTCTTATTAGAAAAAATAAAATCTTCATTGTTATGACAAAGTTGATAAGAGCTTTACATGATAGACATTGCATTGAAAAAATTTGGAACACCTTTGGAAATCCAAAGCTGTAGAAAATAGAGTTTTATCATTACCATCTTTCTAAACTCCATATATATGTGTTAGTATAAAATAAAGTAAAAAAAAAAAAGAAAGAAAATAGAGTGTTTAAATTCATTCTGAGTTTTTTAAAACTTCAGATTTGCACATGGCACCACTCTTATGACTGAAAGTGAAGAGGGACTAGAGACTCTTGATGAGCCGAAAGAGGAGAGTGAAAAACCTGGCTTAAAACTTAACATTCCAGAAATGAAGATCATGGTATCTGATCCCAGCACTTCCTGTCAAATAAATGGGGAAACAATGAAAACAGTGACAAATATTATTTTATTGGGCTTCAAAATCACTGTGGATGGTGACTGCAGCCATGAAATTAAAAGACACTAGCTCCTTGGAAGAAAAGCTGTGACAAACCTAGACAGCATATTAAAAACAGAGACATTACTTTACTGACAAAGGTCTGTCTAGTCAAAGCTATGGTTTTTCCAGTAGTCATGTGCAGATATGAAAGTTGGAGCATAAATAAGGCTGAGCAGCAAAGAATTGGTGCTTTTGAACTGTGGTGTTGGAGAAGACTCCTGAGAGTCCCTTGGACTGCAAGGAGATCAAACCAGCAATCCTAAGGGAAATAAAACCTGACTATCCCTTGAAAGGACTGATGCTGAAGCTCCAATACTTTGGCCACCTGAGGTGAGGAGCAGATTCATTGGAAAAGACCCTGATGCTGGGAAAAACTGAAGGCAGTAAGGGAAGGGGGCAACAAAGAGTGAAATGGTTGGATGGCATTGCTGCCTCAATGGACATGAGTTTGAGCAAGTTCCAGTATATAGTGAAGGACAGGGAGGCCTGNAACCAGCAATCCTAAGGGAAATAAAACCTGACTATCCCTTGAAAGGACTGATGCTGAAGCTCCAATACTTTGGCCACCTGAGGTGAGGAGCAGATTCATTGGAAAAGACCCTGATGCTGGGAAAAACTGAAGGCAGTAAGGGAAGGGGGCAACAAAGAGTGAAGTGGTTGGATGGCATTGCTGCCTCAATGGACATGAGTTTGAGCAAGTTCCAGTATATAGTGAAGGACAGGGAGGCCTGGGATGCTGCAGTCCATGGGGGTTGCAAAGAGTCAGACACCAATGAGTGGCCAAACAACGACCTTCCTTGGTGGCTCAGACCATAAAGAATCTCCCTGCAATACAGGAAACCCAGGTTTGGTCCCTGGATCAAGAAGATTTCCTTGAGAGGGAAATGGCTATCCACTTCAGTATTCTTCTCTGGACATTTCCATGGACAGAGGAGCCCATAAGGCTATAGTCCATGGGATCACAAAGAGTTGGATACTACTGAGCAACTAATACAATACAGGAGATCGTAAAATGAAAACTATTATGTCTAATTGCTAGAGAAAATTATACACCTTAAGAAAAAATGTGGGATTGTTCATTGGTTATGTATTCTATATTATTTTCCCTCCTTGCTTCTGCTTCTGCATTAAAATAAATTAATTAATTAATTTTAAAAAAATCCCTAAATGCTAGAGATCTGATGCTGAAAATTTCAATACTTCCTTAATTGTAACACAAAGTAATCAGAGAAAATTCTCTTTAAGGTTATAGAAAGCAAGGTCTGTAACCCAAAGTGCATTCAGATTGTCACCATAATTTCACTGAGAAGTTCCAGTGATGTAGACAATTGGAACCAGCAGAAAAGTGGAAATTATAAGCTAACATTCTCAATGATCTGAATTGTTTACTTAAGGAAGTAATGACTATGTAAGAGACACATGCCTTGAAATTTTGTGAAATCTGGCAAAAGTACTACATAGTAATATCAATGCTATATANGGCAATTGACAGTCTCCTTATAGTCCAGCACACTGGACAAATCACGCTAATAGTCTCAGGCTGATTTTCCCAGAGGAGTCATTCAACAGGGCCATCTGAAGTCATCCTATTTTTAATCTATTTTGAAAATCAAAGATCCCACCATTTCTGAATTTCTTAAGGTCATTGGTCTACTTTATGTTTCCTGTGATATATAGACTAATTTAGCTTGGAGGTGAAAGATGCAGTTAAGAAGACAAAGTGAATAAAAGAACTTTGAGATGCAGAACTTTCAGTTTAAAAGGCTATGAATGACCATAAAAGATGCAGCAACAACAAGAGTGTTCCTTTTCATTCTTTCAAGGACTATAGATTTCTAACAGAGGATTAATGGAATATAGTTCTCTAGTTTTATGTTAATAGTATATCTGTTTTTATTTTCTATTTCTCAAATGTTTTCAGAAAAACTTTTTCAGTGGTAGAAATTACCTTTAGTGTGTGTATGTCTGTGTGGCCCTATCTGTATTAAAACTATTTAATATTTTTATTTGATACAAAAGATATTTTGTACTGTGTGACTGCTGTTAATTTCATATGAATCTCCTCTCCATATTATAAATAACAAAAGGAGAACAAATAACACTAGATAGAAATTCACACCTGCCTCTCACCTAGTCTTGTGATGTTTGAAATTTCTCTTCAACACTTCAATTAAGACTTCCCAAACTATAGTGCCTTTATATCCCTTGACATTGCACTCACTACCTTCCAGGAACATGGAGCATATTCCATTTTTGAACATTTAGGGATTTTGGAAGATTCTTTTTTACCTGAACTGAAACAGTCGCCATTTTGGAGAATGGGTCTTCTGCACTGCAGGAAGATTCTTTACCAACTGAGCTCCCAGAGGAGGAGACTGAGGAGATAAGGGGAGAATGAGACTGAGGAGGTAAGGGAAGAGTATACAGGAATTTTGCAACAAGGTGGAGATAATTGGGAGCATCAAAAGATTGTTGTTAAATTTAAAAAAAAGAAGAAAAAAATAGGTGTATCAAGTTAAAGAATTTAGTGTTTTCCTATGTATAGGAGGATGCAAGAGTCTGGGCTCACTGAAAATGAGTCCTTTGATATGCACCCACAGCTTTCTGGGGCCAATATACTGTGTTTTCACATCCTGAGTATACTCAAGGCTCACCTTAGGGAGTGGCTGTAGTCTGATGACTAGTAGATGACAGGTATTCTTTTCAGCCTTGAGTTTCTGAGGCTCACTGACTCATGTTGGAGGGTTGCAATCCTTGATGATTCTGATATCCACTGTTTACTGATATGGAAAGAAATATTCCATTTCTTAACTCTTTTAATAGTGTAGAGTGAACTCCACTCCACTGAAATAAAAAGGCAGAATTTTTAGGTACTTGGGGTTGGGATGAGCTAGTGGGAAAGTATTTCCTGACATTAAAGGAGAGATTGTTCAATGTGATCATGTCATCTGTGTTTGCTAATTAGCTAGACTCCTACTCACCTACCTATAGATAATGGAATANCCATTTCTTAACTCTTTTAATAGTGTAGAGTGAACTCCACTCCACTGAAATAAAAAGGCAGAATTTTTAGGTACTTGGGGTTGGGATGAGCTAGTGGGAAAGTATTTCCTGACATTAAAGGAGAGATTGTTCAATGTGATCATGTCATCTGTGTTTGCTAATTAGCTAGACTCCTACTCACCTACCTATAGATAATGGAATATAGCAATATCATTCTCAATGGTTACATTTCAAAAAGGTACTTCTCAGATCTTTGAGAAGGTCATTCTACATTTTAAAATGATTAAGAATCTGGGATAACGTTTATATCTGAAAGGAACAGAAAATATATAATTATATGTTACGTATTTTAAGACAAAAGATACCATGGGTCCATGGTCAGGAAGAAATCTATCTAAAGTTTGGTCAAGCTAAAGAGAATATCAAGGATGGTTGGGTCAATATTTACTTTTGTTTTTTGGTAAATCTGACTTTTATGGACAGCTTTAGTAAGGCAAAAACATATTATGTTGAGAAAGCACTAACTGACTTTCTCTGTATTGTAGTTATTCTGCTACCAAGGATAATTCTTAGAAGAGAAATTTTTTGGACTACAGAAAACTTGATGAATGTGAATCAGTAGTTTTCTGAAAGTTCATATATCTTTCAAGTGGGTCTAAATACCTTGACATGTAGAAAATAGAGGAAAGTTCAACTTGGATTTAAAGTAACACATTTTTTTTCTTCAATCTATTTTACCTTATACAAATTCTGTACTTCGGCAATTATTGGGTATCACTTAATAAAGGAAATACCTTGATCTCTTTCTTCTACTTGTGGCTACCCTGTGGATACTTTTATTTTCTTATTTACAAACCAGAGAGGATGAGAAATAATAATGACCCTAACATATATGAAATGTAGCAGAGCAAGCAGAAACTCTAGGAATTAAAGACCTGAAGAGAAGGTAAAATAGGTGAGGCAGTTAAAATTGCCTGTGTCTTGGGAAAAACTACTGAAAAGGGGAAAAAAATGTCCCTCATGGACACAGGATACTGAACAGAGAAGGACTGTGATGATATTGGAAACACAATAGACTGACTAAAACTGAGAGGGAAAAAATGAAGAAGGAAGACAAAATGGGTGCCCCAAATGTGAGTCAGAAATCTAAATCATGCAAGGTGAGCTGTTACTACGCTATACAAATAAGACGATCTAGTATAAACCCATATTTGACATATAAGCTACAGAGCAAGGAAACTGGAAATCCAAATGGGAGTAAGGGAACTGAATATTGACTTTGGTAAAACTTATCTGACATTCAGCAGAAGAGCACTGGGAGTCCTCTTGCTATGATATGAGTTATTCAACTGGAAGCAGAAGGAGGAGAGGTGATTTAGTTTGAAGTATAGAAACAGACACCGACTCAACACCAGTCATAGTCCTGAGAACTGAATAACCTTTAAACAGACTCTTGGAGGGCACAACAAAACCTTGTGCATACCAGGATCCAGGAGAAAAAAGCACCGA
Organism: Neotragus moschatus; assembly: GCA_006410615.1. Lineage (NCBI taxonomy): Eukaryota > Metazoa > Chordata > Mammalia > Artiodactyla > Bovidae > Neotragus > Neotragus moschatus. The sequence goes on along the minus strand of SJYA01001617.1, from coordinate 524,316 downwards.
TCTCACAAGAGATGGAGCAGATTTGCCTGTGAGTGTCCAAGAGTCTCTGGCAGAGGCAAGGGTCAACAGTGGCCTGCTCTGGGTCAGGGGTACTGACTCCAGCAGTCCTGGAAGCTGAGGTCTGCTGGCTTACCCCTACCTCAAGCTAAACTACAGGGAGGGAACACAGCCATGCCCATCAGAGTAAAATTGGATTAAAGATTTACTGAGCATGGCCTGCCCACCAAAGCAAGACCGTTTTCCCCACAATAAGTACCTAACATTAGGAAGCTTCCACAAGCCTCTTAAACTTATCCATCAGAGGGCAGATGGAATGAAAACCAGAAAACCATAATCACAGGAAAACTAACCAAACTGACCACATGAATCACAGCCTTGTCTAATTCAATGAAACTATGAGCCACATCGTGTAGGGCCATTCAAGGTGAATGGGTCATGGCAGAGAGTTCTAACAAAACATACTCACTAGAGAAAGGAATGATAAAGCACTTCAGCATTCTTACCTTGAGAACCCCATGAACAGTGTGCAAAAACAAAAAATATATGACACTGAAAGATGAACTCCCAGATTGGTAGGTGACCAATATGCTGCTGGAGTAGAGCAGAGAAATAGCTCCAGAAGTAATGAAGAGGCTGAGCCGAAGCAGAAACTTTGCCCAGTTGTGTATCTGTCTGGTGGTGAAAGTAAAGTCCAAAGCTGTTAAGAATCTTGCCTAAGAACCTGAATATTAGGTCCATGAATCAAGGTAAATTGGAAGTGGCCAAACAAGAGATGGCAAGAGTGAACATTGACATTTTAGGAATCAGAGAACTAAAATGGACCAGAATGGGTTAATTTAATACAGATGACCACTACGTCTACTACTGTGGGAAAGAATCCCTTAGAGGAAATCAAGTAACCATCATAGTACAGAAGAGTCTGAAATGCATCACTTGGGTGCAGTCTCAAAAAAAAAAAAACTCTGTCCATTTCCAAAGCAAACCACTCAATATCACAGTAATCCAAGTCTATGCCCCAAAGACTAATGCTGAAGAAGCTGAAGTTGAACAGTTCCATGATCTACAAGACCTTCTAGAGCTAATGCCCAAAAAAGATGTCCTTTTCTTCATTGGGGACTAGTATGCAAAAGTAGAAAGTTAAGAAACACCTGGAGTAACAGGCAAGTTGGGCCTTGGAGTACAAAATAAAACAGGGCAAAGGTTAACAGAGTTTTGGCAAGAAATCACACTGATCATAGCAAACATACTTTTCAACAACACAAGAGAAGAAGAGACAAACTCTCTATATGGGCATCACCATATGGTCAATACCATGATCAGATTAATTACATTTTTGCAGCCAAAGATGAAGAAGCTCTATATAGTCAGCATAAAGAACACTGGGATCTGACTGTGGCTCAGATCATTAACTCCTTATTGTACAGTTCAGAATTAAATTGAAAAAAGTATGGAAAAACACTAGGCCATTGAGGAACGACATAAATCAAATCCCTTATGATAGAACTATGGATGAAAGTTCATACATTATACAGGAGTCAGTGATCAAAACCATTCTCAGGAAAAATGCAAAAAGGGAAGTAGTTGTTTGAGGAGGACCTATAAATAGCTGGGAGAAGGCAATGGCACCCCACTACAGTACTCTTACCTGGAAAGTCCCATGGATGGAGGAGCCTGGTAGGCTGCAGTCCATGGGGTCGCTAAGAGTCAGACACAACTGAGTGACTTGACTTTCACATTTCACTTTCATGCATTGGAGAAGGAAATGGCAACCCACTCCAGTGTTCTTGCCTGGAGAATACCAGGGACAGGGGAGCCAGGTGGGCTCCCATCTATGAGGTCACACAGAATTGGACATGAGTGAAGTGACTTAGCAGTAGCAGTATAAATAGCTGAGAAAAGAAGAGAAGCAAAAGGCAAAAGACAAAAGGAAAGATATACTCATCTGACTACAGAATTCCAAAGAATAGCAAGGAGAGATAAGGAAGCCTTCCTAAGTGAACAATGCAGAGAAACACAGGCGAAAAATATAATGGGAAAGACTCGAGACCTCTTCTAGAAAATTAGAAATAGCAAGAGAACATTTCATGCAAAGATGGGCACAATAAAGGACAAAAGTGGTATGAACCTAACAGAAGCAGTAGATATTAAGAGGAAGTGGCAAGAATACACAGAACTATACAAAAAAAAAGATCATAATGACCCAGATGACCACAAAGGTGTGCTCACTTACCTAGAGCCAGACATCTTGGAGTGCGAGGTCAAATGGGCCTTAGGATGCATCACTGTGAACAAAGCTAGTGGAGGTTATGGAATTCCAGTCAATCTATTTTAAATCCTAAAAGATGATTTTATAAAAGAGCTGCACTCAATATGACAGCAAATTTGGAAAACTAAGCAGTGGCCTTAGGACTGGAAAACACGTTTTCATTCCAATCTCAAAGAAAGGCAGTGCTAAAGAATGTTCGAACTATTACATGATTGCACTTATATCACATGCTAGCAAAGTAATGCTCACAATTTTCCAAGTTAGGCTTCAATAGTAAATGAACTGAGAATATCCAGGTGTTAAAGATGGATTTAGAAAAGGCAGAGGAACCAGAGATCAAATTACCAACACCAGTTGGATCATAGAAAAAGCAAGAGATTTCTAGAAAAACATCTACTTCTGCTTCATAGACAACACTAAAGCCTTTGACTGTGCGGATCACAACAAACTGTGGAAAATTCTTCAAAAAATGGGAATATCAAAAAATTAGAAGTGGATATGAAACAAAGAATTGGTTTCAAATTAGGAAAGAAGTATGTCAAGGCTGTATGTTGTCACCTTGCTTATTTAGCTCTTATGCAGAGTACATCATGCAAAAGGCTGGGCCAGATGAAGCAAAATCTGGAATCAAGATTGCTGTGACATACACCAATAGCCCTCAGATATGCAGATGACACCACCCTTATGCCAGAAAATGAAGAGGAACTAAAAAACCTCTTGATGATGATTAAATAGGAGAGTGAAAAAGCTGGCTTAAAACTAAAAATTCAAGAAACAAAGATGTTGCTATCCTGACCCATCACTTCATGGCAAATAGATGGGAAAGAATGGAAACAGTGACACACTTTATTTTCTTGGGGTCTAAAATCACTCCAGATGGTGACTGTAACCATGAAGTTAAAAGATGCTTGTTCCTTGGAAGAAAAGCTATGATCAATATAGACAGCGTATTAAAAAGCAGAGATATTACTTTGCTGACAAAGGTCTATCTAGTCAGTGCTATGGTTTTTCCAGTAGTCATGTATGGATATGAGAGTTGGACTATAAAGAAAGCTGAGCATGGAAGAATTGGTGCTTTTGAACTGTGTTGTTGGAGAAGACTCTTGAGAGTCCCTTGCGCTGCAAGGAAATCAAATTAATCCATCCTAAAGGAAATCAGGCCTGAATATTCATTGGAAGGACCGATGCTGAAGCTCCAATATTTTGGCTACCTGTTGCAGAGAACTGACTCATTAGAAAAGGCCCTGATGCTGGGAAAGATTAAAGGCAGGAGGAGAAAGGAATGACAGAGGAGGATGGCATCACTGACTCAATGGACATGAATTTGAACAAACTCTGGGAGAAGGTGTAGGACAGTGAAGCCTCATGTGCTGCAGTTTATGGGGCTGCAAAGTGTTGGACATGGCTGAGCAATTGAACAACTTTTTTATTTTTAATTGAATATAGCCCAGGGAACTTCTCAGTTGGTTCAGAGGTAGAGAACATGCTTGCCCATGCAGGAGACTCTAGTTCCATCCCTGGATCGGAAAGTTCCCTTACTGAAGGAAGTGACAACTCACTGCAGGATTCTTGTCTAGGAAATCATAGACAGAGAAGAGTGACTGACTACAGTCCATGTGTTCACAAAAGAGATGGACATGACTTAGAGACTAAAACACAAACCATCTCACAAACTGCATGAACAAGATAATATCTAAAGAAAAAACACAAGAAGTCGACAAGTCTGCACACAAGCCTGCACACCATGGGAGATAGTGAGGACTATGACCCCTTATCCCAATGATTAACAGAAATCACTCCCCTTTTTCCTTTTAAAACTTTCCGTGACTGAACGGAATCTTCAGAGATGGTTTTGGGGGTTACTTAGTCCACCATCTTCCCAGATTGCTAGCATTCTGATTAAAAACAATTTTCACCTCTACCAACATTTCTCTCTTACACACAGATACTGATTTTTAAGCAGCAACAACTGGACTCAAGTTTTGTACCACCAGATATTTATTTCTGTATATGAAAGTCTATACCCCAACTTAAAATAACCTAGTGTTAGAGCTTCAAATAGCCTTAAAAATAATATATTAAAGCCAAATCAATTTAGAGATAAATAAAATGTCCAGATAATATAGTTCAATGTCCAAGAGTTCAAATGTACAAAATGTACACAGTAACTGCTTCAAACCTATTGTCGAAGTTTAGCATTTCTCTAATAGACTTTAAAAAGACAAATCTAATTTCTATACTAAGCATGAGAAATGCAATGGAAATAGAAGAATATGTCTGTCAGGTCTTTGAAGACTAAAGTTTCTTCACTTTATTTTCATTAAATCACTAAGGTTGGGATGACCTTTTATTAGAGTGCCTCATACTTATATAAGAACTTTCAAAATCAGCATAATGACTGAGCTTAGAAAGTGTTGTGATCATAACAAAACACAATTTAGAGAATGGAAAAGCAAGTAAAGTAGCAGAATAATATTGGGGATGCACATCCCAAGTTACTTTAAAATGCATTTAAATTATTCAAGCAGCACAACACAATTTTCAATTAGAAGACATTTGATATAAGAAATTGAGATACTACTACAACTCATGATAAAAGATTTTGCATAGATCTGTTTATCCTTAGGTACTCTTTTCTGACTCCTATGCAATATATATTTTCATAATATATTTGAGTTAAAATTTGAATAACAGAGGCTTGATGAAGTTACCCACCTGCCAAAGCCCTGACATTGGAATGGAACTTATTTGTACGGGAATCTAGCCTTTGACTGATTATCTATGATAAAATTTAATGGAAATTGCATCAAATTTTGAGTCAGGAAATTCAACGGCAAGTTACAACCACTTCATTTTTGTTCTTAATAACTGAGGATAAAAACATTTTCTGTTAGGGATTTTCTAGTAAATATTAATAAAAGTACTTAATATCTCTATGAGTACCATGTAATAACTACCTATTGGTATGAAAATATTAACTAGTCTCCACTATTTGCAACATGGAATCATCAGAACTATATATAAAATGTTAAATAAAATCCCTGCCCTTAAGAAACTTAAATTTTCATGACAGTTAAGTAAAACTACAATTATAATATAATATGTGATACAATGGAACTTCAAAAAGGGGCCACTGGATGAAGTTTTAAGGTTAGAGAAATTTTGTTAGAAGCTAGGATTCCATTTTGTGATGAAATATCTGAAGATATTAGCTATGAAAAATGGGAAGAATATTCTGTGGAGAAGGGTAATAATAGGGAAGGACAAGCCAGACCTGAAAACAAAAGAGAGATCTCTGTGTCAGCTTAGGAGTTTGCATTTGATTTTGAATGGTTTAAAACACTGAAATATTTTGAACTAGGTATGTTGTTGTTCAGTCGCTAAGTTGTGTCTGACTTGCGACCTTATGAACTGTAATCCTATGGACTGCAGATTGCAGGCTGTCAGGCTTCCCTGTCCTTCATTATCTCCTGAAGTTTGCTCAAACTCAGGCCCATTGAATCAATTATGTCATCCAACCAGTTCATCCTCTGTCACTCTCTTCTTCTCTTGCCCTCAATCTTTCCCAGTGTCAGAGTCTTCCAATGAGTTGGCTCATCGCATGAGGTGGCCAAAGTATTAGAGCTTCAGCTTCTACATCAGTCTTTCCAATGAAGTTATGTTAAACCATATTTATTTTTTTTTGAAAGTCTGTTCTTGCTGTGTTACAGGGAATAGGGAATTCCAGGAAGGAAAGATTGGAGATTTGTGGGAATTTTTGCAGTAATTTAGAAAAGGGATATCATTGAATTAGTTGTATAGAAAACAGAGTACAAAAATTTTGAGAATGACCAAGGAAGATACTGACAACAAATGGGAGTAGACTTTCTCCAATATTGGAGATAATGCAGAAGATAAAAATCTTAGGGGATGGAGGAGGAGACACATTCAATCAAATCTGTTAGTGGAATAACCAGGTTGGGGTTTGCAGTAAACAGTGAAGCACAGGCAAAAGAAGATGAACTGGGCAAGTATATTCATTTAGTGAATGATGATCTCAAAGACATTTAAATCATCAACAAAGAGTGAGTAAAGTAAAAGAGCTTCTGAAGGCTTCATGGGAAGCAAAAATATTTAGATACAGCATATGGGAAAGTGGTGAAGTCCTCAAATATCTTACTCTTGACAATGGAAACATACAATGACTAGAAACAAATAGATAATATACTAATCACTGTTGAGAACCATTCGTTACTGACATCTCCTATGTAATTTTTTTTTCTATGTATGTGCTACCCTCAGAAGGATCAGTAGCTTGAAATAGAAAAGGCAGTAAAGCAATTGAGGTGAGATGAGGTGAAGTCGCTCAGTCATGTCCGACTCTTTGCGACCCCATAGATTGTAGCTTACCAGGCTCCTCCATCCAAGGGATTTTCCAGGCAAGAGTACTGGAGTGGGTTGCCATTTCCTTCTCCAGGGGATCTTCCCAACCCATGGGGTCGAACCTGGGTCTCCCACATTGTAGGCAGACGCTTTACCGTCTGAACAACCAGTAAAGCAATTATCCTTCAATAAAAAAAATTAATTTCACCCCCTCCACCAAAAAAAAATATGATCAACGACTTGGGTAGTGAGGTTGACATAAAATAGCACATTGTAAGTATGGAGGTTTGGATGAGATCAAAGAATACAAACAAGAGAAAATGGTATATGCCTTGCTGGAATGTTGGACATTTTCACTGGGATACAAGCAGTGTCAACAAGGCTGAACAGAGAAGTTCATGATTGTGAAATTTTAATAGAATTAGCTTTCTCCTAGCTTATTCTGTATAATACCAGTTAGGTCGGTTGTTATTAAGTGCTGTGAAAAAGAAATGTTTAGTAGCCTAAGTAATGTTAAATTAATTTTAAATAACCACTCAGGAATTGTTTGAACTTTTAATATTTGACTTTTTAGTATGAGCTTCCAAAATTATTTGGCTTTTATATACATTTTAGCTAAATATGTTATAGTGATAATGGTCTACAAAGCTTATTTTGAGAAATACTAAAGTAGATAATGGAGATCAGGTATCAGTGTGATGCCTGGAATAATATATCCTCAGTAATTGCTGCTTTTAAAATCAGTAGCATATTTTGATCTGACCTTCTTTAACATAATCCCATAGACTCATAAAGACAATATTAGAAACTGGCTGTTTTACAGTTCCCATCACGCTTTCATTGTCTTGTATATTATTGAACTTAAAAAGTGCTTCATGTGTAATTCAGTTGTGGTGACTGACATGAAAATTGAGGGCAGAGATACACATTCGATGAAATTTTGGCATTTAAAGGCAAAAGGAAATAACTTTAAGTTAATGTCCATAAAAGATGTCCAGTTAATGTATACACCATGGCCACTGTATAAAGGACCAGCACAGTTGACACTCTAGGAGAAGTATTAATAGCTTATACTGGGTTTGCTCAGTCAAAGTTTTAATATATTTTAGAATAGATATGAGATAGGTGATACTTGATCATGCTCCCTCTGGCCTCATCCTCAACCTCCAATCACAAAAATTAAAAAAAGAAAACCCTCAAATTATTAATATGCTGTATATTAGCATGACTAGACTACTACTGGAGTTTCATTCCCACACATTTCATCCGCCATGTAGTCTCACAAGAAGATGAAAGACAGGAAGATCTTAAGCCTTTTTTAAAAATAAATTTATTTATTTTTAATTAGAAGATAATTATAATATTGTGTGGGTTTCTGTCATACATCAATATGAATCAGCCATAGGTGTACATATATTATCACTTCTTGAACCTCTCTCCCACCCTCAACTCCATTCCACCACTCTAGGTTGTCACAGAGCACCAGATTTGAGCTCCCTGCATCACACAGAAAATTTCTACTGGCTTCCTAATGTTACATATGGTAATTATGTGTTTCAATGCTACTCTCTCAATTTGCTCCACCTTCTCCTTTCTCCATTGTGTCCACAAGTTTATTATTATGTTTGCATCTCTTTTGTTGCCCTGCAAATAGGTTTATCAATATTATCTTTCTAAATTACATATATATATGTGTTAATATATATTTGTTTTTCTATTTCTGACTTACTTTACTCTGTATAATAGTTTCTAGGTTCATCCACCTCATTAGAACTGACTCAAATTCATTCCTTTTTATAACTGAGTAATATTTCATTGTAAATATGTACGACCACTTCATTATCCATTTATCTGTTACTGGACATCTAGGTTGCTTCCATGTCCTAGCCATTGTAAATAATGTTGTGATGAACTTTGGGGTAATGAATCTTTCAATTAAGATTTCCTCAGGGTGTATGCCCAGTAGTGGGATTGACCCATATGACTGGATCATGTGGTAGGTTTATTTTTGTTATTTTTTTTTTAAGGAAAACTATGCTCTCCATGGTTGCTGTTTCAATTTACATTTCCACCAACAGTGCAAGAGGGTTTCCTTTTCTCCGCATCCTCTCCACCATTTTTTTTTATTGCTTTCAGTTTTCTTTTCTTTCTTTTTTTTTTTTTTTGNATTGGATCATGTGGTAGGTTTATTTTTATTTTTGTTTTAAGGAAAACTATGCTCTCCATGGTTGCTGTATCAATTTACATTTCCACCAACAGTGCAAGAGGGTTTCCTTTTCTCCGCATCCTCTCTACCATTTTTTTTTATTGCTTTCAGTTTTCTTTTCTTTCTTTTTTTTTTTTTTTGATGGCCATTCTTACCAGTGTGAGGTGATACCTCATTGTAGTTTTTATTCACATTTCTCTAATAGGCAGAAGAACCAAACAGGTATTTTTCCAAAGAAGACAAACAGATGGCTAATAAACACATGAAATGATTTTAAGCCTCTTAATGTACCAGACTCCTTCATTACTCACGTCTACTTTACCTGTTGTTGTCTTTTCCAGTTAACATTTTCCCTCCCTATTTTACTCAGTGAACTCCTACTCATTCTTCAGATTTCCGTAGAAATTTTATGTCATCAGGAAAGCATTCTCTAATTTTCTCATATTAATTAGGGTAATAAAAGCTCATACCCCATCCAATTGATCATTTATATTTATTATTTCTAAATACACCAAATGAATATTTTATTTTATTCTTCTATAATACTGAAATAATTTGAGTACAAGAACCATGTCCCTTTTGAACATTCTTGTGATTCCAATGTCAAATAAAGTTCATGGGTGTAGAACTAAAGAACTTCTCAGTAATATATTGCACAGTACTTGATGAATAAATGAATGAATATGTATATTTAATTGAGTGAAGTATTAGACCTGGGGCTACTGTCACAGAGAAAATAATATGCTCACTCTAACCTTTCTCTTTGAGTTTATCACCACTACTTATTGAAAAAGATGAGAGCAAAATGTCATGTAAACCAAAGCAGCATAATGAATACTATAAAACGTTTGTATGGAAGGAAATTCCAGACAAGGACCAAGTGAAATTACTGGTTTCTAATTATCTTTGTATAGCACTTTTGTGTGAATAGGATGAGTTTATTTAAAATGATGAGGAAGTTTCTGCAATGTCCACTTGAGTGGGTCAATCTATTTTTATTCACTGAATTAATTACAAAGCTATTTGAAAATAGGGTAAAAAGAGAACATTTGTCCATGTCTTAATATCATTGAGAATCAATTATGTTTATGGACCGTACAAAATACAGGATAATGTAAAGTGTGTGTGTTTGGAAGCATGCTAAAACATGAGGAAGAGTTCTTAAGAAGTAGAAAATACACTTAATTTTGTAGAAAGTGAGTCTGCCCAATCATGACTTTTAAAAACAGAAAGTGATGATTTTCATTCTTGAATCTATTTCATCAGGCTTTCAGGTGTGAATAACTGATAAAAGAATTTGTTTTAAGTTTTATTCATAAAATGCATTTGCTATATATGACTTTTATATCCTGTGTACCTTTTAGATAATGAAAACTATACTGAAATTCATGTTAGAAAAGCCTATCATTTCNCAGGCTTTCAGGTGTGAATAACTGATAAAAGAATTTGTTTTAAGTGTTATTCATAAAATGCATTTGCTATATATAACTTTTATATCCTGTGTACCTTTTAGATAATGAAAACTATACTGAAATTCATGTTAGAAAAGCCTATCATTTCCTAAAATAATTTATTGTCCCTGAAAAATAAATTATAATGTTACCAAGTAGCACTTACTGTGAACTTATTAAGTCCTCACATCAACTTAATAAATTAGGATTTCTATTATGTCTATTATATAGATGAGGAAACTGAGACTTAAGGAAATTATGTGACTGTTTAAGCCTCCACAGTTAAAGGCTGATTNTTCTAAAACCAGCTTGAACATCTGGAAGTTCACGGTTCACGTATTGCTGAAGCCTGGCTTGGAGAATTTTGAGCATTACTTTACTAGCATGTGAGATGAGTGCAATTGTGTGGTAGTCTGAGCATTCTTTGGCATTGCCTTTCTTTGGGGTTGAAATAAAAACTGACCTTTTCCAGTCTTGTGGCCACTGCTGAGTTTTCCAAATTTGCTGGCATACTGAGTGCACTACTTTCACAGCATCATCTTTCAGGATTTGGAATAGCTCAATTGGAATTCCATCACCTCCACTAGCTTTGTTTGTAGTGATGCTTCCTAAGGCCCACTTGACTTCACATTCCAGGATGTCTGGCTCTAGATGAGTGATCACACCATCATGATTATCCAGGTCATGAAGATCTTAGATGACACCACCCTTATGGCAGAAAGTGAAGAGGAACTAAAGAACCTCTTGATGAAAGTGAAGGAGGAGAGTGAAAAAGTTGGCTTAAGGCTCAACATTCATAAAATGAAGATCATGGCATCCAGTCCCATCACTTCATGGGATATAAATGGGGAAACAGTGGGAACAGGGTCAGGCTTTATTTTTCTGGGCTCAAAAATCACTGCAGATGGTGACTGCAGCCATGAAATCAGAAGATGCTTACTTCTTGGAAGAAAAGTTATGACCAACCTAGATAGCATATTCAAAAGCAGAGACATTACTTTGCCGACTAAGGTCCGTCTGGTCAAGGCTATGGTTTTTCCAGTAGTCATGTATGGATGTGAGAGTTGGACTGTGAAGAAGGCTGAGTGCCAAATAATTGATGCTTCTGAAATGTGGTGCTGGAGAAGACTCTTGAGAGTCCCTTAGACTGCAGGGAGAGCCAACCAGTCCATTTTGAAGGAAACCAACCCTGGGATTTCTTTGGAAGGAATGATGCTAAAGCTGAAACTCCAATACTTTGGCCACCTCATGCAAAGACTTGACTCATTATAAAAGATTCTGATGCTAGAAGGGATTGGGGGCAGGAGGAGAAGGGGACGACCGAGGATGAGATGGCTGGATGGCATCACTGACTTGATTGCATGTGAGTCTGAGTGAACTCCGAGAGTTAGCGATGGACAGGGAGGCCTGGCGTGCTACGATTCATGGGGTTGCAAAGAGTTGGACACGACTGAGAGACTGAACTGAACTGAACTCAACTCAACCTATCATAATTCTTCTTTATTTTAAAGATACTCTCAATCCACTGTGCTACAGATTTGTTCCATGTCTAAGACTGAAAGCTGAAATGACTTATCATACTGAGTGAAGTCAGTCAGATTGAAGAAGACAAATATCATATGATATCATTTATATGTGGAAACTAAAAAGAAAAAAAAAGGTACAAATGAACATTTACAAAACAGAAATAGAACAAACTGATGGTTTCCAAGGGGAAAAAGGGAGGAGAAATAAACTGGGAAACTTTGATTGACATATACTGATTATATATATAAAATAGATAACTAATGAAGACCTACCCTGTAGCACAGGGAACTCTACTCAATACTCTATAGTGACCTATATGGGAAAAGAATCTAGAAAGTGGTTATATGTATAAGTAAAAATGATTCACTTGATGAACAACATAAACTAACACAGAATTGTAAATGAACTATATTTCAGTAAAAATTAACTTAAAAATAAATAACTAAATCCCTTATTCTGTTAAAAAAGTAAGACAAAATGAAAATGAGTTCAGGGTCAATTCTCCAAACTGTGTGACCTGGAAAATTAAGTGACTCTAATTCCTGTCTCCTAGATGAAAATAATAATATCCTGCAAGTTTTTTATGAGAAAAAAAAAATATATATACACTCACACACACACACACAGAGCATAGATTATATGTACATATAATATGTATTAAATTATAGGTATTCAATATACATAATATAAAACACTTGTTGTACAGTATCTGATCCCTAAGGACTAATCCCTTTCCATGTGTCTTTCATTTGTTTATCTCCTGTATCCAAATCACTCAAATAAAATTTTGGCATATGATAATATCATACTATATGCTTCAAATAGTGTTCCTATATCTCATTTGTATTGATTTACCTTCTTTCAAAGGTTTCCTTTTCTCCTTCATCAGTTTTCACAGGGCTTATCCTATTCTCGGTTTAGGTTTTCCAGTCAGAGCCCTGAGATATTCATGCAATTTTGCCTTTCTCCACAAATATGTGATTCTCAGTTTGCCTTATAAACCTCTCAGTTTAATTACCAAATTGGCAGAGGCATTTTTAGGCTATCCACTTGGGTTTGTAGTTTTTCTCCATTTTTTCCCATCTGTCATTTATTTACATTTCTGTAGTCATCTTCACAGCTGTAGCACTTACCATCCTCTTGGAGCTACATCCCTTATGGTATGATAAGGTCTGTGTGTATCTGTTTAAATATTTGGAAGTCTGTTGTTCTGAAGCCTAAACAGTTATCTGAATTAAATCCAGTTAAAAAAAGTTATGAATGGTAATAGCACATTACCTTTTTAAATTTATTTTGCAAAGTTTGAACATTGCTAAAGTGTTCTTCCTAGTCAATAAGAATTAAGTCTCTTTCTCTATTTAATAATTATAAAGGAAAGTAAGTCATGCCAGGGCAAGGAATTCTTTACGAGACTTTCTGCTCTTAAAGGAGACTTCTAATTCAAAGGGTGTTTCAAATTTCCACATCTTTCTCCTGCTCTCCTAGTGAACACCTAAATTTTGTCAGCTTGTCAGCTTTGTGTGTTGGTCAGTGTTATCCAGAGAAAATACCATATATATATATATATGGTATTTATATATATATATGGTATTTATATATATATATATATATATATATAGAGAGAGAGAGAGAGGTTTGCTATATTTGTTATAGGAATTGGTTCCCATTATGGAAGACAAGAAGTTCCACGGTCTGTTGTCTGTAAGCTGGAGAATGAGTGATGTACTTAAGTCCAAAAAGTAAGGTCTGAGAATCAGGGCCCCAATCTGAATCTGAAAGCCCAAGATCCAGGAGCATCACCAATATCAAAGGGTAAAAGAGAGATATCACAGCTGAAGGAGAGAGAGTGAATTTGCCCTTCGTCTACATTTGTTGATGTTTCCAGGTTGCTCAGTGGTAAAGAATCCACCCATCAATAATGGAGCTGCAGGAGATATGGGTTCTACCCCTGGATTGGAAAGATCCCCTGGAGGAGGAAATTGCGACTCACTCAAGTATTCTTACTAGGATAATCCTATGGACAGAGGACACTTGAGGGCTACAGTTCATGAGGTCAAAAAGAGTCAAATAAGACTGAGCATGCAAATGTACTACATTTTTCTTCTATTCATATCCTCAACAGTAAGGGTGATGCCCACCCTCCTTGGAGAGAAGAATTGTCTTTATTAAGTCTCCAGATTCAAAATGGTAATCTCTTTTGGAGACACCTTCACAGAAGTTCCTAGAAAATTTTGACCAACCATCTGTGCATGCCTTAGTCCAGCAAAGTTGACACATGTGTTACCCATCATGCTCTTTGAGAAGGAATATAACAGAAAGATTAAATGCATCAAAACCTTGCAGTCAGATGAATCTGGTCCTATTTCTACATTTTGTTATTTATTAGCTGTATGATGTTAAAAAATATTATTTACCCTCAATTTATGGATTTGTGAAACAGAAATAACAATTGTGCTTATCTAAAACTAACTAGAGGAGATCCATGCACATTGTCTGGCAATATTGTTTAATAATTAGGTAGTTTATATACATCATCACATTTACTCTTAATAACAGCTAAATAAGTAAGGTATTATTATCTTTCTCATTATATATAATACATAACATTTCCAGTGAATTCAGGAAACTTGTAAATATTTAGTGTGAGTGAGTAGCATATGAGAAATTACATTTCAATTTTACCTCAGTTTAATTTCTAGGTTCATGTTATTTCTATTATAAATTCATAAAAGATGCATACAGAAAAATATGGTATAGCAGGTAGTTCCTAGCAGTAATCTTATCCATCTTATCTAGCATCATTCCCTAAGTTTCTGCTCTCTAAGGCTAATCAGTCTGATAACATTCCATTAATATTATTTACAAATTAATTTTGTACCCATAAAAATCATTACTCTTACACAAATACTGGTGTAAAAAGTCCGGTAAAATCGGATTTTATGTAAGTCATGAAGCGAGTGCATTTGGCGAGTGCAAACCTTTGACTATTTTAAAATCATATTACCTAGATGTCAATATTTTCTATTTACGCATGAGTGACTCAGATCAAGTGATTTGACATTATTAAGGAAGGAACATATTACGAGTATTGACTCTTAATAGGCAATACTACTAAGTATTAAATGCTTCCAGAGTGACTCAGTATTAAAGAATTCATCTACAAGGCAGGAGATGCACGACACACAGGTTCGATCTCTGGTTTGGGAAGATCCCCTGGAGGAGGGCATGGTGACCCACTCCAGCATTCTAGCCTGGAGAATTATGTGAATAGAGGAGCCTGGCATGCTGAGGTCTATGTGGTTGCAGAATTGGACATGACTGAGGCAACTAAGCACAGCACAGCACAGAGCAGGCAATCTACCACCACTTGAAAACATGGTTGTATACAATTTCAACTGAAATTTTGTTATAAAGTTTTGTGATAAAAAGAGTGAAGACTTAGGTTGGAGTCCAAGGAACTTGGTTCTCATTTGAATCTCTGGTCTGTTATCAACTTATTATTGAAGTTTAAACAAATCACTTCTCTCTGCAAATAAAGTTTACTAACAAATAAGTAGCCCAAAGTGTTCTTAGCGTTTCTTTAAAAGATAATGATCCAGTGTTTGCCAAGAACAATATGCATTTATCTCTTCCCATTTTATTGTATATTCTAATTGTATCTAATTCTTGCCTTAAAGATTTTCGTCAGTAGTAATTATTAAAAAAAGGAAGTGACCATTTCTATATCATCTTCCTTCAGGTACCTGAAATGGAGTGTTGTCAGTTTCTCAAACTCAATAATCACCTGGTTGTTCTCAGATGCCAGGCAAAGAGTGTGGAAATTTTTATTGTCAGATTTGTAAACCAAACAAATTATGTTTCAGAAATATTTTACCACATTATAAATTAACACTAAATAAATGATATAATCTTACTATATTAATAAGTAAATTTTAAAATTAATAATATTTAGAATAATATTAAGTATATGAATGATGAGTTTCTTGGCATATACTTCTCTTTCTGAAGAATAGCATCCACATAGTCTAAGTGTGACTTTCTTATATTTAGGTCAGAATAGTGGAGTGGTTTGTCATTTCCTCCTCCAGGGGATCTTCCCAACCCGGGGGTTGAACCCAGGTCTCCTTCATTGCAGGAGGATTCTTTACCAGCTGAGCCACAAGGGAAACCCCAAAGACCATCACAGACAATGCCATTGTCATTTTCTCTGAATGAGTCTATTATTCTGAAAAATAATTGCACATTCAGCAATTGCATATCAGATCCTCTAATTTCATTTCTTTTTTATTTTTTGCAGCAGAGCTGAGGGTAGAAGAGGGCTTTAAATTTTCTTTACATTCTTCTTGTTAGTTTTAGTTATTCACAATAATTTAAGAATTGTGGTAAAAACTTCATTTTGTTCATTTCAGCATTTTCAGTGGGACTGAGTTTGCAAGTTAGCAGATTAAATTACCCATGGAATTACAATAGTCCAGTGATGTCAGTTTCTATATGAGAATTTCTCAGTCCAGATTTTTAGTAAACAATATCCACTATGATATTATTTTCCCTTCTTAAATTGCTCAAAGTCACTTTCCCTTTTCATGTAATAAAGAAGCAAATAGTCATGTATGTTGGGCTTCCTGAGTGACTCCAGTGGTAAAGAATCCTTCTGCCAATGCAGGAGACATGGGTTCGATCCCTGGGTCAGGAAAATCCCCTGGAGGAGGAAATGGCAAACCACTCTAGTATCCTTGCCTAGAAAACCGAATGGAACCTGCATGTTCCACGGAGTCATAAAGAGTCAAACACTACTTAGTGACCAAACAATGGCAGCGCCTGTCACATATGCTAGTTCTAGTAAAAACTCTAATAAGAGTTATCTAGTTGAGTGATCTTTTATTTGTTGGTAAAATGCATAACTACAGGGGTAACTGGTCTCAAGATCACACAGTGAATTTGTTCTTTAGATTTGACTCTGACTTCAGTGNGGGCTTTAAATTTTCTTTACATTCTTCTTGCTAGTTTTAGTTATTCACAATAATTTAAGAATTGTGGTAAAAACTTCATTTTGTTCATTTCAGCATTTTCAGTGGGACTGAGTTTGCAAGTTAGCAGATTAAATTACCCATGGAATTACAATAGTCCAGTGATGTCAGTTTCTATATGAGAATTTCTCAGTCCAGATTTTTAGTAAACAATATCCACTATGATATTATTTTCCCTTCTTAAATTGCTCAAAGTCACTTTCCCTTTTCATGTAATAAAGAAGCAAATAGTCATGTATGTTGGGCTTCCTGAGTGACTCCAGTGGTAAAGAATCCTCCTGCCAATGCAGGAGACATGGGTTCGATCCCTGGGTCAGGAAAATCCCCTGGAGGAGGAAATGGCAAACCACTCTAGTATCCTTGCCTAGAAAACCGAATGGAACCTGCATGTTCCACGGAGTCATAAAGAGTCAAACACTACTTAGTGACCAAACAATGGCAGCGCCTGTCACATATGCTAGTTCTAGTAAAAACTCTAATAAGAGTTATCTAGTTGAGTGATCTTTTATTTGTTGGTAAAATGCATAACTACAGGGGTAACTGGTCTCAAGATCACACAGTGAATTTGTTCTTTAGATTTGACTCTGACTTCAGTGAAGATACTCAATATCTATTTGGGAATAAGATACTCATTTTAAAAAGCTTTCACATCTGTTAGTGTTAATTGACCTATAACCACAAAGTAGGCTCAAACAATTTAGAATATTTTCAATAAAATTAATGTCAACAAATAATTTCATATACTCCTAGCTGTCTGGTGAATTAAACTCACCCTGTTGTGGCCATTGAAACTTTTTCTGACCTATAATACAGAAGCTTGACTTCTATCTTTTGTTGAAAGAAATGCCTTTTATGCTCATAAAGTCAGATTCTTTCACTGACTCCCAGTGGATGCAGAGAGTCATTCTTATTTAAATTCCTCACAAAAACAGTGAGCATAAGAGTGTATGTTCATGAATACTTCATTGTTTTTAGTTGTACTTTAACTAATAAATATGCTTGGTTTGGTGAATTTTGGTTTTTAAACATGAGGCCAATTTTTTCCATTAAAATAGCCTTAAAAGACTTTTTCTTTTCTAGTATTCATCTAGAATTACTTACTTATTAAGACAATCTAGTTTAAACTGATGAAATGAGAGCAAACACATTTAAATCAAAACTGAATTTTAGGTTCAAGACAAGTGCTCTAAAAATTGCCCATATCAGATGTATAAAACTGATTCTTATATTCGGTCATGGGAATGATCTGCAAGTTCACATTATTATGAAAATTTCTGTTCATAGAGTTTTGTGTGAAGTATTAGTAGACACTGATGTTGGAACTCAATAGACTTTCTTCTAGTTTAGAGCTTAGGCTTTCTGTTGGACTATAGCAAAGTGAATACATTTTCTTATATGCACATCCAAAAGGGATGTTAATTCAAATCCTAAAAGATTATGCTGTTAAAGTGCTGCACTCAATATACCAACAAATTTGGGAAACTTAGCAGTGGCCACAGGATTGGAAAATGTCAGTTTTTATTCCAATCTCAAAGTAAAGCAATGCCAAAGAATGTTCAAACTACCACACAATTGTAAAGTAGTAAAGTAATGCTCGCATACTAGTAAAGTAATGCTAAAAATTCTCCAAGCCAGGCTTCAACAGTACATGAACTGCAAAATTTCAGATGGTCAAGCTAGATTTAGAAAAGGCAGAGGAACCCAGAGATCAAATTGCCAGCATCCATTGAATCACCCAAAAAAGCAAGAGAATTCCAGAAAAATATCTACATCTGCTTTATTGACTATGCCAAAGACTTTGACTGTGTGGATCACAATAAGCTGTGGAAAATTCTTCAAGAGATGGGAATACCAGACCACCTGACCTGCCTCCTGAGAAATCTGTATGCAGGTCAAGAAGCAACAGTTAAACCTGCACATTGAACAACAGACTGGTTCCAAATCAGGAAAGGAGTACATCAAGACTGTATATTACCACCCAACCTATTTAACTTATATCCAGAGTATATCAGGTGACATGCCGGGCTGAATGAAGCATAAGCTAGCATCAAGATCGAAGAAGGCAATGGCACCCCACTCCAGTACTCTTGCCTGGAAAATCCCATGGATGGAGGAGCCTGGTGGGCTGCAGTCCATGGGGTCGCTAAGAGTCAAACATGACTGATCGACTTCATTTTCACTTTTCACTTTCATGCATTGGAGAAGGAAATGGCAACCCCACTCCAGTGTTCTTGCCTGGATAATCCCAGGGACGGGGAAGCCTGGTGGGCTGCCATCTATGAGGTCGCACAGAGTCGGACACGAATGAAGCGATGCAGCAGCAGCAGCAGCAGCAGCAAGATTACCAGAGAAATATCAATAACCTCAGATTTGCAGATGACATCACCCTTAAGGCAGAAAGTGAAAAAGAACTAAAGTACTTCTTGATGAAAGTGAAAGAAGAGAGTGAAAAAGGTGAGTTAAAACTCAACATTTGAAAAACAAAGATCATGGCATCTGGTCCCATCAGTTCAAGGCAAATAGGTGAGGAAACAATGGGAACAGTGACAGACTCTACTTTTTGGGCTCCAAAATCACTGCAGATAGTGACTGAAGCCGTGAAATTAAAAGACGTTTACTCCTTGGAAGAAAAGCTATGACCAACTTAGAGAACATATTAAAAATCAGAGATATTGCTTTTTAATTGCTGACAAAGGTCCATCTAGTCAAAGTTATGGTTTCTCCAGTAGCCATGTATGGATGTGAGAGTTGGACTAAAGAAAACCAAGTGCTGAAGAATTTATGCTTTTGAATTGTGTTGTTGGAGAAAACTCTTGAGAGTCCCTTGGACTGCAAGGGGATGCAACCAGTCCATGCTAAAGGAAATCAGTCCTGAATGTTCATCTGAAGGACTGATGCTGAAGCTGAAATTCCAATCCTTTGGCCACCTTCTTGGAAAAGACCTTCATGCTGGGAAAGATTGAAACAGGAAGATAAGGGGATGACAGAGAATGAAATGTCTGGATGGCATCATCAACTCGATGGACATGAGTTTGAGCAAGCTCTGAAAGTTACTGATGGACAGGGAGGCCTGGTGTGCTGTAGTCCATGGGGCCACATAAAGTTGGATATGACTGAACTGAAAAGAGATGATAAAAATATTGATTTTTTTTATATGAGAATCTTAGGGGTAAAGTTGTATACAGGAAAATGACAGTATTGATATATAAGAAAAATAATCAGTCTCTTTTGTCACTCAGTTGATAAAGAATCCTCGTGCAATGTGGGAGACCTGGCTTTGGTCCCTGGGTTGCAAGGTCCCTTGGAGAAGGGAATGGCTATCCACTCCAGTATTTTGGCCTGGAGAATTCCATGGACTGGATAGTCTATGCGTTCGCAAAGAGTCAGACACGACTGAGTGACTTTCACCTCATTTCATTATTTGTATTAATAATAAAAGCAAAATATTAGTAAAATGTTATGCTGCTATATGTTCGATAAATTATGCTTAAACTCATATATTTTATAAGAAGTGAATGAAAAAGCCTAAAATGTCTTTATCGATAATATATGTATATGCTCATACATGTGCATTTTGTCTATTTACTATATATGTGTGTATAAAATATATTACACATATTTTGATATATATGTATGCATGCATTATTTGTACAGTAAATAATCCATATGCATGTATATAAACATTTATACATTTATAAACATTTTATACATGTATACATTTATAATATGTATATACATATTATATACATTTATACTTGCAAACATATGCAAGAATGCCTAGTGGTGTAATGATATTTCAGAATTACAAAGAGATCTTTGAAACAGAAATGTTCAGAAAATTTGGTGAAATTATTTGATCAGTATTGCTGCAATTTATGGGGTCACAAAGAGTCAAACACGACTGAGCTATTGAATTGAACTGAACTATTGAAAAAGAGAAAAAAATAGGAAAGCAAAGTGATTTAAATTAAGAATGTAATTTATAGACAACTTTCAAACAGTAAAAAAGAAAGTCTAGATTGAATATCCTAGATAAGGATTTATATTAGAAGCATATAAGGGAGAAAAAATTAAGGGATAAAAAATCAATATTTAACAATATTAAAATATTTTAGAGAATATAAAGGAATGACAATGTCATTTATTCAGTTAATGAATACAGTTTCACCAATTATTCAGACTAGAAGCAAAATTTACTTTATAGCTTCTACTAAGCAAATGGTTCAAAACAGTGTTTATGAAGGATTTGGTTATACTGTTTGTCCTTTGCTAAATCCTGCAATGGAATATAAATTATCATTTGTATTCAGGTTTACACATTAGTATCATAAGTTCTGCTAAAATCATCCCTTTTTTTCCCTTTATGTGATATAGCTATTATTGGATGCGTTAGAGTCAGAAAAAGAGAAATAAAAACAATACAGGTATGAGAGCATCGTTCAACTAGCATCTAAGCATGCTTCAGGCAGAGCATCAGCAGCTTTTACTTTTTCCTTGCTTTCTGAGAAATCATGTGTGCTAACAATGACTTGTTTCTCTGAGGAACAATTATTTGTGTGTGATGATGATGCTATTATTCAATTTTTCCCATAATTCTCTGGATGTATGCTTTTAAACTATAAAATAATTATGATTTATTTGTCAAATGTTTCATTGAGAATAATGTATTTTAAGATAGCTTTTAAAAGCACCTTCCATACTATTATACACTGTTGCAGACAAGGATTCATAGTGTTTTTTTTTTTTTTGATACAAAGGGAAATTTACAGCTATGAAATGCGTCCTTACGTCATATTTCTCTCAGCTTATAGGTGCCATTATTTGTAATAAATAGACTTGGCTGAACCAATCAAAAATATATTTTCAATATTACTCAACTCATGGAGAATATTTTCACTAAATTTTAAAGAGAAAGATGTTACTAAATGTAACTTCAGTTTTAATCAAAGGCAGAATCTTTTTGATAACAAAATTTGATCAAAAAGCATTTCAGTGTTTTCCTCTAGCTTCTGCCTGAAGAGTCTTTGGTGACTTTAAGACACCTCAGTCTTAACATGCGTCATTTACATGGTCTTCTACATTACTATTGCTTAATTAGCTAGATTTTAAATTTTGTAGTTTGAGCAAAAACTCAGGCAACAAAACTATAAATTATTAATAATTTATTCTTAACTTTTTATTTTGCATTGATATATTACTGATTAACAGTGTTGTGATACTTTCATGTGAACAGTGAAGAAATTCAGCCAACATATACATGTATCCATTCTCGCCCAAACTCCCCTTCCATTCAAGCTGCCACATACATTGAGCAGAGATCCATATACTTTACAGTGAGTCCTTGTTGGTTTACATTTTAAATACAGCAATGTGTACATGTCCATCTTTACAACCATTTTTCCCCCTGGCAACAATAAGTTCATTCTCTGTGTCTGTGAGTCTCTTTCTGTTTTGTAATTTCATCAAATTATTAACAATTTCAACCTTCTAATTTTAAAAGCTGACAAATGCCACCCTACATGTTGCTTAAGTACTTAAATGCTTCCATACAAATTGTAGCTATCTTGTGTTCAAGTTCTTACCCACTTTGGTGCTACCCGTGTTCTCCCCTTCCCAGAAATACCCCAACCATCAAGACTAATCCAACAGGTTTTTCTTCAGCAATACATACAGCTTCAGTTCT
Source organism: Neotragus moschatus (assembly GCA_006410615.1). Classification (NCBI taxonomy): domain Eukaryota; kingdom Metazoa; phylum Chordata; class Mammalia; order Artiodactyla; family Bovidae; genus Neotragus; species Neotragus moschatus. The sequence goes on along the minus strand of SJYA01001617.1, from coordinate 501,794 downwards.
GATTTTCATGTACTCATTCTTCACAAATTATCAAATATTGTAAATATCAGTCAATTACCTCCAACCTATAAAACTTCCTTCAAACATTCCATGAAAGGAAAGATGAAGGAAGGAAAAAGCTATGTTACTGTCAATAGTTAGAGTCATCCTGCTTCAGTTACATACAGAAAGTATTCTCAGAGTGCACTAAGTCTGTTTCTCCAGCAGACACACACCACTCAAAGAGAAGTGGAAGGAAGAGGTGACAGACTAGGCAGATAGACAGCTGGGTGACATGGACTGCTGAGCCTTTACAACAGTAAAGAGTTTGAGTTGTGTACAATGAGCATAGCAAATTTCATCTTATTTCCCAGATTATTATATTTTGACCAATCATCAGTCAGTCAGTTGATACTAGAGTCACAAATATTTACCAAATATTATCAAAGCACCTTCAAATACATGGAAAAGGTTATTTAAAACATAATGAGAGAACTATACATTTTAAATAATGTTCATTTTAAATTTTCACAAAGAAAATTGAAAGAGAAATGCACCCATTGTTAAACCAATCAAGTTAAAAACTTCTACTTTAACAGAGATATGTTACATTAGGTAGGTGGCACTAGTGGTAAAGAACCTGCCTGCAAATGCATGAGACTTAAAAGACATGGGTTCAATCCCTGGAGGGAAGATCCCCTGGAGGAGGACATGGCAACCCACTTCAGTATTCCTGACTGAGAAATCCAATGGACAGAGGATCTTGGTGGCCTTAAGTCCACACGGTCATCAGACATGACTGAGGTGATTTAGCATGCACCTCAGGCACAGTGTGAAGTTAACTCAGAAAATCGCTTTTGAACAAAAATAAAAGGTATACAGCACAAGGCATTTGGAATTCGTTAATTCAGATCTTATGACAACAGGACTAAAATATACTTTTGCAGTATTTGTGTATAAAGGGATTGCTATGCTGATTTTTAGTACAAACAGCTTTGATGGACTGTCAGGGATATAAATTGGGAGTTAAATTCTTGAAGAGGACATATGACTTTCATTTGCAAAATTAAAGAAATGTTTTACTACTTAAATTTAAGTTTTAAGTGAAAATCGCTCAATCGTGTCCAAATCTTTGTGACTCCATGGACTATAGAGTCCATGGTCTTATCCAGGCCAGAATACGGGAGTGGGTAGCCATTCCCCTCTCCAGCGGATCTTCCCAGCCCCAGGGATCAAACCCAGGTTGCCCACACTGAAGGCAAGTTCTTTAACAGTTGAGCCACTAGGGAAGTCCCACTTAATACTACTAAAATAGCACCCAATCCATATTCCAAATTTTACAAGTGAATGAAGCCCAAAGAAAAGAACTAACTTATTCATAGTCCAGTATGCAGTGAGTTACTTTAAGGGAACATATGTACTTTTAATGTGTCATTCTGAGTTTTAGAAATAACTCAGACACATTAATTGTGCCTTCTGTGTTTATCAAGTCAGAGGACATCCTGGATTGGGTGACTGTATTGTCTTACTAAGAATTATTTCTAATTAAAAATGTTATTACAACACCAATTTTAAGTCTTTAGTGTAATATGTGAAAGTTTTAGTCTCAGTCGTGTCTGACTCTTTGTGGCCTTGTAAACTGCATCTTGCTAGGCTCCTCTGTCCATGGCATTCTCCAGGCAAAATACTGGAGCTGTCATGCACTCCTCCAGGGGATTTTCCCTTTCCAGGAATCAAATTCACATCTCTTATGTCTCTTGCATGGGCAAGTGGGTTATTTATAACTAGCATCGCCAGTTTTAATTATTTCTTTCATGTGAAATTCAGCTTGTTTTTACTGAGAAAAACACTCAGTAGCTAGTTGAGACTTATTTGAGAACAGTTAGTATTTGCAAATTATTTTAATCTTTGTTTCTTGTTAGAAAGGGTTAAAAATAAATGTGTGGTGAGTTTAGTTAAGAGATGCTAAATCTGTAAGAAAAAGTTGATAGAAGCATCTCTTGGAGAAAAAGAAATGCTACTTGATCATCATTTTCCTTAGTGTTCTCATTTGCAAATATAAAGATAAGAAAATTCACGTTTTAAGACAGTTTAATATATCAAAGCTTCTACTGGTCTTAATGATTTAGAAAACTATTAGAGCACAATAAATGCTTATAAATAGCTAACAATTTTTTTAATTCATAATCCTATATCCATCAATTAATTAATGGATGTTAATTAATTGTTAATTAAATGTTAATTAAAGCATGATATTATATGTGTTTAGTAAGACAGTAAAGCTACATCACTTAATATATAGTACATAATTCAATTGACATACTAATTTGAAATCTCTTCCCATACTTATTCCTTTTAGTTTATCCTTGATTAAGCAGCATACTAGTCTATAGAAATGTAAGTTCTAGTATTAGAGTGCTTGTGATAAAATCCTTCTCCATCATTAACCAACTCTATGATTGCAGAACTTACATAACTTCTTTGTACCTAGTATTCCTCTTCAGTGAAATCATGAGGAGAAAGAAAAAACATAGAATTATTTTGTAGACTTCAGTGTGTTTCTTGAACAATTGAAAGGGTGATTATATTATTTTATTCAGAATAAAATCTGTCCTGCCTTACGCATTCAATATATGTGCTTGATTTCTTTATTATTATTTTTTGTTGTTGTGATGAGTCTTATCAGCAGAAAAAAATAAAAGAAAAACACTTACCATCAGAAGGATAGTTTGAAATTTGAGGAAGAAATTTGGCAGAAGATCAATTCTACATGTAGAGAGAAACTGAACAAAGGTAGAACACTGTGCAAATGTCTTAGAAGCTTAATTCTAAGACTGCTTCTTGTTTGTGCATTTCAGACAAAGTTTGGTATTGATGTAGAAACTGTATTGAATATAAAACCTAAAGGCTTCCTAGTGTTTACACTAGTTTAAGTATACAAACCACATGACCTGCCTCTTGAGAAATCTGTATGCAGGACAAGAAGCAACAGTTAGAACTGGATATGGAACAACAGACTGACTCCAAATCGAGACAGGAGTAATTCAAGGCTGTATATTGTCACCCTACTTATTTAACTACCATGCAGAATACATCATGAGACATGCCAGGCTAGAAGAAGCACAAGCTGGAATCAAGATAGCCAGGAGGAATATCGGCAACCTCAGATATGCAGATGAGAAGAGCCCCTCGATAAAATGACAGAGGAGAGTGAAAATGTTGGCTTAAAATGAAGCATACAGAAAACTGTATGGCATCTGGTCCCATCACATCATGATAAATAGGTGGGGAAACAGTGGAAATGGTGAGAGATTTTATTTTTTCAGGCTCCAAAATCACTGCAGATGGTGACTGCAGCCATGAAATTAAAAGACATTTGCTCCTTGGTAGCAAAGCTATGATCAACCTCTTTTTTTTTTTGAAAGTCACTCAGTCATGTCTGATGCCTTGCAACCCTACAGATTATACAGTCCATGGAATTCTCCAGGCCAGAATACTGGAATAAGTAATCTTTTCCTTTTATAGGGGATCATCCTAACCCAAGGATCAAACCCAGGTTTCCCACCTAAACAGCATATTAAAAAGCAGAGACATTACTTTGCCAACAAAGGTCAGTCTAGTCAAAGTTATGGTTTTTCCAGTAGTCATATATGGATATGAGAGTTGGACTATAAAGAAAGCTGAGTGCTGAAGAACTGATGCTTTTGAACTGTGGTGTTGGAGAAGATTCTTGAGAATCCAATGGACTGCAAGGAGATCCAACCAGTCAATCCTAAAGGAAGTCAGTCCTGAGTGTTCATTGAAAGGAATGATGCTGAAGCTGAAACTCCAATACTTTGGGCACCTGATGTGAAGAACTGACTCATTGGAAAAGATCCTGATGCTGGGAAAATTTGAAGGTGGGAGTAGAAGAGGACGACAGAGAATGAGATGGTTGGATGGCATTATGAACGTGATGGACATGAGTTTGAGTAGGCTCCAGGAGTTGGTGATGGACAGGGAAGCCTGGTGTGCTACAGTCTATGGGATCACAAAGAGTTGGACATGACTTAGCGACTGAATAAAAACAGCAATAATCTATATTACAATAAATTGAATGTAGATTATAAAGGAAGAAGAAAGTCAAGGTCTACACTGTCTACACTTAAAAAATCCAGCCACAAGGAAATATAATGCGAAAACATACCACCATTTCCTGATTACTACCTAGATTACATATTTGCCTTTAAATTATACAAATTCTAGTCAACCAAAAAACAGAATCCTTAAAAATTCAAATGTCTTTAAAATAGAATTATGCCCATATCACAAGAGAAGCATAAATGCTTTTGACTTAAGGCCATTTTATATAATGTGAAGTTTGTCAGCAGTTTATAATTTTACCGCTGTTGTATATGGGATATATTTTAAATTATATTTTATGAATTTTTTTCTGAAAAATAAGCATCCATTTTAATGATGCAATAAGATTTTTACACTATGGTAACATTTAGCTTTAATTTTTTAATATTTGTGAGTTTATTCTTATAAGCAAGTTATTTCCACTTTTCTAATGAGTACACTACTCACTTTTCTTGTCAAGTTGTATTTTAATGTTTAGAATGATGCTAAATATTAATGGAAAAGATTAGCATATTTGCTTCATTTTTACTATATCAGTGATTTTTGATGTTTCATATTTAAAGCTTGATTCATGTGTAGGTCTTCATGTAAAAATGTAGTATCCTTCTGTGCATATTTATATTCAAATATTCTGTATCATTTTTTGTATTATTGTACTGATCAAGGCTGAATCTGCACTTCATCAAGTGTCTCATATATTCTTACCATCTATGAATAGATAGCACTGGTGTTATTTTTAATACATATCTACAGAAGTTTGGCATTTAAGTGTATCAATATTGATAATGGATGTTTTGAAGTTTTAGTCACACATTAAAAGAATGTTAAGAATAGTTCCTTTATATTGACTGTAAGACAGTGAATTTTATATACGCAAAAGGTCCTGACTTCCTGTGTAGTCCTGGTTAATCTTCACGTGTAGATTATCATTGTATAATCTCTATAAATGAGGTTATTATAAAGGGAGTCATCTGAAGCAGGACTGAAAAAAAATCAGTTAAGGATATTTGATGCCTAAGAGATAATCTAAAAATCTGTATGAGCCTTGGACAGGGATAAGTATTTCCCTAGATCTCAATGATTGCCTGCACCCTTTGCTTCTATGAATGAAAGAAACACCTATATAATGAGTCATGTGACACCAATTCTACCTTTGACCAGCCTGAAAATCTTGAAATGGAGAAAAGTCAGTGAATTTCTGGATGGTGACCAATGTGAAAAAATATAGACATACCTCAAAGATATTGTAGGTTCAGTTCAGGACCACTAGAATAAAGTCAATACATCATAAAGCAAGCTACAAGGTTTGTAGCTTTGGCTATTAAGTGTGCAGTAGCTTTGTGTCTAAAAATATAATGTAAATAACTAAAACGTGAAAATGCTAAAGATCAACTGACATTTTGGTTAGTCGTAATCTTTCTACAACAAGAATATGCAAAAATCTTTTTGTAATATCAAGATTTCTGATCACTAATCACAGATCACCATGAAAGTGAAAGTGTTAATCTCTCTGTCCTGTTCAACTCTTTGCTACCCCATGCACTGTAGCCCTCCAGATTTTTCATCCATGGAATTCTCCAGACAAGAATACTGAAGCAGGTTGCCATTCCCTCCTCCAGGGGATCTTCTAGACCCAGGGATCAAACCCAGGTCCCCCACATTGCAGATCACTATAATAAATACAATTATAATGAAAAAGTTGAAATATTCTAAGAATTGCCAAAATGTAATATGTGAACATGAAGTAAGCAAATGCTATTGGAAAAAAAAAAAAAGCTGCCAACACATTTGTTTGACACAAGGTTGCCACAGATCTTCAATTTGTAAAAAATTCAACATCTGCAAAGCTCAAAAAAGCAAAGTGTAATAAAACAAGACATTCCTATAAATAAATGCAAGTAATAAAATAGTGAATTATCTCTAAATTAATGTACTTTAGAAAGTTGAAGAAAATAGTGTAAAAATTACTGCTAGATTTTATAGCCCTACCAAAACATGAATTTTTACATTTGAGATAATACATGATTGGAGACAGTGACATTATCAAGAATGTGGGTTAGGAAACCCAGGCTCTTGTTTCTTCACAGAACCACTGATACAATAACAATTTTAAGAGCAAAATACATTAAAAGGAATTTTAGAATGCAGATAAAAAGTCAAAGAAAAAGAGCACAAACTGAGTGCAGTCCCTATATCAGTCCCTCCCTCAAACCAGCTTAACTCAGCACCAAGAAGACCATAGGCTTCCCTGGTGTCTTAGAAGTAAAGAATCCTACTGCAAGGCAGAAGACACAGGTTCAGTTCCTAGGTTGGGACAATCTCTGGGATAATAAAATGGTAACACAGTCTAGTATTCTTGCCTGGGAACTCCCATGGACAGAGGAATTTTGTGGGCTACATTCCATGGAGTTGCAAAGAGTCAGACACTGACAACCTGTGATTTCTTTCATGGGAAGAAAAGTGAGATTGGCACGTGTGTCTGGTTGCCTGGCCTCCTCCCTCTCAGGACACATTCCACTGAGTTGGTTTCTATCTCACCTCATACAAAACACTGAACAGTCTGCAGAGCCCAGTCCTCTGGAACAGCAAAGAACAAAGGGAAAGACATTCTCTTACAATCAGTGCTGCTTTATAAGACTGGAGAAAGCACATGACTGAGGCTTTTGCCTCCACAAGAGATGTGTGAAAAGAGCCTTACCTCCAGCATTTCAGAGTGGATCCAGTCTCTGTCTTGTTTCATACTGACTACTGAGAAACCTACAGAGTCTGGGTCTTGGAGCAGCTTGGGATAAAGGAAAATGGATGAGCATCCTGTTAGAGCTAGCACTGATCTTCAAGACTGTGAAAAGTTGCAGAATGAAAATCTACATTTTCAAAAGTCTGGACACAAAGTAAACACACAAGGAACATGGAAAATCTAAAAAATTTTATACAAAGGAATAAAATAAATGTCCAGTAAAAACCTGAATCCCCCTGCAATGCAGGAGTAGTCGCAGGAGTCACAGGTTCAGTCTCTTGCCTGGAGAATCCTATGAACAGAGGAGCTTGGCGGGCTACAGTCCTTTGGGTCGCAAAGAGTTGGATACAACTGATGTGGACTCTCTGCATCTGTAAAAACCTGAAAGAATTATAGATCTGCTAAGTAAGATTTTTAATCATCTTAAAGTTTGGTGAGTTATGAAAAGCATGGCAGATAACTAAATCTAGGAAAGAGTAAATGAACAAAATGAGAATATCAGCAAACAGAAACAATTTTAAAGAGCCAAACAAAAATAGTGGAGCTGAAAAAAACAATAAATGAACTGAAAATACCCTTGACATGTCCAGGAAATTTGCTCAACATGTCATTAAAATTTATTCTTCCAGTAGATACAAATCAATGAAACAAACAGGAAGAGAAAGTGGATGCAAAGAAGAGGAAGAGACAGAAAATAATCCCATTTCCAATAGCATCTAGAACAATAAAATATTTAGTAATACATTTAATCAAGTAAATGAAAGATTTTCACCATGACAAGTGCAAATCACTGATAAAACAAAATGAAGAGTACACAAATATAGGAAATATATCCCATGATTATGAGTTTTAATTCTTAATATTGTTGAAATATCCATATTATCCAAAACAATCTACATATTCAATTATTTCTCTATTACTATTCCACTGGGATTTTTCACAGAAATAGGAAAGCAATCCTAAAATCAATGTAAAACCTTAAAAGAGCTCAAATAGCCAAAGCAAGTTTGAGCATGAGCAACAAAGCTTGAGGCAACACAATGCTGTATTTCAAATTATTGCAAAGCTATAGTATAGTGATCAAAAAAATCTGATAGTATCATCAAAATAGGCATATGGACCAGAACTGAGAGTTCAGAAATAAATCCATGTGTCTGTATTTAATTGATCTTTGACAAAGGTAGAAAAAGCACACAATGGGGAAAGGATAATCTTTTCAATAAATGGTGTGAAAAATGAATATACACACGTAGAAGAATCACATTATAAACAAAGGTCAACTCAAAATAAATTGTAGAATAGCAGAAGATCTTCTTAACATTGTTCTTGGCAATGGATTTCTTGGATGCAATACAAAGTCACAAATTGCAAAAGCAAAAATATATAAATGAGAGTGCATCAAGCTAAAAGACTTCTGTACAGAAAATGAAACAATCAACAGAATGGAGAGAAAACCAAAGGAACAGGAGAAAATATGTAGAAAACATGGATCTGATAAGAAGTTAATATCCAAAATATTTAAAACTCAAGCAATTCAATATCAAAAAAGTAACTTGATCTTAAAATGGGCAAGAACTTTATCAGACTCAAAAAAGTGATACAAATGTCCAATTTACGTGAAAAGATGCTCAATATTACGTGTATATCAAGACCACAGTGTGATATCACTTTACTTTAGAATGGTTATTATTAAAATAAAAAGATAATAAGTGGAAAGGATGTAGAGAAAAGGAAAGTCTTGTACACTGTCCAAGGAAATGTAAATTGCCACAGTCACTATGGAAATCATTACACAGATCTCTTTAAAAATTAAAAATAGAGCTATCACATAATATAACAATCCTACTCCTGGATACGAAGTATATCCAGTTATTATATTGAAGAGCTCTCTGTACTTGTAGCCATATTGCAGCATTATTCACAATAGATAGGATATGAGCACAATCTAAGTGTCCATCAATGAACAGATTATAAAATGTGATGCAAACATACTGGAATATTTTTCAGCTTCAAAAAAGAAAACCCTGCCATTCGTAACCACATGGATGAATGTGCTAGACATTATGCTAAGTGGCATTATCCAAGAACAGAAAGACAGATACTGCAGGATCTCACTTACGTGTGGAATCTAGAAAGATAAAATCTAAGCAGAGTAGAATGATGGATGCCAGGATATAAAGACTAGGGAAAATAGGGAGATACTGATCAGAGTTTAGAAAATTTCAATTATGTAGAATGAAAAAGCTGTGTAGATTTAATGTGCACCTTGGGGATTATAGTTAATAACATTGTATTGTATATTTGAAATTTATTAAGAGAATACATCTTCAGTATTCTTATAAAAAATTAAATGTATCATCTGAGGTGATGGATCATTTAATTAGCTTGATTGTGGTAATCATTTAACAATGTATATGTATATCATAACATTATGTTTTAATCAATTTTCATTTGTCAATTATACTTCAATAACACTAGAAAAGTGCAATTCAGTCTACAGGCAAAATATATATACATTATCAGGCAGGTTGTGTTAATAGAAATGGTTCATTCTTACTATCCTGAAAAAAAAAATTCTGTTGATAACTGACATATGATTTTAATATACTGTTATATTTTGTTTTTATGGAAGTCTTCTTAACTATAAATGTGTCACATCCTCCTCCCAACACTACTGTGAATTTTGGCTTGGGAATATGAATCAGACATAGATTGGATTTCTTCTTCCCTCATCACAGATTTTTAAAACTAAGGCCCACTGCTTCATACTGAGCATAATAGTTCTTTTTTTTTTCCTCTTATTTTCCCCCTTATCATTACTTTTCAAGGTTCATATATTTAGTTTTTTTTAATTAATTGTGTTTATAAAATAAAAAAGCACTTTTATTATTTGGTATGTTGACATCAAGTAGTCTGTGATTATTTCCCTGGAATTTATTACATTACTTTTGAATGTCTTGTTTCTCCAACACTAAATAGGCTGAATATCACACATATACAAACACACATGCACAAACATGTCTGAGTAAATCTATTCGATCTGCAAAAGCTATATGTTGGGAAAAATCCAGATTTTTGTTTTTTTGCTGAAAATGTCTAAATTTAGGAAAGTTACCAGAACACATTAAATTCTTCAAGGCCCTACATTTGCAAACCATAAGCATGTAAGGAAATAGCAAAGGAGCTTCAACAGCTTCAGTAGCCAAATGGTCACAGGCATAGCCTCATTACTTGATTTTGATTTCTATCAAGATTGGGGAACACAGTATCCTCTTAGTAAACATCTAGCCCTTGTGGGACTGCACCAAGCAAATGTGCAGTGTTTTGCATATAAATCATCACATTATTCCCTATGTGTTCCTGGCAAGGTATAAAGCAATGATCTGCACAGTTTAACAAAGAGGGTCACATATCTCTATGCATGTCAGCAAGTTATAGAAAAAAAGTGAACATCTTAATATATTGTTAAAAGAAATAGTCACACAATTATGTAAACTTTTGTTTTATATCTGTATATTTACATTTAAGAAGTAAAAATTGAATTAGAGAAGAGCAAAATATGCCTTCAAATTTATATATATTCTTAGGTAAGGAAGATCCGCTGGAGAAGGGATTGGCTCTCCACTTCAGTATTCTTACCTGAAAAATTTCATGAACAGAAGAGTCAGGCAGGCTACAGTCCATGGGGTCGCAAATTGTTCCTACTGTCTAGGGTTCTCTTTCCCATCAGCTAAAATTTACTTCTAAAAAGAACTACTTTCTAAACTGGTAAATGAATGGCCAACAAATTTATGGTTCTTCTGTTTGCTTGTATGTTTTGATGCAAGAGTGGTTAGTGGCAGTTGTGTGATAGCAATTGGATACGATGACATTGAGTTGCCTGTGAAATATTCCAATAGTCTCTAAGAGGCAAATGATGAATATATAAATCTTTGATATCAAGTTTAACAAAATGTATAAGGGTCAGTTTTAAAGCAAGCAATTTGCAAAATAATTTCACACTTTAATCCTCACACATAGTAGCAGGATATAGTTCTTTTATAAGATCAAATGTGTTTAAGTTAATAACACTATGAAGTTAAAGCTGTTTTTAAGCTATTTTTAAAACGTGATGGAATTGTGTGTACTCTTCTGGAGAGCAATAGAATAAAGAAATTCAATTACTGGGTAATAGAAATCAGACTGCAAAACAAATGGATTTCTATTTCAGTTTTAAAGAGTTTACCACTTGTTAAGCAAATGTATATAAATATCATATGTAGATAGACAGAAAAGTACTTGACCAGTTTGTGGTGGTCAAAAGCAAGCAAATTCATTGATATTACATAACAATCAAGAATAAACACATTGACATAATATTTCTAGACTATTTTAAATACTAAATATATTGTGCTTCAAGTCTATTTTTTTTTAAAAATTAGAAAACCACATATACCTTGAGACAAGAGATAAACTCAAATATCATTTTAAACAAAAAGAGGAGCCTCCTTGGTGTCAACACATACCAGAACTATTTAATGATGGGATGGCAACAAACACATCTCTATACCAAATAGAAAGATATCCCTGTTTGTTTGTTTTTTTCCTTTTACATTACATGCCACTAATAGGATCATAGAATGTGCATGTTTGAGCATTAAGGACTGACAATTCAAATTTCTGAACATCTTAAGGAAAATAAAGCCATGTTAAGCGGTTACATTCTTGAGTAAATATTCTTGATATTATAATTAGTTTATGGGAATTCTTAGGGCAAAAAAAAAAAAAGGAAGAAATTTACCACGCTCAAATTGAAAACAATAAGAACAAGTTACAAATTTTTAAATCACCATAGAAATCAACATTTTGTTAAAATTTTAACAATTAATTGGTATCAACGTNCATACGGGGAGGGAGGAGGGAGGGGGTTCAGGATGGGGAACACATGCATACCTGTAGTGTATTCATGTTGATGTATGGGAAAACCAACATAATATTGTAAAGTAGTTAACCTCCAATTGAAATAAATAAATTTATATTTTAACAATGAACATCATGAAGACCGAGAATGAATACTGCTAACCCAAGAAAAATGTGCACCTACTTCTTTGTGATGACAACCCCTAATTCTATAATTTCAGTAGAATCAGCTAAGCCATGACTACATAGACAGAAATCTCTGATGACAAACTGAATAACCCTTTTCTTAAAGAAGCTTTGACAGTCTTTCAGTTTGTAAAGAAAAATACATGATTTTTCAAATTTATAGGTGACATTTTGTTGTAACAAGTGCTAAAAAAATATTCAATGATTTAATTAGGATCCAAAACTGAATTTGAGAGGTAAGAATGTTGTGCTAAAGTTTAAAAATAAATTTCTTTTTAGCACCTGCTATTGAATATCAGTAGAGTGACTACACGTTTCCCAAAGTATTCTTCACTTGACAACTTCATCTCCAACAGTGGATCGTACCTGCTATGTGAGTCTATCGTGGCCTTCCTCTCTGGTATAACGGTTTGAAATAGAATCAGACATTTCAGTTTTTCATGTGGCAATGAACAAAATTAAGGTTAAATGAAGAGCTGAGAGTCGAGCAATTTCTAGAAAAGAAGTGAATGGAAGCCCAGAGAAAGCAAATTCCCACATAAAGATGATCTGAGGATATTTCTTTAGAAATAAAAGTTAAAACTCAGCTTATCTTGTAGTTTTATAATGACAATCTTCATACTTCATAGTGTATATAAAACATTGTTTAGGCTGGTAGGGGTAGGGATTGGCATGCAACCAATTTTAATAAATCTTATACATACATATATATATATATATATATATACACACATACATACATACACACATTTGATTCCAGTTCTCTACCCCAGAGAACTGGAATAAGGACAACTTAGTGAAATTCTCAGTTGTGTCTGACTCTGTCACCTCATGAACTGCACAGTTCATGGAAATCTCCACGCCAGAATACTGGAGTGGGTAGACTTTCCCTTCTTCAGGGGCTCTTCACAACTCAGGGATTGAAACCAGGTCTCCCACATTGCAGGCAAATTCTTTACCAGCTAAGCCACAACAAAAACTTTTATCACATCTCATAGATGTAGATAGAGAAAAGATGCCCTGGGGTAAGCAGAAAGGTATCAGTGACTTATGTCAATAAATGAATGATCTCTGTATCAGATTTCATCTCTTTCCATACTTTTTAAACTTCTCTAAAGCATATTGACTTATAAGTTGTTGACTTTTTCACATGAAGGAAATACACTGGCCCATTTACTATGGATTTTGTCCTGCTAAGAGTTTACTGCTCGGTACATTCTAATGAATTCTGATTTGGGAGCATGCGTCACAAACACATCTTTACCCTGATTTAACATTGTCTTACCAAATTCAGGAAACTAGCAAAAATTGAATCTCTGAGCATATAAGACCATAAGAAAGCATGAGTTCAGGTTTGGAATAAGTGATACACTGAAGAGTCTCAGAGACTTTCCAAGATCACAGGGGCTCATTTCATTATGCATTATCTTCAGACTCTTCTAACAGACATGTGAGCAGAGGATTAACACTTGGCCTGGGCTGATACTGGCCTGCTGGTAAATGATCTCAGTGTTTGTTTTCTGGAAAACTACATTTAAAGTAAATGTGGAATTGTGTGTCTGTTCCACTTTATAAACTTGTAATTGGTAAAAATTCACTTGAACTTACCAAACTGAATTTTCTCAAGACTGTGGGCCTGGATAGCTGGTGAGAATTTGAGTCTGTAGGCTCTTAGTGTCAAGGTGACCTACTTTGGTTCTTAGGCACCATGCCTCTGACAGTCCTAAACAATCATGGGGCTAAGGGACAAAAGAAGTTCAGAACTGTAGCGCCATTGGTCATCCAAGTGAGACTGAAATCTATCTGCTGCTTCTTCAGTCCTTTTGCTTCCATAAAATCAATGCAGTACCAAATTGAAGCTTACATGTATCTTATAAATCTGATTGGGTTTTCTGACCCATAGCAATTGCAAAGTAAATGTAGAGCTCATTCAAATGTTGGTATAACATGGATAAGCAACATGCTAGAGCTTAAAAAATGGTTTTAAAATGCAGATAAAGCCTTAAGATTTATGAATTTGTATACTTAAAACCAGAGAGACTCTTAATAAACATATTTTCTTCCCTCCACTATGACTTTGTGACACTCTATTAGTTTGCTAAGGCAACCATAGCAAAATACCAAAGATAAGGTGTCTTAAAAAAACAGAAATACACTATCTCATAGTCATGAAGCCTAGAAATTCAACACCAAGGTAATAACATGTTTAATTTCTTCTTATGCCTCTCTCCTTGGTTTATAGATGACTGCTTTCACAAGGTCTTTCCTTTGGAAATGTATGGATGACCATACATGACCATAGTCCAATTCTCATTGGACTATGAAGAAAGCTAAGTGCTGAAGAATCAATGCTTTTGAACTGTGGTGTTGGAGAAGACTCTTGAGAGTCTCTTGGACTGCAAGGAGATCCAACCAGTCCATCCTAAAGGAGATCAATCCTGGGTATTCATTGGAAAGACTGATGCTGAAGCTGAAACTCCAATACTTTGGCCACCTCATGTGAAGAGCTGACTCATTGCAAAGGACCCTGATGCTATGAGGAATGGAGGGCAGGAGGAGAAGGGGATGACAGAGGATGAGATGGCTAGATGGCATCACCGACTCTATGGACATGAGTTTGGGTAAACTCTGGGAGTTGGTGATGGACAGGGAGGCCTGGTGTGCTGCTATTCATGGGGTCACAAAGAGTTGGACATGAATGAGAGACTGAACTGAACTGACTGATCTTTGACATATTATTATATGCCAAAATTTCCTCTTCTTATAAGGACATAAGGCAACTTGGATAACTGTACATTCTAAGAGCCTCATATCGTCTTAATTATGTTGGTAAAGGCCCCATCTCCAAATCACAGCTATTTCTTAAGGATTCAGATGTGTGAGTTTCAACATAAGAATTTTGAGAGGGTGGCACAGTTGAGTTCATAACTTGAGTCCATAACACCCTCCTTGTATTCAAGCTTAGAGTGAATAACCATTTGGCAAGAATATAATGGAGAAGTGACTAAAAAAAAAAGGATAGGACTTTAGCGGCAATCACCTTCCTTGATAGCTCAGTTGGTAAAGAATCTGCCTGAAATGCAGGACACCCTAGTTCAATTCCTGGAACAGGAAGATCCGCTGGAGAAGGGATAGGCTACCCACTCCAGTATTCTTGGGTTTCCCTTGTGGCTTAGCTGGTAAAGACTGCACCTGCAATGTGGGAGATCTGGGTTCGATCTCTGGGTTGGGAAGATCCTCTGGAGAAGGGAAAGGCTACCCACTCCAGTATTCTGGCCTGGAGAATTTCAAAAACTGCGTAGTCCAAGGTGTTGCAAAGAGCTGGACACGACTGAGCAACTTTCACTTTTGCTACAATCAGCTTAAAAGTATTTTTCAAAGAAATATTAGAAATATTTTATAGTCCCAAAGGAATAAACTATTAGTTTCGACCACATGGAATTGTCATTTTTATCATTCAAAAATTTTAATTACTTGTGTTGCTTTTGTGACTGCTGGATCAGAATACAGAAATAAGGTCCATTATAAATTACATGTTATTGATAAGAGAGTTGTTCTGGACTTTACTAAGATAGCAGACTAGGAGAGCAAGAACACAGCTCTGCCCATGAACACATCAAAAATACATGTACATGTGGAATAATTCTTAGAAAAACTAACAGGAGGAAGACTTCTGTACAAACACAGCTGTAAGAAAGATGCACAGGTAACCAGGTAGGCGAAGAAGTAAAGTGATTACCCTAGGACTTGTGTCCTGAGAGGTGACTCAGAGGAGAAGGCAGATTAACAGAGAAGATAAATCCTCTTAGCCAATTGGATAGGTGGCAGGACTAAAAGACGGTAGAGGGAACATGGACTCCACTTGTGAGGAGCTTATACCCAAAGCAGGATGGAGAGGGTGGAAAACTGCAAGAGTGGCTGCTGAGTTTCCTGCAAACATCACTACATACATCCCAGACTGATCTGAGCAAAAGTTCCAGCCATACTTTCTTCATGAAGCAACCTCACAACAAGGGCAAGAGCAGCAGAGGATGAAGGGAGAGCCCATCTGTGAGGGACAAAGAGAGCTCAGACCAGAAGCGGAATTTTAACAACAAGGAAGGTAACCACTACTGACATTTACATAGGAGCACATGAGAAGCAGCCCTGATTGCTGTTTGCAATGGGTCCACTACAGCCTGTGCTCCAACCAATGCAAAAGTGTATGGGGAGCTACATCACAGGGCAGGAGGGAACCTGCCCTGTGATGTAGCTCCACACCCCAGAGAAGGCTCCAGAGACTGAGAAAAGATTTTAATTGAGGCTGAGAAGGGGGCCCATTGCTAGCAGACTCACATACAAAGAAATGTTAAAGGGAGTGCTTCAGGTTGAAATGAAAGGACTGCTGCTGCTAAGTCACTTCAGTCGTGTCCGACTCTGTGCGACACCATAGATGGCAGCCCACCAGGCTCCCCCGTCTCTGGGATTCTCCAGGCAAGAACACTGAAATGAGTTGCCATTTCCTTCTCCAGTGCATGAAAGTGAAAAGTAAAAGTAAACTCGCTCAGTCGTGTCCGACCCTCAGTGACCTCAGGGACTGCAGCCTACCAGGTTCCTCCATCCATGGGATTTTCCAAGAGTACTGGAGTGGGATGCCATTGTCTTCTCCAGAAATGAAAGGACACTAGTGTCTAATTCAAAGACATAAAATTAGCTAAACAATACTATTAAAAGAATTGTACTGTGTAGACTTAGTCTTTCAGTGGTGTCCCACTCTTTGCAATCCCATGGACTGTAGCCAGCCAGGCTCTTCTGTCCATGGGATTTCTCAGGCAAGATACTGGAGTAGACTGTCATTCCTTTCTGCAAGGGATCTTCCCAAACCAGGGATCAAACCCAGGTCTCCTGCATTGCAGGTGGATTCTTTACCATCTGAACCACCAGGTTATGCCTCTGTCTTTTGAATCATGTACAAAAAGATAAAAATCAAAGGCAATAATACTCAATTTATGTATCTAATATAAATTGAATATTATTGTAATAATTATAAGATTACATAACTAAATATAAATCTAGTATTATCTGATTTTTATCCTTTTTTTACGTGATTCAAAAGACAAATGCATAACACAGTACTTATGAATCTATGTTAAAGTACATTCAAATATGCAGATGCAATTTATGACAAGATAAGAAAGCAGTGGTTTATAAAGCAAGTTTTTACACCATTTTAATGGTTAATATTAATTTAAGTTAATTATACAAATTAAGATATTAAGTGTAATCCCCTGGTTAGCCCCTAGGAAAATAATTTAAAATATATCTAGTAAATTATATAGAAACATAATCAAAATGACAAACTAGAAAACATAAATTATAAACAAAAGAATACAATAATGCAGGAATTGAGGAGCTCAAATCATACAAGATGGAAATTCCAAAATGTCAGAAGTAAATTTTTCTTCTTATCAGTAATAGCATTAAATTCAAATTAATTAAACTTTAAGTGAAAGACATAGTTTGGAAGGATAGATTTTAAAAATGACACACTCTATGTTGTCTACAAGAGATTTATTTAGATCCAAAGACACAAAAAGTTGCAACTGAAAGAGTGGAAAGATATTTCATGAAAGTATTAAACATAAGGGAATTGTTAGTGGCTGTAACTATATCAGACAAAACAGAATTGAAGTCAAAAACTGTTACAAGAAACAAAGATCAACATTAAGTTCAGTTCAGTTCAGTCGCTCTGTCATGTCCGACTCTTTGTGACCCCATGAATCGCAGCACGTCAGGCTTCCCTGTCCATCACCAACTCCCAGAGTTCACTCAGATTCACATCCATCGAGCTGGTGATGCCATCCAGCCATCTCATCCTCTGTCATCCCCTTGTCCTCCTGCCCCCAATCCCTCCCAGCATCAGAGTCTTTTCCAAAAGTCAACTCTTTGCATGATCACATTACATACTGACAAAAGTGTTAATCCATCACAAAACAGTAACAACTGTAAATGTATACATAGCTACCAACAAAGCTCCAAAATATATGAAAAACTAACAGACTTAAAGTAATAAATAGGAAATTATATAATCATTGGATGCTTCTGTACCCTATGTTCAGTAATGTATAGAACAACTGCGCAGAGGAATAGAGAACTTGAACATTTTTATAAATCAACTAAAACCAGCAAGTATGTGACACTTTGCCTAAAGAGAGCATAGTGCTCATTCTTCTAAAGTGAATATGGAGTATTATGTTAGGTGATAAAACATATTAGATGATAAAATAAGTCACATGTTCATAATTCACTGGATGAAAGAACCATTTTATTAATTCTGCTGCTGTAGCTTGTCATCAGTTGAAATAGTTGTATCTTCATTAGAGATTAGCAGTAGCACCAAGCTTACATTTAAGTGATTTCCCTTGGAATGTTAGTTACCCATCAACTAATCCTTTTTGAAATCAATAATTTCACTCAAGCAACTGACCCATAATTTGCTTTCAACTATAATATCCTAAAATCTCTATTTTATGATGATGGTAGAATCCAGGTATGAGCTTTAACTTTCCTTTGTGTAGCTTTCCTTTATCTGTACTTAGTTCTGTGTAATCAGCCTTTACTAAAATTTATCAGAACCACATGATGCAAAAAGTCCTCAGGTTTTAGGATTTTGTTTATATCTCTATTATTGCAATAATGATACATATTTTTTCTGTTTCACATCTCCCATTTAAACATGTGAATATTTCAATGTTAAATTTAAACATCAAATAGAAAAACTGCTTGAAATTTTCAGATATAATAATGTTCAGTCTTCTCCTTATTAAAATAAAATGCATCACTGTAATTATGACTGGCACATTATCAGCAACTAATTTTCCTTTAACTGTTCTCAATCCCTGTTTAATAACATTGGAACTTAGGTACATACTTTGCATGAAATTAAAGATTTGTACTAGGAGTGGGTTGCCATTGCCTTCTCCGAGTATATATCTTAGGTAGTTCATATTGAATAATATTTCCATATCTGTGATTTCATACATAATACAATTAAAAGATACCTTGTAAATCCAAAGAATTGCTAAAAGGATTAATTATTTTTCTTTGGAGATAAATTTAACTAGGGACACTTTTGACTTCCAAAAAGCTTCTGTCAATGTCTGCTCTGCAGATATTTTTATTTGTCACACTCAAGAACTTCTATGGCATCTAGTATTTAATGCCAGGGATGTTAAAAAGTGCTCCATAATACATAAGATGGGCTTCCCTGGTTGCTCAGTCATAAAGAATCTGCCTGCTAATGCAGGAGACATGGGAGATGCAGCTTTACTCCCCAGTCTGGAAGATCCTCTGGAGAAGGAAATACAACCTATTCCAGTATTCTTGCCTGGAGAATCCCATGGACAGCGAGTCTGGTGGGCTATTGTCCACGGGGTCACAAAGAGTTGGATGTGATTGAAGTGACTTAGCACAATACACAAGACAGACACCTTACAGCTCTCAAAATATCAATAAGTTCAATATTGAGACACTCTATTCTTGAAAAAGATTAACTTGCCGTAATCTCAATTTCTACCAAATATTAAAACTAGAGCTCTAGAACAATGCATAGATATTCAGGAGACATTTTTTTTTTTTTAAAGTTCAGTTAAAAGTACAAAGGGCTTCCCTGGTAGCTTGGTTGGTAAAGAATCCACTTGTAATTAGATTCCCAGTTAGATTCCTGGGTCTGGAAGATCCCCTAGAGAAGGGATAGGCTACCCACTTCAGTATTCTTGGGCTATAATGAAAGCAACTGATGAAGCAACTGATCACTAATGAAGTAAATAACTGCTTTTTAAGTGCTGGATAATGTGCATCATTCTTACTTGCATGGCCTGACTGCCTACAGTGGAGCAGTCATTTACCTATGGAACAGTCATTTATCTTTGGAGCAGCCTCACTTCGTTTATCATATCATACACTTTAGGTGAGGGTGTTTCTCCTACTGGTAGCATTACTACTAATACTATTGCTATTCATAACTGCAAGAGCAATGGCCATTATTTAGTGGAACATTTGAATAGCAAAAATGCTGTGCTGAGTTCTACATTTTTATTATTTTATTTAGTCTTCAGTATAAGCCAATGAAATAGATATTATTGGAGAAGAAAATGAAGTTTACTCTTCTATCATTAACTATATATCACTCTAAGAGGTAGCATCTATGGATCAAAATAAAATAAATCCATTTCTTTTTTTTAGAAATGAGTATAGTGATGCCCTGAGAATATACACTTTCCCTAAGTCCAAGAGGCTGATAAGCAGTAAAGCTAAATTGAAAGGGAAGTTGACTTTCTCCAAAAATAATGTTATCTACTAGCACAGTTTTTATGTGCCATTGGTGTAAAATTTCATTTGGGTGCTTTACAAGTTCAGATTCCAAAATTTCTTTTAAACTTAGCAAATAAAATTCTTCCTGGCTGGTGGCCATAAATGACATTCTCAATAGCATCTCATGTGATTTTTTATGGCCATGAGTTTGAGAATCATGGAATAATGTTATACTACAAGTTATAAAGTCAAAAGATATACTTTTTTTTTTTTCTTTTTCAAATGTTCTTCATATAAAGGATAGTTCAGAGTTTGGCTAATATTCAATCCAGGATCTTATTTTTTTTAAATAGCAAGAACCACATATGTGAAAGTATCTTGAGGGAATGAGTTTATAAATTGTTTAATGACTTCCTAAGGTATTTGTGAGCATTTATTTATATGATATAAATAGAAACTCAAAGTTCTACATAATCAAAATTTTATGTTGATAATTCCAAGGTTATCTTGTTCAGTTTCACCTAAAATAATTGAAACCTTTAGTTTGTAAATGTCCATTTATTTATTTTTCACTGCTTTACAAAGTTTTGTCACTGCAGGGATCACTAGGATTCTTTATCACAGTTGTCTAAAGCAACCTCCATCTGTACTTGTAAAGATTACACTTCTGCATTGTTCTAAGTTAGATAAGGCTGTGTAACTGTCTTTGGCCAATGAAATGTGACTAGAGATGGCACTTCACTTTCAGGAACAATATTTTGAGCCAGTACATAATTTCCTCTTTTGTCTTCATCTTGGCAAAGTTATTTTAACAAAGGGAATTAAGAAGATTCTATCAGCCAGGGTGACTATAGGGTGATAAGGAATCCTCTGTTTTAGGAATCCTCTGAGATAGGTATTGCTATGGTAATACATTCTAGTCCACTATGACTATTACATTCAATGATAGAAACATTAAGATGGAAAACAGAAAAAATGGATTATGGAGCAAAAACTTCTGCCACTCTGTTTATCACATGCCATTATTTTCTTTGGGTTTAAAAAATCCTGTTATTTGGAACCTAGACAATACGATCATGATGACAATAATGAGTACTCACAAATCAGGAAAAATCTGAGTTGTTTAAAGTACAAGTTAGATAGATACTGTGCACACACACTTTTAGGAAGTAATCACAAAGCATGAAAAAATATATACTAAGAAGTTACTTTAAAATTGATGGTATAATTTGTAAAACAACATACAGCTAAAAATTATCCAGACACAGTGGAAAAATCTTCCTGAGATAATTGATAGACATTGAGTGTGTAAAAATATCATTGCTTTTAATTTGTAACATAATGAAAGTAAATTGGTTATTTTAACTTATTCCTTAAAACTTAAAATAAATTGTCATTTGGTATTTGCTTACTTCCTGAGTTTTCTCAGTGATATTTACCTTGCTTTGTTCTATTTTTGTCAAATATAAATCCTCATTGTAAATCTTTCCTTGTATTACACGTCTTACAAATGATGATATTTTCCCATACTGTGTTATAATATTAAAATATATTTGCTACTGGACTAGTTTTCTAAACTTTTTCCTCCACATATGTTTTTTGGTTTCATAGTGGGCTGAGGAAAAATTGATCTTATTTTTAGGGAAAACAATCCCAGAACATTAAAAGAGAAAAAAAGAAAAAAGATAAAAAATGGCAGATTCATGTTGATGTATGGCAAAACAAATACAATATTATAAAGTAATTAACCTCCAATTAAAATAAATAAATTTATATTAAAAAATGAAATGAGGCTACCACAGGAATTAATACAAGGTGATGCATCAACACAATGGTTATTAATTCAAATAAAAAGATTTTAACTCCAGAAGATTTATTTTGAAGTAGTATCTACAGATGGCTTTCATGGTATCTCAGCTGGTAAAGAATCCACCTGCCAAGCAGGAGACTCAGTTTTGATTCCTGGGTCAGGAAGATCCCCTGAAGAAGGGNTGAAATGAGGCTACCACAGGAATTAATACAAGGTGATGCATCAACACAATGGTTATTAATTCAAATAAAAAGATTTTAACTCCAGAAGATTTATTTTGAAGTAGTATCTACAGATGGCTTTCATGGTATCTCAGCTGGTAAAGAATCCACCTGCCAAGCAGGAGACTCAGTTTTGATTCCTGGGTCAGGAAGATCCCCTGAAGAAGGGATAGGCTACCCACTCCAGTTTTCTTGGGCTTCACTAGTGGCTCAGGTGGTAAAGAATGTGCCTGCAATGTGGAAAACCTGGGTTCAGTCCATAGGGTGGGAATATCCTCTGGGAAGGGCATGACAACATACCCCAGCATTCTTGCCTGAAGAATCCCCATGGACAGACCATGGTCTGTAGACCATGGTCGGGCTACAGATCATAGGGTCACAAAGAGTCAGACACAACTAAGTGACTAAGCACAGCAGTCCCACAAAAGCATCTCCAATGATTTACACCTTAACCTCAATGGGTTTCAGAATGACCAACTGATGACAGCAATAAGAATTCCATTCTGTTTCATAGATAGATTGCCATGATACCCTGATTCTCAGCAAAAATATACTCTTTTTAAAGTTTATAGACCCACTTGAAAGGCCGGGTGTGAAGGGAAATTCTTCCACTGGGTTAAGCAAAGAGCAATATGATTGACTGTTCCCTTTTTATAACAGGAAAAGTGGTCTGTAATAACAATATGTACCCCAGGAAAATGAAACTATTCTGGATAGTTGGTCATGGCCTTGGAAATAAAGCATTAGGATAAGGAAGCAAGTAATCCTTGAGAAGAAATATGAATTGGTTGATGATGTGTGCAAAAAATGTGCAGATGTTTTTCTCTTTGTTTCATGTTAATGCTTATCTAGCATCTTCCTCATGGCCAAACTAGACATGATTGGAAGAATATATATGCCACTTGAGCACATAGCATGACTGAATATCTAATCCAATATCACAAAAACCTATGCTGAGTGTCATGCATCCCCTTCATTGGCTAATTAACCGTCTACTTGCAAACAGCTTGATCACATCAAATTTCCTCCCATTTGGTAGGGTCTATTCTGGAGATGTGTTTACTTTTATTGATACATACCCCTGATACCATCATCCAAGGGTAACGATAGCCTATTGACAGGGAGTTTCCATTTAAATTGCCTCAGACTGAAGGAGGGCTTCTAAGCTGGTTCAGTGGATAGAGAATCCACCTGCAGTGCAGGAAACACAGGAGACACAGGTTCATCGCTGGGTCAGGAAGATCCCCTGGAGGAGGCCATGGCAACATACTCCAGTGTTCTTGCCTAGAAATTCCTCTCATGGACAGAAGAACCTGGTGGGCTACAGTCCCTGGTGTCTCAAAGAATCAGACATGACTGAAGCAATTGGGCATGTACACAGACTAAGAAAAATATCTTACCAAAAAAAAAAAAATGTAGTGACATAATAGGCTTATAACTTTGTGATCCATTGCTATTGTGTCATATTTCATCTTATAGAAGCAATGTCTTAAGGAATATAGGAATAAACTGTCGAAAGCTTAGCTAAACCCCAGTCAAAATAATCACCTTTACATATTAATCCTTTATAACACAGAAAACAAATGGCAAATCGACATTGCTAAGTATTCAATATCTATAACACATGGATCTGGTGCTAATGGATAAAAGTGGAATTGTCCTTTACCAGTGTTTCTGAGTTTATCACAGTCAATTCTTACTAAGTGAATTTCTGAGTATATACTTCAAGTAGAAGGAATGTGATTGTAGACTGAAGTTCTGCAATATAAGAAGATATGTAAAGCAAAATAGTAACTATGTGGGTAAAATTGAATGGACATATACATAATACAAGAAAATGCTAACATTTGATGGCATTATGAAATTAGAATTAAAATATTAAAATTATATTAGGAATGTGGAGCTAAAATATTCTAATTTTATTATATTGAAACAAATTAAATCTATTTGTTAATTTTGATTTACGATTACTTCGATGATTTATTTTATTTTATTTTTTTAGTTTGTTTTGCTTTACAATACTGTACTCATTTTGCCATACATTGACATAANTGACGACCTCTGCCAGCATTCAGAAGTTGTTTTATAGATTTTCCTCCGCATTGAAATGTTCTTTGGATAAATTTGCTGGGGAGAAAGTGGTCTCCCCGTTCTATTCCTCCGCCATCTTCTCCGAATCCCCCCTCGATGATTTAAAATTATGTTTAATTTTCAAGATTAATACCAGAAGAATAAAAGAGTATATAGCTTCTAAAAACGTAGACAAAAACAAAGAAACAAAAAAGATTAAAAGAATATTCAGTTCATCAAGAAGAAGGCGGTAAAGGAAAAGGAGAGAGAAAGAAATGAATATTTTTACAGAGGAATACATGGGAGACCACTTGTAAATAAGAGTAACAAAGTTAATGATTTGTTCCATTTCTCAACAATAATAGAATAACTCAAAGCTTTTGTGACACATGATTGAATGCAATGAAAGGATACACTCTCAGTTTTGGGATATACCTACAAAAATAACAATATGGTCTTGATAAACTGAGAGTGAGTGCTAATAATTGAATTGGAATCTTCAGCAGCAGCATGTAAAGGAAAGACTGAGGAATTACAATGGACTAAAAGAAAGCAAAGAGGTTATTACAAATGGCTGCAAATTGGAAGGCTTTGCAACAGAGGGCATTATTGGGACAAATTTTGAAATTTGAACAACTGTACATTACATGAACTTATTATGTCATTGAAATTTTATTGTTTTTGATATCTATACTGAGGTTATATAGAATAAAATCTTTGTAGGGATTACACAGTAAATTATTCAAATATAAAGGACACCATGTAAACAATTGACATACACTCATGATTAAAAAAAAAATTTTCCTGAAAATGATAAAATAGTCTGCATGTTTATATTTTTAAATGGTTAGAAAAATGCATAAAATAACCTAAATAATGTAAAAGAAGGGGAAAATAATGGCTAAAGCAGAAACTAAGAAATTAGAAAATAATCTTTAGTAGAAGGAGGCTGAACAGAACCAAATACAAACTATTTAAAAATAACAGACTATAAAAGTAAAAATCAAAAAAAGAAGAAAGAAGAAAAAAGTAGACAATAAATATTAGAAACTTTTTAAAAAGTATTTCAGAATAAGTCTGCAAATTTAAATAGGATTATATTGAAACATTATGAAAGGTTTTACATCAACATTGAGATTTAAAATGGAAATATTTTCTAAATATTAGAAAAAATATTTATCTAAATATTATTTAGATAAAATGTATTTTCCTACATTCAATAACTCTGCAAACATTAAAGACAATAAGAAAAGTTTAAATGTTTAATTAACTTTTAAAAATATCTTTCCAAACCAATATAATATTGTAAAGTAATTAACCTCCAGTTAAAATAAATAAATTTATATTAAAAAAAGATCTTTCCCTTAAAACAAAAAAAAGACACACAGACACACATAAACATATACATACAATGCATGCTAGGCTTTTTAAAATATCAAAATGTTAAAAAAGAAATAAATTCAATCTTACACAAAATTTAGCAGAATACAGAAAGAGAAGCAATGTTTCCCAAATTATGCTGAGAAGATGCAAAAATGTTCCCAATATATGCTGCTGCTGCTACTGCTGCTAAGTTGCTTCAGTCATGTCCAACCCTGTGCGACTCCATAGACTCCCACCAGGCTCCTCATCCCTGGGATTCTCTNATTAACCTCCAGTTAAAATAAATAAATTTATATTAAAAAAAGATCTTTCCCTTAAAACAAAAAAAAGACACACAGACACACATAAACATATACATACAATGCATGCTAGGCTTTTTAAAATATCAAAATGTTAAAAAAGAAATAAATTCAATCTTACACAAAATTTAGCAGAATACAGAAAGAGAAGCAATGTTTCCCAAATTATGCTGAGAAGATGCAAAAATGTTCCCAATATATGCTGCTGCTGCTACTGCTGCTAAGTTGCTTCAGTCATGTCCAACCCTGTGCGACTCCATAGACTCCCACCAGGCTCCTCATCCCTGGGATTCTCTAGGCAAGAACACTGGAGTGGGTTGCCATTTCCTTCTCCAGTGCATGAACATGAAAAGTGAAAGTGAAGTCGTTCATTTGTGTCCAACTCATCGACCCCATGGATTGTAGCCACCAGGCTCCTGCATCCATGGGATTTTCCAGGCAAGAGTACTGGAGTGGGGTGCCATTGCCTTCTTCAAACAGAATGCAAAGCCTTAATACCAAAATCTGAAGCTGAAATTAAAAGAAAGGAAAATCATAGGTTAAGAGCATACTTGGAACCAAAGTGAAAGGAAATTTCATTATAGCATTATACAAAATAAATAATACATAATGGAAATTTCAGTTTATCCCAGCAATGTAGGCCATTTAATATTAGAAAATAAATCAATATAACAGTACATTGATAAAAAAAAAAGAGGAAGAATATACTTGATAATTTATATTGCTGCAGAAAATTTCTCAAAAGATTCAACATTTATTTGTGAGTAAATATCTTACTAGGTGAGAAACAGAGTGTTTTTAAATTTCATATAAGTAATTCTTAAACTCTTACAATGAATATTTTGGTCAAAGTTAAAAATTTGAATTTTCTCCTTGTGAAATTTAAAAAGAAAAATTAACAGTGAAAACCAGAGTACGTACTAATATTTAGTATTGTAACTGAGGTAATAGCCAATGTTATATATTAAAATTAAATAAAATTATATAAATTAAAATTAATTTTATAATGTAATTAATTTATTTGATATCACTGTGCATAGAGAAAATTTAAAACTCTTGTTAAAAGTGTATTAGTGTATTTGGCAAGATTCTGTATATCTAATCAATATACCAAAATCAATTGTACCTCTACATACTATCAACTGACAGGAATAGTTTACAATAAAATGAAAAATAGAAATTGCTTTGGAAAATATATGACAAAGAAATACAAGGTCTATTTGTACAAAATTTTATGCTTTTATTGATAATCTTTAAAGAAGGCTTGATAAATGAATGCATGTAATGCATTAGAAATTACATTTTAACAC
Source organism: Neotragus moschatus (assembly GCA_006410615.1). Taxonomy (NCBI): domain Eukaryota; kingdom Metazoa; phylum Chordata; class Mammalia; order Artiodactyla; family Bovidae; genus Neotragus; species Neotragus moschatus. Next base: position 474,486 of record SJYA01001617.1, on the reverse strand, counting down.
ATGTCCTCAAAATTGTTGTTAAATCAATTTATATATACAATTTTTATATTTGCAATCCAAAGTGCTTTATGTTGTTATTTTACACAGTTTAGTAAGTTGATTTGGAAATGCCTGGAGCCAAGAATAGCCAATACACTATCATGCTAATTGCACAAAAATTTGACTTCAAAAGTCTTAAAAATGAAATGCTGTAGTAATAACAAAGTTGTATAAATAGATCAATACAATGGAATGAGGAAACTAGATACAGATACAAGTATATATAGGAACTATTGACATATGAATGAGAAGGTAATCCAGAATAGGAAAATTTGTCTTTTTAATAAAAAGGTGCTTGTAACTGGTTGATTTAATATCTATGTTTAAGCCAAAATTTAAATGCCTTAGAAAATTATGACATATTTTAAGAACTTTGAAACATGGAAGATTTTATGAAACAAGAAAAAAAACTTTAATCAGACTTTTGGCAAGACAGAAATGACAGCAGTAGAATTTTTAAGGACCCTGACTATCCAACAAAGCTAACATACATGCAAAATGCCAGAGTAGGAATATCCAAGGGTTGATCCCTCCATCTAAGCAACCATTGAACTGGAAAAGAATTAAATCAACTATTTTGGAACACAGAAATATGACTGGTCACTTATAACAGAAAAGGGAGTGCTTGATGAAGCCATTTTTGGTAAGAAAGTAGAATCCACAAACCATTTTCCATGCCCCATTCCTCAGGAGCCCCTTTATCACCTTGGGGAAAGTGGTCTTCATTTCTTGGTTGTATAGCTAATTCTGTGGCAGGCACAGGAGACCTTATGCTCCAAAAACTAGAGGATGTACATTTGGATTGGTGTGCCAGAATTCTGAAGAACTGGCAGAGACACCTTCTTTGGTTTTAGTCTTTTTGGCCACAGTGATCTCCCCTGGTGGCATCTATCAGGACATGTAAAGAAGAATCCTTCTTCATCCCCTTTAGGAATCACACATTTAACAATATCTTTGTCAGATCACTGTCTGAAGATAGAGAAAATCTTGGTGTATGTGCTCAGTTGTGTTTGACACTTTGCAACCCTGTGGACTCTAGCTCACCAGGCTCCTCTGTCCATGGGATTTCCCAGGCAAGAATACTGGAGTGGGTTGCTATTTCCTCCTCCAGGGGATCTTCCTGACCCAGAGATCAAACCTACATCTCCTGCATCTCCAGTATTGCGGTGAATTCTTTATCTCTGGAGCCACTGGGGTTTCTGCCAACACTTTGTTAGATCACTATCTGAAGATAGAGAAAAAATAGACCAAAAATTTCAATGTAAAAAAGGAGTACACACTTTGGAAAAACAGACACAAATGGACATTCTCAAGCCTACACAAGCAAAAGCAACAATCCTTGAGGACTGTGAACATCATACTTCTAAATTTACCACATTATAACACAAAATGCTCAGTTCTTTACAAAAATATTACAAATTATTCAAAGGAACTTGAAAGAATGACTCATTGAAAATACAAAAATGACTCTGACAGAATTGCAAAGAAACCCAGGCTTCTGTAATTACTGAATTCACCAATATAGTAAAAAGATTACACTCCATGAAAAAGTGGGATTTGTCTCAGGAATTCCAGACTGAATCAATGTGCAAAATAAATTAACATACTACACGATATCAATGGAATAAAGGGTAAATGTCACATGATAATCTCCCCCAATGGCTCACTGGTAAAGAATCCACCTGCGGTGAAAGAAATGCAGGAGAGTTGGGTTCGATCCTGAGTCAGGAAGATCCCCTGGAAGAGGAAATGCAACTCACTCCAGTATTCTTACCTGAAAAGTCCAATGGACAGAGGAGGCTGGCACACTACAGTCCATGGAATCACAAAGACTCGGATATGACTGAGTGTGAACGTGAAAAGCTTCAGAATCTCTGCAGAGGCAGAAAAAGCAATTGACACATCTTTTTCTGATAATAAAAAAACAATAAGCAAAATAAAAATATTTCGAAGATAACTACTTCAATCTCACAAAACTCATCTGAAAAATTCACAGCTAAAATTAAACTTCACAGAGAAATAGTAAAAGAGTGAAAGATCAGAAAAAAGACAAAGATATCTGCTCTTATTATTGCTGTTCAACACTGTACTGCTGCTGCTGCTGCTAAGTTGCTTCGATCGTGTCCGACTCTGTGCGACCCCATAGATGGCAGCCCTCCAAGCTCCACCATCCCTGGGATTCTCGAGGCAAGAACACTGGAGTGGGTTGCTCTTTCCTTCTCCAATATATGAAGTGAAAAGTGAAAGTGAAGTCACTGAGTCGTGTCCAACTCTCAACGACCCCATGGACTACAGCCTACAAGGCACCTCTGTCCATGGGATTTCCCAGGCAAGAGTACTGGAGTGGGGTGCCATTGCCTTCTCTGCAATATTGTACTAGAGGAAACCCATACAATATTGTAAAGTAAATAAATAAATACAACTGAAAAAAAAGAAAAAATAGAAGGCATCCAAATTGAAAAAGAAGTATTAAAACTGTTTACACTTAAATTTATTTTTTTGGCAGAAATAAATAAACTGATTCTAAAATTCATAAGAAATACAAGCAACCAGGAAGAGCACTAAGAAACAAACAAAGAAAATAACTGGCTTACTCACACTTCCCAAATTTAAACTACACTATATTAAACTATGATAATCAATACTGACATATAGATTAAGATAAGATTCATTTCATAAATGAATGAATTGAAGATACCTAAATAAACCTAAACATGTTTGGGCAATTGGTGTCTGACTAAGAGCACTAAGACAATTCAATCTGAAAACAAAATAAAAACCAGTCTTTTCAACAAATGGTGCTTGACTAAATACATACCCACCTTCAAGAGTTAAGCTGAACACCTACTTTAAATAATACTCAAAAATTAGTCAAGATAAATTAAAGATCTAAATATAAGCACTAAAATTATAAAAATCCTATAGGATTTTATAACATACATATAAATGTTTATGACCTTGGATTAAGCAGTGGTTTTATAGATATGGCACCTAAAATACAAACAACAAGGGGGGGGGAAAACATATATAGTGGACTTCCTCAAAATTAAAACTTTTAAGCAACAAAGAGTACAATTAGGAAAGTGAAACTCACAGAGTGGGAGAAATCTTTGCAAATCATGTCTTTTAAGTCTTTGTTGTTGTTGTTCAGTCACTCAGCCATATCTGACTCTTTGTGACCCCTTGGGCTGCAGCATGCCAGGCTTCTCTGTCCTTCACCAAACTCATGTCCATTGAGTCAGTGATGTCATCCAATGGTCTAGTCCTCTGCTGTCCGCTTTGCCTCCTGCCTTCAATCTTCTCTAGCATCAGGGTCTTTACTAATAAGTCAGCTCTTCACATTAGGTAGCTAAAGTATTGGAGTTTCAGCTTCAGCATCAGTCCTTCCAATGATTATTCAACATTGATTTCCTTTAGGATTCACTGGTTTGATCTCCTTGCAGTCCAGGGACTCTCAAGCATCTGCTCCAACACCACAATTCAAAACCATCAGTTCTTCAGTGTTCAGCTTTCTTTATGTCCCAACTCTCACATCCATACATGACTATCAGAAAAAACATAGCTTTGACTAGATGGACCTTAACTGGTAAAGTAATGTCTCTGTTATTTAATCTGCTGTCTAGGTTTGTCATAACTTTTCTTCCAAGGAGCAAGCGTCTTTTAATTTCAAAGCTTCAGTCACCATCTGCGGTGATTTTAGAGCCCCCCAAATAAATTCTATCACTATTTCCATTGTCTGCCCTTCTATTTGCCATGAAGTGATGGGGCCAGGTTCCATCATCTTCGTTTTTTTTGAAAGTCGATTTGTAAGCTAGCGTTTTCACTCTTGTCTTTCAGTTTCATCAAGAGGCTCTTCAGTTCCTCTTCAAATTCTACTATAAGGGTGATATCATCTGCATATTAGAGGTTATTGATGTTTCTCCCAGCAATCTTGATTCCAGTGCTTCATCCAGCCTGTCATTTCACATGATATACTCTGCATATTCAATAATATCTTATACACATACTGCTAAGAGGAAGAAGCCATTATGCAAAAGTTGCATATTGTATCATTCCAACTATATGCCATTCTGGAAAAGGCAAAACTATAAAAAGAGACATATTAGTAAACATATCAGTCATGATGAAGGTTGGAGGAGAAGGTAGAAAGGATTAAATAGGTAGAGTAAAGGGTTATTTTTAAGGCAGTGAAACTATTCTTTATAATGCTCTACTGGTGAATGCAAGGAGATCCAACCAGTCCATTCTGAAGGAGATCAACCCTGGAATTTCTTTGGAAAGAATGATGCTAAAGCTGAAGCTCCAGTACTTTGGCCACCTCATGCAAAGAGTTGACTCTTTGGAAAAGACTTTGATGCTGGGAGGGAATGGGGGCAGGAGGAGAAGGGGATGACAGAGGATGAGATGGCTGGATGGCATCACTGACTCGATGGACACGAGTCTGAGTGAACTCCGGGAGTTGGCAATGGACAGGGAGGCCTGGCATGCTGCGATTCATGGGGTCGCAAAGAATTGGACACGACTGAGCCACTGAATCGAACTGAACTGGTGAATATATGTCAAGATTCGTCAAAATACATAAATGTATGACACAAAAGATGAATCCTAATGTAAACTATGGAAATTAATTAATAATAGTATATTGATACAGGTTCAATTGTAGCAAATATATACCATAATTGAAATATGTTAAAATATCAAAATCTGTGGATTTGAGGGTATATATACTAACCAACACCTGCTCTAAAAAATGAATTATGTTAATGAAAAAAGAAAAGCTTGCTAAGTTTTGTTTTCTGAATCACCATTTTGTATTTTTTGCATATATTTCTCTGCATATATTGATAGATTCACAGCTAATTATATCTTTTTTGAGGTCATTGTAAACAGTATTATGTTTTATATTTCTTTTCTTATTTAGAATTCACTCTTTAATAGTTGTAATGTGAACGTGGGATCAAGATGACAGAATAGGAAAACACTGAGCTCTCTCACCTTCTTACATAAACATCAACATTCTCTTTGAAAATGATCTGGAGACTAGCAGAGGGGTGTTCTACAACCAGGGTTACATAGAAACAAACATACATAGTCTGGTAGCAGGAGAGAAGCAATTTACTCTACAACATTCCTGGTAGATGACCTAGAAGAGGGGGTAGATATCACAGTCTTGGGCATCACCTCTAAGGAGCAAGGTGTTCAGATATCAGGTTGGGCAACCAGCAGTGAATTCTGGCACTGGGAAGATGAGTTCTCTTGCCTGGTTTGAAAAGCAGTAAGGCTTACTGGATGGCTATAGGAAACCAAGACTCCTCTCCTAGAATGTGCCCAAATGAGCTTGCTCCTATTTCAAACACAGAAACAGCAGAGTGAAAAGTTCCAGGTGCTCTGGCTAGCCTGCTATGACAATCTCAGGATGCTCTCCAACCTGCACTAGGCTCCTGTTCCAGTCTTTCCTGTTCCAACCAGAACAGAAAATGCCTGGAAAACCAGAGAAATGGAGCTGCCTTAGAATTGTGGATCTTGCTTCATGGGGCCCCGTCTTACCCGTGATCAAGATGGAGATCACCATGGCACTAAGTAGAACCAGAGGTAGCTCAGAGTTGCTGCTCCAACCACTTGGGTTCTGAATCTGCTCAAAGTATGGAAAGACTGCTCGTGCTATATCGAATTTCAGCTCCCTCATAGCTCCTGCTCCAGTCCCTTGTATCCTGGTCCCATCCCTCATCAGAGTTGCACTGGCTGTTGAGCCTGGGAAGAGCCCTGGTTAAATCAGGGATCCACTTCTGACTTATCTAACTCCAGCCCTATGCCTCATGAAGACAGGGACTGACAGAGCACCCCTGGAAAAGATGCTGCCAGTGATCACTTCATATATACTTCTCTCACCAAAACTACTAGGCACTAACAAACTGCAGAGGGATGTTTTGAATACATAGAAACTTTGCACATAAGTTTCTTGGAATCAGAAACTCTTTCATCTCATTTCATAGAGAGAAACAAAGAAAGTTAAACAAATTGAGACTACACAGAAATATGTTCCAAGAAAAGAATAAGATAAAACCCTAGAAAATAAAAACTAAGGAAACAGAGATAAGTAACTTATTTAAAAGAGTTCAAAGCAATAATGATAAAAAAAAAAATCAACCTGACTTTGGGAAAAGAATAGAAGAAGTCAAAGAGAACTTCAACCAAGAACCAGAAAACATAAAAAGAACCAATCTGAGCTAAAGAATATACTAACTGAAATAAAAAATGCATAAGAAGAAATTAACAACAGATTAGCTAACACAGCAGAATGCATAAGCAACATGGAAGACAGGATATTAGAAGTCATCCAATCAATCAGAAAAGAAAAAGCAAATTTACAAGTGAAAGTAGTTTAAGAAATCTCTGTGACAACATCAAGCATATCAATCTTATCATTATAAGAGCCCCAAAGGTGAAGAAAGAAAGAAAAGGGAAGAAATAATATTTGATGAAATTATGGCTGAAACATTCCTAACTTGAAAAAGGCAAAAATATCTAGGTTCAAGAAGCACAAAGACTCAATCAAGATCAATAAAAAAATATCCATACAGAGACATATAATTAAAAAGCAAAAGTTAAAGACACAATTTTAAAGGCAATAACAGAAAAACAAAGAGTCACAAACGGGATTTCTTATAAGTCTATTAGCTTATTTTTCAATATTAATAGCTTTAATATTGAAATTAAATATCAATAATATTCAATATTATTAAATTATAATTAATTTAATTAATAATAATATCCCTGTTAATACACACAATATTAATAACTCTAAAGTACTTAAAGGAACAAACTTAAAATAAAGGACACTCTACAGAGCAAATGTTTCTGATTTCTCAGAGAAAGTTTTCCAAACAAGTAAAAGCTAGTAGAGTTTATCACCCCTAAACTTGTCTTCCAAGAAACATTAATGTCTTTTTTTTTTTTGAGATGATTTTATTTATTCATATTTTTAATTAGTTTGTTTTAATTGGAAACTAATTACTTTTAAATATTGTGGTGGCTTTTGCCATATATTGACATGAATCAGCCACTGGTGTACATGTGCCCCCCCATCCTGAACCTACCACCCACCTTCCTCCCCATGCAATAAAAAGAAAAGATTATACCAAAAAATAAGAAAATATTTTAAGGAAAAGTATCAAAACAAAATGTAAACATATAGGAAAAGTTAAAAATTGCCTTATCGGGATTTGGAGAAGATGGCAGAGGAATAGGACGGGGAGACCACTTTCTCCCCAGCAAATTCATCCAAAGAACATTTCAACGTGGAGGAAAATCTACAAAACAACTTCTGAATGCTGGCAGAGGTCGTCAGGCATCCAGAATAGCAGAACATTGTCTTCAAAAACAGGTAGAAAGAATCCAAAAGACGGAGAAACAGACAAAGGAGCTAGGGAGGGAGCTCCGTCCCAGGAAGGGAGTCCTGCCCCGGGAAGAGAGTTTTAAGAAAGAGAGGCGCTTCCAAACGCCAGGAAAAGCTCTCACTGCCAAATTTTGGGCGAGCCTTGAAAGTACAGAAGGCAACATAACAGGGAAGAAAAAAAAATAGTAATTAAAACTAACAGATTATGAGCCCAACTGTAACTCCCCCAGTGGAAAAGACAGGGCAGACGCATGCATCCGCCATTAGCAGGTGGGGGCTGGGCAGGGAGGCGCCCAAGATGCGGGCTGCAGCGCAAAAGAATCAGGCCTGAATGCCCCGCACGTAACCTGAGTGAACTAACTTGGGCTAGCNGTCTAGGTTCGATGCAGAAGGCTTGGGACTGATGGGCAGGGATGATCCGGAGGGATGGTGTGGGGAGGGAGGGGGAAGGTGTGTCCGGATTGAGAATTCAGGTACACTTATGGCTGATTTATGTCAATGTATGACAAAATGAGTACAGTATTGTAAAGCAAAACAAACTTAAAAATAAAAATTAAAAAAAACTTTACAGAAAAAAAAATTGCCTTATCATCTCATCTTAATAGATGAAGAAAAATCATTTGATAAAATTGAACATCTATTCATAATAAACATTCTCAACAAATTTGGCATGGTGGAAAATACCTCAGTATTATAAAGGCACTCATGACAAACCCACAACTAACTTCATTTTCAATAGTGAAGCACAGTAAGTTTTCCCTTTAATATAAAGAACAAGACAAGGATACTCCCTCTTGTCATTTATATTTAACATAGTATCTAAAGTTCTGGCTGCAGAAATCAGACAAGAAAAATAGTAGAAAGAAAAGGTGTCCCAATTGGGAGAGAAACAGTGTAAATTGTGACTATTTGAAGATGATACAATACTCCTAAAGATTTCACCAAAAAAGAAAGTACTAAAATGAAATAAATGACTAGTGAAATTACAAGCTACAAGATTAATACAGGGAATTTGTTACATTTCTATACAATGGGAATGAAAGATCATGAAAAGAAATAAAATAAACACCCCATTTAAATTAAAATCAACAGGAAAAATACTTAAGAATAAATTTAACCAAGGTAGTGAAAGGGTAGTCCTCAGAAAACTGTAAAACATTGATGAAGGAAGCTGAAGTAGTAGGTGAAAATAAATGGAAAGATATTTACTGTTCCTGGATTGAAAAATTAATATTGTTAAAATGCCTATACTACTCAAAACAATCTATAAACTTAATGTAATTCTTATGAAAATATGTATGTCATTTTCCACAGGACTAGAATAAATAATCCTAAAATTTGTAAGGAGTTACAAAACTCCCTGAATTACCAAGACAATTTGAAAAAAAAAAAAAAAGAACAATGCTGGACGTATCAAACTCCTTGACTTCAAGAAATACTGCAAAGCTATAGTAGTCAAAACATGGTACTGGCACAAAAAAGAAAAGGTCAATGGCACAAAATGGAGATGGATTCCAGAAATAAACTCACACATATGCAATGAATTCATCTATGACAGATGCAGCAAAATATACAATGGAGAAATAATAGTCTCTTCATCAAGTGGTGTTAGGAAAACTGGACAGCTACATGGAAAAGAATGAAATTAAAAAATCTTCTCACACCATCCAAAAAATTGAAATCCTGAATATAAGCCCTGAAGCCATAAAACTGCTAGAAGAAAGTATAAGCAGTGCAGTCTTTGACACTGGTCTTATTGTATAAATCTTATTTGTATCTGCCTCCTCAAGCAAGGTAACTAATAGTAAAAATAAATAAATGGGACATAATCAAAGCTAGACTTCAGCAATACATGAACCATGAACTTCCAGATGTTGAAGCTGGTTTTAGATAAGGCAGAGGAACCAGAGATCAAATTGCCAACATCCACTGGCTCATTGACAAAGCAAGAGAGTTCCAGAAAAACATCTATTTCTGCTTTATTGATTATGCCAAAGCCATTGACTGGTTGGATCACAATAAACTGTGGAAAATTCTGAAAGAGATGGGAATACTAGACCACCTGATCTGCCTCTTGAGAAACCTGTATGCAGGTCAGGAAGCAACAGTTAGAACTGGACATGGAACAACAGATTGGTTCCAAATAGGTAAAGGAGTACATCAAGGCTGTATATTGTCACCATGCTTATACATCATGAGAAACGCTGGGCTGGAAGAAGCACAAGCTGGAATCAAGATTGCCAGGAGAAATATCAATCACCTCAGATATGCAGATGACACCACTCTTATGGCAGAAAGTGAAGAAGAACTAAAGAGCCTCTTGATGAAAGTAAAAGAGGAGAATGAAAAAGTTGGCTTAAAGCTCAACATTCAGAAAACTAAGATCATGGCATCCAGTCCCATCACTTCATGGCAAATAGATGGGGAAACAGTGGAGACAGTGGCTGACTTTATTTTTCTGGGCTCCAAAATCACTGTAGATGGTGACTACAGTTGTGAAATTAAAAGATACTTACTCTTTGGAAGGAAAGTTGTGACCAACTTAGACATCATATTAAAAGCAGAAACATTACTTTGTGCACAAAGGTCCATATAGTCAAGGCTATGGCTTTTCCAGTGATCATGCATGGATGTGAGAGTTGGGCTACAAAGAAAGCTGAACACCAAAGAACTGATGCTTTTGAACTGTGGTATTGTAGAAGACTCTTGAGAGTCCCTTGGACTGCAAGGTGATCCAACCAGTCCATCCTAAAGGAAATCAGTCCTGGGTGTTCATTGAAAGGACTGATTTTGAAGCTGAAATGCCAATACTTTGGCCACTTGATGCAAAGAGCTGACTCATTTGAAAAGATGCTGATGGTAGGAAAGATTGAGGGCAGGAGGAGAAGGGCACGACAGAGTATGAGATGGTTGGATGGCATCACCGACTCAATGGACATGGGTTTGGGTGGACTCTGGGAGTTGGTGATGGACAGGGAAGCCTGGCATGCTGTGGTTCATGGAGTCGCAAAGAGTCAGATGACTGAGTGACTGAACTGAACTGAATCAAAGTAGAATGGTTTAGCACAGAGAAAGAAATAATCAACATCATGAAAAGACAGCTTATTGAATGGGAGAATATGTTTACAAATTATATTCTCATAAGGGGTCAATATTCAAAATATACAAATATATCATATAATTCAATATTTTAAAAAACTTGATTAAAATGTGGGCAAAAGATCTGAATAGGCATTTTTCCAAAACAGACATACAGACATGCAACTGACACACGAAAAGGTGCTCCAATCATCAGGAAAATGCAAATTAAAGCAACCATGAAATGTCATCCCATACCGGACAGAATGGTAATCTTCAAAAAGACAAGAAATAAGGAGTGTTGGTGACAAAAGGTAACCTTTGCGCACTGTTGGGGAAATGAAGATTGGTATAGCCACTACAGTGAAACAGTATGGATGTTCCTTAAAAAAATTAAACAGCTTAAAATAGGACTAGTATATAATCTTATAAAACCACTTCTGTTTATTTATTCAAAGAAAACATAAATACTAATTCAAAAAGTATCCACATCTCACTCTTCAGTGTATCATTACTGTTAGTACCAAAATATAGAAACAATCTAATTGTAAGTGTCCATCAACAGACAAATGGTTAAGTGTATATATATATTAACATATATATTGTTCAGCTGTAAAAGAGAATGGAATTCTACCATTTGCAGCAATGTGAGTGCACCTAGAGAGTATTATGCTTAGTGAAATGTCAGACAGAGAAAAACAAATGCAATATATTTTCATTTTTATGTGAAATGTAAGGTGTAAAACAAAGGAACAAATATAATGAAACAGAAATAGACTCATAGATACAGAGAAATAACTAGTAATCTCCAGAGGAAAGTTAATTGGGTTAGGGCCCAAATAAATGAAGAAGATTAAGAGGGATGAACTACCAGGTGTAAAATTAATAAGGTGCAAGGATGTAAAATACTGTACAAGGGATATAGTCAATATCTTTACAATAACTTTGTGTAGCATACATTCTATACAATTACTGTATTATAAATTTGAAACTAAGGTAATATTGTAATTCAAATATATCTCAATAAAAATAAATAAAATGATTTCATGACTGGTATATATGAAAGCAGTTGACTTTTCTGTTAGGCTTGCATCCTGTCACAGTGCTATTCTAGGAGGTTTTCAGATGCTCATGTTGATTCTTGCAATTTTTTATATAGGCAATATTGTCTTCTGTGAATAAAATCAGTTTATTTATTTATTATCAATGTACATGTTTTTCCTTTCTTTGTCTTCTATGATTGCTTCAGTTAGAAAGTCCAGCATAATGTGAGAGAGAACAATCTTACCTTGTTCTTCAATTTAGGGGTAAAATGTCCATTTTATCATAGTTTATGTATAAGCTTGGTGATTGATATTTTATGGAAGTTGTTTTTATACTTATGAAAGGTTTTCTATATTCATAGATTGCCGAGATTGTTTGGTCATCAATAGGTGGTGGATTTTGTCAATTTTTTTTTTCTGCCCAAATGATATAGCTGTGTTTCTTTTTTTTATACTGTATTGACTTGATTTTTAAATGATGAAATACCCTTGCAAAAGTAGACTAAATCTCATTTTCCATTATATATCATTATTACTTTTTAATTTGGGGTTTTGATTTGCTAATTCTTAAGGGAGGATATTTTCATTTGTATTCATGAGTAATCTTGGCCTTTTTCTTTTTTGCTTCTAATATATTCATCTGATTTTAATAAAAGGCTAAGTCAAGATTCATTGAACAAATTGGGAACTTTTCCTCCATTTCAATATTCTAGAAGAATATGTGGAAAATTGGTGTTACCGGTAGCTTAAACAATTGACAAAGTGTAATGGTAAACATTATCTGTTCTGATGCTCTCCCATTTGGAAGGTTATTGATTATTGATTCAGTTTACTTTATATATATATATATATATACACACTTTATATATATAATATATACACTTTATTTATTAATTAATTTATTAATATTTTATTACTAATCACTTTATTTATATTTAATATATACTTTATTTATCAGCTGGTAAAGAATCCACATGCAATGCAGGAGACCCTGGTTTGATTGCTGGTAAGGAAGATACCCTGGAGAAGGGATAGGATACCCATTCCAGTATTCTTGGGCTTCCCTGGTACTTCAGATGGTAAAGAATCCACCTGCAATGTGGGAGACCTGGGTTTGCTGGGTTGCAAAGTTCCCTTGGAGGAGACAATGATAACCATACCAGGATTCTTGCCTGGAGAATCCCCATGGACAGGGGTGTTTGGCGGGCTACAGTCTGTGTGGTCACAATGAGTTGAACACCACTGAGTGACTAAGCACAGCACAGTACATTAGTAATCTACTTCTCCTCATGCGAGATTTGACAGTTTGTATTTGAAAATTAATTTATGTCAATGTATGGCAAAATGAGTACAGTATTGTAAAGCAAAACAAACTAAAAAATAAAAATTTAAAAAAAAGAAAATTAATTGATTGTTGTTGCTCAGTGACTAAGTCATGTTCAACTTTTTGCAGTCCAATGGACTGTAACACATCAGGCTCCTCTGTCCTCCACTATCTAACAGAGTTTGTTCAAATTCATGTCCAAAAATAATTGATGCATTTCATCTAAATTATAAAATTCATGGCCTTAGAATTATTTATAGTATTCCTTCAGTAAAATCTCAGTGTCCAATGAATCAGCAGTGATGATTACTGAAACAAATCCTATATTGGTAATTTTTATCTTTTTCTTGTTTAGCCTGGCTACAAGGTTATCAATTTTATTCCTCTTTTCCAAAAAAATAGCTTTCAGTTTTACTAATTTCTCCTTTGATTTATTAGTTTTAAGTTCATAAATGTCTGTTTTACATTTTATTTTCTTCATCTGCTAGCTTCCGACTGCTTCAAGTTATTTATGCAGTGTACAATGTTGGAAATAGTATTTTCATTTTAGGTCCCACTTATTTTATATGAATACATTTAATTCTATAGATTCTCATTGAAATACTACTTTTCTTCCACCTCAGAAATATTATTTTGTTGTAAATTTATATTTAATTAAATGATTTTACTTTTCTGATACATTATCTATTAAAAACTATGTGTTAAGTCCATGCATTATTTAATACCCAAATATTGGAGAGTTTTTCCAGTTATCTTTCTGTAATTAATCTAGTTTAGCTCTAATGTGGAAGAAGAATATATTTTGTATGATTTCTATTCCTCTACATTTTTTGAAATTTTTGATACAATGTGTGGTCTCTCACTTTGTTGAATGTGTGCTGTCACTTCAGTCATGTCCAACTCTGCGACCTTAAGGACCATAGCCTACCAGACTCATTTGTTCAAGGGATTCTCCAGGCCACAATACTAAAAAAGGTTGCCATGCCCTCCTTCAAGGGATCTTCCTGACCCAGGGATCGAACATAAGTTTCTGTCTCCTGCAATGACAGGCACATTCATTATCACAAGCCCTCTGTTAATAAGTAGAGTAGTCTATATATGCTAATATTCCAAGACCAGACTTGCCTGTTACTCCAGGTATCTCCTGACTTCATACTTTTGCATTCCATTCCTTATGATGAAAAGGACATCTTTTTTGGTGTTATTGATAGACAATCTTATAGGTCTCTAGAGACCTACAAGAAAAAGAAACTCAACAAGGTGAAATAGTTATATGAGAACCTCCCCTCCAAATAGCTAAGAAGTAACAGGAAAGGAGAAAAGGAAAGATATACCCATCTGAATGCACAGTTCCAAATAATAGCAAGCAGAGAAAAGAAAGTCTCCTTAAGTGAATAATGCAAAGAAATAGAGGGGAGAAAAAAAAAATGAGAAAGACTAGAGATCTCTTCAAGACAATTAGATATACCAAGGGAAGGTTTCATGCAAAGATAGACACAATAAAGGGTAGTTAGTGTAGACCTAACAGAAGTGGAAGATATTAAGAGTGGTAAGGATACACAGAAGAACTATACAAAAGAGTTGTTAATAACCTGGATAATTGCAATGATGTAATCACTCACCTAGAGCCAGACATCCTGGAGCGTGAAGTCAAGTGGCCTTAGGAAATACTACAAGCAAAGCTAGTGGAGGTGATGAAATTCCAGCTGATTTATTTCAAATCTTAAAATATGATCCTTTTAAAGTACTGCACTCAATATGCCAGCAAATTGGAAAAACAGCTGTGGCCAAAGAACTGGAAAAGGTCAGCTTTCGTTCCAATCCCAAAGAAGGGCAATACCAAAGAATGTTCAAACTGCCACACAATTGTGCTCATTTCACATGCTAGCAAGATTATGTCCAAAATCCTTCAATCTAGGCTTCAAAAGTATGTGAATAGAGAGCTTCCAGATGTACAATGTGGATCTAAAAAAGGCTGAGGAACCAGAGATCAAGTTGCCAACATGTGTTGGATCATAGAAAAAGCAAAGGAAATCCAAAAAACATGTAATTCTGCTTCACTGACTATGCTAAAGCCTTTGACTGTGGAAAATTCTTAAAGAAACACCTTGTCTGCCTCCTGAGAAAACTATATGCAGGTCAAGAAGCAACAGTTAGAACTGAAGATACAACAACATACTGGTTCAAAATTGAGAAAGAAGTATATTTAACTGCATATTGTCACCCTGCTTATTTACTTCTATGCAGAGTACATCATGTGAAATTCCAGGCTGGATGAAGCTCATGCTGGATCAAGATTGCCCAGAGAAATATCAGTAAACTCAGATATGCAGATAACACCACTCTTATGGCAGAAAATGAAGACGAACTAAAAAAAGTCTTGATGAGTATGAAAGAGGAGAGTGAAAATCTGGCTTAAAGATCAACATTAAAAGAATTAAGATCATGACATCCATTCTCATCACTTCATGCCAAATAGATGGTGAAAAAGTGGAAATAGTGACATACGTTATTTTCTTGGGATCCAAAATTACTGCAGACGGTGACTGCAGCTAAAAAATTAAAGGATGCCTGCTCCTTAGAAGAAAAGTGGTGACAAAACTAGACAGCATATTAAAAGAAGAGATACCACTTTGCTGACAAAGGTCTGTTTAATCAAAACTATGACTTTTCCAGTAATTATGTATTGATGTGAAATTTGGACCATAAAGAAGGCTGAGTGCCAAAGAATTGATGTTTTTGAGTTGTTGTGTTGGAGAAGACACTTGAGAGTCCCTTGGACAGCAAGGAAATCAAACCAATCAATTTTAAAGTAAATTAACCCTGAATATTCATTGGAAGGACTGCTGCTGAAGCTGAAGCTCCACTACTTGGACCACCTAATGTGAAGAGTTGACCAATTAGAAAAGACCCTGATACTGGGAAAGATTGAAGGCAGGAGCAGAAGGGGATGATGGACGACAAGATAGGTGGATGATATCACTGATTCAATCAATGGACATGAATTTGAGCAAACTTCGGGAGATAGTGAAAAGACAGGGAAGCCTGGCATGCTGTAGTTCATGAGATTGAAAACAGTGGGACATGACTGAACGACTGAACAACAGCAATATATGCTAATTGTTTACAGTTTATTGATGGTGTTGTTTAATTCAACTCTATAAACACTGATTTTTTTCCATTGAATATGTCATTACTAAAAGAGAGGTTTGAATTCTCCAACTTTAATTGTGGATTTGTCTTTTTCTTGTTGCAGTTTCAGTGTTTTTTTGCTATATATTTGCCTAAGTTTTACATTGTTCTGGTGTATATTTTCAAATTTATCATTTGTTCTACAAAGAAATGAAAGTAAAAAGTACAAATCATGTTGTTTATAAAAGTTCATGAGAAGTTTATAATACTTTCCTTACATAACAGTTTATTAAAAGGTACTTCAACTCAATGGCATAAAGCAACACACATTATTATCATTAATTCTGTGAATCATTAATTCAAATAGTCATGGGAAGATAATTTCTGTTTATCCTTCACTATATCTGAGGCTTCAGTTGAGAAGATTTGAAGATTGTGGGTGACTTGAATTATTGCAGCTATAATTATTCAGAGGATTTTTCATTAACATTTTTGGTGTCTAGGTTGGGATGAGTCTGTTAGGTAGAAAGTTAGGTGTGAGCGACAAGTGGTGGCCTACTTGAAAAAGATTCAAGCTGATTTCTAAATTCCACCCTGGACACACCCCCGTGTGGCCCAGAAGAGCTCACAGATATGCTACAAATAACCACAGAGACTTTTCCAACTCTGGTGCTTACATCCTAGGTGCATAGCATAGTGGATACTAGCTAACCACAGGGACTTCAACTCAGCCACCTGTGCCCTTGATGCAGAGCTGTGTCCTCAAGTGACCTTAGGGAGCAGCAGTATATTAAGAGCTCATAAATATTCTATGCGTTATACATCTGATTACAAAAGGCTGAATTATGGGAAAGACATGTGCCATACTGCCTGCTGTTATGTAATTTGCAACTGTCAATTAAAACTGTCATCCACATCCACTTAGATAAAAATACTGTCTTTAAAATCCCAGAATATGACACTGGTGCCTCTCTTGGCTTGGTCCACCTTCCCTTGAGGTATTCTTCCTGTTCTTTCTTCACTAAAATTGTGTTTGCCATGGGTAAGATTTGTGTCCTTACCAAGAACCAAAGTCCACCAGGAAGGGTCCTCTTCAACTCTCCTTATCAGGTAACAAATCTAAGATAACTTGACTAACTGTTCAATTTGCCTGAAACTGAGGTGTAAGAATGATGCTATAGTGATTTTTGAAAATGACAATGTGCTACAAAATAAATAATAACACACACACACACACACACACATATATAATGACTATAAGTAAAGCAAAGAAATTATCATCTAAAATTCAGGCTAGCAGATAAAAATAAGGCAATGGGAGTGATTGCAACAACCAATATTGTTACAATATTGTTACAAGAGCAACAAATATTTACTTGAATATTTAAATTGCTAGAGTTGTGGTTTTTTTCCTTTCTGTTCTCATTGATTTAAAAATAAATATGTATATAAGTTTTTAGGAGCAGATTTAATTCTTCCTATGAAAATTTCCCTTCCAACTACCAAATCTAACACCGCCACATTAAATTTCTAAATATATTACTCATGAAGGCAGACATTTTGAATATTTTACATTCACTGATATCTCTACCACACAGCCTATGGTAGAAATTCAATATATATTTTGAACAGATGACTATATGAACTGAAAATCCAGTACAGGTGAAGCAGTATAATGCAATGATTCAGAGCAAAGTCTCATAGAATAACTGGCTTCATATTTTGGTTTAGCCCCTTACTAGCCACTTTATACCATAAGCAAGTTACTCAATTTGTCATGGCCTCTGTTTTCTTGTCTGTAAAATGAGGATATTAGTAGAACATTTTTTCATCGTCATTTATAGGATTAAATACTTGTAATTTTCATAGAACATTGAACTAGACAAGTACCTAAACTTAATTACTAAAAAATGATATATACTAACTACTGAAAAATTATAGTTGTTACAATACTGTTGCAATTGTCATTTTCTTTTAATTCTTTGAACAGCAATGACCCTTGTGTATCATTTATTTGGCAAAATTAGATGTCATTGAAATCTGTGTCTGCTAATGATATCTAAAAGCAGTTTCCAGAGATGTTACATGTTTGATCAATGACAAGAGAAACACATAAGTCAGTCTATGCTTTTTTCTTTCTTCATTTGTTTGCTTTTATTTTTCTTTTTTCTTTGCATATAGCTAAGATTCTTAAAATCAAAAATGAAGGAAATTGAAGACTGCATTTCTCAGATCATAGAATTTTTTTCTCAAATGACCGGGCTTAATACTAACCACTGAGACTTGTAACTTAACATTTATGAATCTCTGTTTTCTTATTGACAGTAAAAGAAACTTGTCTTCCCTTGCTAAGCAACTGTGACAAATAAATTATATGCACATAAAAAGTACCTGACACAAAGCAGGCAATCTTTATATTTGAGTTTCCTTCATCCTGTCATCCTTCTCCCATCAGTTCACATTTTCTGCCCTGGTAACACTATTAACTGCCTTGTTTCATACTTTTTTATGTTCCTTAATAAATTTCAATTTATTTTGTGTATAATTATTGGAAATCACTCATTTAAAATAATAATATTAGGATTTTGTTTCCTTCAGAATTACTTTAAAAAATGAATCATCAAAGTGCCTACTAAGATGTTTATTGTGGAAAAAATAATTGTGCAAGATTGGAATAGTCATAGCTGCACAGTGAACAATGGTGAAAGCTAATTTTAAGACAATGAAAAAATTAAATGATTTAATGTATATAAGATAATCAATATAACATATAAGGTTTTGGCCTCATTTATATCTCAAATGTCTTCCTGAAAGTGCAATTTGAGTATTTGTGTCCAAAAGAAGGTGGAACATTACAGAGGTCAAATCATTGGCACAAGATGACTTGACAAGGCATGAACTAAAGACAAGAATATTTTATTTGAACATTTAGTGATTATAGATCATAGTTGATGTCTGATATATCTCTCAAAATTTTAGATGGCCTTGCCATTGGAATCCTAATATTTACTATATGTTTAAGTATCTTCCTACAACTCCTATAGTTTAACTACTTTTAGAATGTCTCTTAAATAGTTTAGCACGTCTGTTTCTCTATTCAAGGCCAGACAGTAAGCATTCCAACTCTGTTGCAAAATTGTGCACAACTATTCAATTCTACTTTTAAAAAATGAAAGAAGGCATAGAAAATATGCACACAAATGAGGGTATTCCAATAAAGCCTTATTCACAAAACAGTTTGTGATCTGGATTTGACCTGCAGGCCATGGTTCTTCAACGTCTGTTCCTAAATATACATCAAAAGGAACCAAGTAAGGGCTTCTCTTTATCAGATATTGGAAAGTTCATGTACTATCAATTTGGTAATCTTATGTTCCACTAACCATCATTTATTAGCTGATTTTTCTTGGGCTGTTTATTTAATATCAGAACTATTTGATATGCTATTGTATGTTGAAAACACAGCTTTATATAGATGATAGTTCTTTTGGGTAGTGAACATCTTCTATAAAATATGATGCTAGATGCCTACATTTCTTCACTTCTTACTTCATGCATCTGGTAGGGCACTGAAGAATGTTCAGAGAGAAAAGAACCTTAGAATTCAGATCTAGCCAATCAGAATTCCTAATTTAGCCTCAGTGAGTAATGCAGGAATGGTAATATCAGCTAAACTAGGTTAGTAAGTCATCCTTAGAATACTCTTGCAATTGTTATTAAATTTAAGGAATGCAACAGAATTGCATTTGATGAAAGTAACAGAAGTATGCAGCTCTTTGAAGCCCTCCCATCTGTACTGTGTGTGTGGGCTCAGTTGCACCTGACTCTGCAATCCCATGGACTATAGCTGACCAGTCTCCTCTGTTCATGGAATTTTCCAAGCAAGAATACTGGAGTGAGTTGCCATTTCCTTCTACAGGGGATCTTTCCAACACAGGGATCAAACCCTTCTCTATCCTGCACTGGCAAGTGGATTCTTTACCACTGTGCCACAGTAAATCTGCTCTCTGTGATAGAAGTCAAAAGAGAAGAAACAAAAATAACAAAACTAAACAGTGCCCAGATATTAACAGTTCTATCCTGGATCCAATTATACCCTAAGCTAGTTTTTATTTTATTTATTTGTCTATGACTCTGAATACAAGTTTGAGTTATGTCTCTATTTTGAAATAAAAATATATTTAGTAATAAGTTCTTACACTATTTGTTTGGCTAAAATTTTATCTTCTCTATAAGCAGAAATAGCCATGGGAGAAATATCATAGTATTTTATCAGTCATAGAATCATAAACCTGAGTCTAGACCTTTGGCTCAATTTCTAGGTCAACCACTCCTAACTGTGTGATCTTGGAAAAGTTATGTAACCTCTTTCTTTAAAATTTTTGTTATTTCATATATGCAATGTGGAAGATGATGCAGATTATTGTAAGGATTATTGTTCAGTTGCTCAG
The DNA here is from genome assembly GCA_006410615.1 of Neotragus moschatus. Taxonomy (NCBI): domain Eukaryota; kingdom Metazoa; phylum Chordata; class Mammalia; order Artiodactyla; family Bovidae; genus Neotragus; species Neotragus moschatus. Next base: position 454,023 of record SJYA01001617.1, on the reverse strand, counting down.
CCATGCCCAACTCTTTGCAACCCCATGGACTGCAGGAGCACACCAGGTTTCCCTATCCTTTACCATATCTCTCAAGAATCTTCTCCAACACCATAGTTCAACATCATCAGCTCTTCAGAGCTCAGCCTTCTTTATGATCCAACTCTCAGATCCATACGTGATCACTGGAAAAACCAAAGCTTTGACTATATGGACCTTTTTCTGCAAAGTAGTGTCTCTGCTTTTTAATACACTGTGTTAATAGGTATATAGACCTTCAAAGAATAGTTTATAGAGAGTAAGCGCCCAAAACTGTTATCTATAATTTATATTTTATGGGCAAAGTTTTTCTCAAAGATAAGGAGCCCAAGAGTATGTCTATAGGTGTTGATATCACAGTGTGGGAAAAGAGAAGTCTGAAAATGAATATTAGATCATAGAGAAAAACATACCATGTATGATAATATAGACAACATTTTTATAGTTATGATCTTGCCTGTGGTATTTGTAGTGGACAGCACACTGTTTTAGTATTATCCTATTCTAGTACTATTGCATATATGTGTTCACCATACATAAAAGTGAAGATCTCAAGTATACATGTAGATATATTAAAAAGAAGAGCAAAATACCACACAAAACCTTATCAAACCAACAACACAAACTGTAGCCCTATGAAATCAAATGCAAATATGTAGAATTAAATTTATTTTGTCTAAACAACTGCTTTATAATTTTGATTTTTATTATAAATTGCATAACTGATTTCCAACTCAGTTTCAAATATGTGAATTTTTATCATCAGAACTCTAAGGAGGAGCTCGAGCCTTCAACTGGGCATTGCAACTCAAACCTTTATTCAAACTGGATGATAGTTATATAGTTTATGGATGCTAAGTGTATATATATCATATATGTCACATGCAATATATATGGACACATTATTCACAAACATATGTGAATAAATATTTAATTATGTATACCATAAATATTTATGAATATACTATATATATTCATAAATGAATACTGGACAGTAAACTGAGAAAAAAATTTTTTAAGTAGTGTGATAGAAAACATATATAATGAGTCTAATAATAAAACATATGGAGTTGTTTCTTGTGCAGTTTTATTTTTTTGCCTTTCATTTCACTTTCATAGTAATTTACTTTGTCCCATCTATATAAAATTATCAGTCCATTACCAATTAAAGTTTTGGAGGAAAGCTCTTTTTCCATAAATAGTTTAAGAATTGCTGCAATGAAGCATGAGATAGTGATCTGTGACCAAGGAAAATTTCAAAGCAGACTTGGCATATATCTGGAATTAGTTGGGCTGACTCTCAAGAGGCAAGAGTTAAGCCCATGTCAATATCTAAAAGTCATCAGTAGCCACATTAATTCACTGTATGTTTTAAGCTAATGGGACTAGAAACCACATTAATTCACTGTATGTTTTAAGCTAATGGGACTAGAAATGATGAGGAGAATACAGCTTCAGGGAAGGAACTCTCCTTCCCAATAAGCAGAACCAGAAAACCGAGGTTCTTAGAAAGCAAAAGGCCATTTCTACAAAAACCTACCAGGATTAAGAAGAGAAATCTGGGGGAATGAAATTGATGAGATGTCAGCATTAAATTAAAATGTGAAGTGCAGGGAGTTCCATAACATTTCAGTGGTTAAGAATCTGCCCTGCAACAAAAGAGACATGAGTTCAATCCCTGGTCAGGGAACTAACAACCAACATGCTGCTGAACAACTAAGCCCACTCACCAAAACTCATGAGCCCACATACTCTGGAGCTTGCAGATCCTGAGTTTCACAGCTAAGACTTGACACAGCCAAAAAAATAAATATTTTAAAACATAAAAATAAAATGTGACATTCATCTAACACTGTGGATGAGGCCCTCTTCTCTGATAACTTTCAACATTTCTGAGAATAGAATTACTATAGCTTTTGCAAAATTCAAAGATGACCCCAAAGGTTACGAATTGTTACCCTGAGCAGAGTGAGTAATTTCAGTGATGAGCATCCCTGGAAATACAAACAAGATGACAGGAAACAAAATCCACATATAATTCAGTCAATTGGATGCACAAAGGTCACCAAAGTACATAAACCCATCCTGTCCCATTTCAAATATAGTTGTTTTACATGATCTGTTCAGAGAATCTGGAAACAACCTGGTTAGGCTGTAGAAACACTGGGTTTGTGTGTTTTCAGCAAGTTTTATTCATAACTAAGAACAAATAAGCATAAGTAATATGTGGATCACAAAAAACTGTGGAAAATTCTGAAAAAGATGGGAATACCAGACCACCTACCTGCCTCTTGAGAAACCTGTGTGCAGTTTGGAACCAACAGCTAGAACTGGACATGGAACAACAGACTAGTTCCAAACAGGAAAAGGAGTATGTCAAGTCTAAATATTGTCACCCTGCTTATTTAACTTATATGCAGAGTACATCATGAGGAACGCTGGGCTGGAAGAAGCATAAGCTGGAATCAAGACTGCCAGGAGAAATATCTATAACCTCAGATATGCAGATGACACCACCCTTATGGCAGAAAGTGAAGAGGAACTAAAGGATCTCTTGATGAAAGTGAAAGAAGAGAATGAAAAAGTTGGCTTAAAGCTAACATACAGAAAACTAAGATTATAGCATCTCGTCCTATCCCTTCATGGGAAATAGATGGGGAAACAGTGGAAACAGTGGCAAACTTTATTTTTCTGGGATCCAAAATCACTGCAGATGGTGATTGGAGCCATGAAATTAAAAGACGTTTACTCCTTGGAAGGAAAGTTATGACCAATTTAGACAGCATATTATAAAGCAGAGACATTACTTTGCAACAAAGGTCTGTCTAGTCAAGGCTATGGTTTTTTCAGTGGTCATGTATGAATGTGAGAGTTGGACTATAAAGACACCTGAGCACAGAAGAACTGATGCTTTTGAACTGTGGTGTTGGAGAAGACTCTTGAGAGTCCCTTGGACTGCAAGGAAATCCAACCAGTCCATCCTAAAGAAGATCAGTCCTTGGTGTTCATTGGAAGGATTGATTTGAAGCTGAAACTCCAATACTTTGGCCACCTCATGTGAAGAGCTGACTGATTGGAAAGGACCCTGATGCTGGGAAAGATTGAGGGCAGGAGGAGAAGGGGATGACAGGATGAGATGGTTGGATGGCATCATCGACTCAATGGACATGGGTTTGGTTGGACTCTTGGAGTTGGTGATGGACGGGGAGACCTGGTGTGCTGCGGTTCATGGGGTCACAGAGTTAGACACAACTGAGCAACTGAACTGAACTGAACTGAATGTTAACTTTCAAGCAAAACTGTAAGGTTCCATTAAGGAAGGAAAGCTATGACAAACCTAAACCATTAGAGCTAAACCTAGCATATTAAAAAGTAGAGATGTCACTGCCAACAAGGTCTGTTTAATCAAAGCTATGATTTTTCCAGTAGTAATGTATTGATGTGACAGCTGGAGCATAAAGGAGGCTGAGAGCTATAGAAAAAAGCTGTGAGGTTTTGAACTGTGGCACTGAAGAAAATTCTTGAGCATCCCTTGGACAGTAAAGAGATTAAACAAGTCAGTCCTACAGGAAATCAACCCTGAATATTCATTTGAAGAACTGATGCTGAAGCTGAAAGTGCTAACTCATTGGAAAAGATCCTGATGCTGGTAAAGACTGAGGGCATGATAAGAAGATGAGATGGTTGGATGGTATCACCGACTCAATGGGCATGAATTTGAGCAAACTAAAAGAGAGAGTGAAGGAGAGGGATGCCTGGTCTGCTGCAATTCATGGAGTCATAAATAGTTGGACATGACTTAGCGACTGAACAACTAAGAATTGTTGTGCAAGTGAACCTCTTAACTTTACCAATAGACAGAATTGTAAACTTCTAACATAAAAGAAATATTTTTTGTTTATACATAATATCAAAAATTTCATGAAATTATGTTTCATGCACCTTTGTGAAGTTACTAGAACAGGAAAATTACCTTGGATTGCACATAATTCCAAAGTTTAGAGATAATAGGCAATGCTTTACCACTATAATATTATAGTATATTATTCCATCCACTTAAGAGACAGTTAAAGTTCTCTCCCCCTCATCTTACGCAATCAAATAATTCTTTCCAACATTTTTTTAATTCTGGAAATTTAAATTTCTTTAAATTTATTTAAAAAACTCTTAATTGTAGACCTATGATCCTCCCTCACATGAATTCTTAGCTTTTAAAAGAAATCAAATTTTTCCTATCACTTTAAACTTCCCTTTTACTTCATTTCCCTTCAATAAACCAAACTGACACACAATTGAACTATGTCCCTTGGTGAATTGAACCACCAAATTAATTAGCTCAGAGGTAATCTCCAAGGAAGAATAATTTTATGAGCATCAATAAAATAAGCTATATTAGATAGAATAATTATTTCCTGTTACTCCATAGGCTTATTTGAAAAATTCCCATCTTTAAAAGCATGTATTTCTTTCAGTCTACTTTTTTTACTCTTCCACTTGACTTTTTAAAATGAACCATATTTCCAAAAGTTGGGCTATTTCCCCAGTATTCTAAGTACTTAAATCTTAAGAATCCTAAGAATATCAAACATTGTTCTGGCAAAACTAATAATTATCATTGAGTTTTATCATCTGAATATGAACCATATTAAATTTGCTTCTGGTTATGTCCACAATATCTTACATTTTGAATAACACTTCATGAGGTTTTTCTGATAACTAAAATTCATTTTCAGCATCCCAATATCTAAGTCATGTGCCTTGAGCACATTTTCACAGTCACCTAGAACAAACCTCCATTTCTTAACTGGCTTAGAATCTGGGCTGAGATTTTGCTTTAAAAATGACAATCTTTTTATTTTTACAATAGTGTGAAAAATAATGTATTAACAGTATGCAATATTTGATTTGGCTTACCAGATGGCTCAGTGGTAAAGAACCCACTTGCCAATTCAGGAGATGCAGGTTCGATCCCTGTGTTGGGAAGATCCCCTGGGAAGGAAATGACAACCCACTCCAGTATTCTTGACTGGGAAATCCCAGACAGAGGAGCATGATGGGCTACTGTCCATGGGGTCAAAAAAGAATCAGACATGACTGAACTATTAAACCACACACCACCAATGCTTGTCTTAGAGTTACACATTGTTTTTCTTTATTTAAAAAGAAGTTGATTTACTTTTATTTTTAATTCTAGTCCCTAAACAAGGAACTATTGTGACGATTTATCCATTTTGTTGCAGTCATGGTTCTCTGTGTACAGAAGCAGTGCTAGGATGTGGAACAAGTGACTTCCTGAAAACTAATGGAAAAGTCAAATTCTGCAAGTTACATATGAATGGAATCTGCCATAGTCTTGCATAGGTGTGTGCTAAGTCACTTCAGTCATGTTGACTCTGTGAGACCCTGTAGACAGTAGCCTGTGTGGCAATTCAGTCCATGAGATTTCTCAGGCAAGAATATCCTACTGGGTTGCCTTGCCCTCCTCCAGGAGATCTTCCCTACCCAGGGATCAAATCCATACTTCTTTCATCTCCTACACTGGCAGGCAGGTTCTTTACCACTAATGCCACCTGGGAAGCCATAATCTTACCTCTCCCCAAATCTTAATAATATATGTAGTATGATACACAATCCATCAACCTCATCTTCTATTAAACTTTACCCTTATGTCTAAGAGAATTTAAATAATATATATATATATTTCTTTTCCTTATTTTTTTTTAACAGTTTAATATTTTCACAATATTAACAATGAAGAGCTATTCATAGGAAGCCTTCAGGTTCATTTATATCAAAACTAGAAGTGCAGAAAAGGGGTATTGCCCTTTTCAATGCACCGTGAATCTCAGAGCCCTTGTGCTAGACTGTATTGATTCTGGCTTGACCATGTGACTTGTACTGACCATTGGAATGTGAAAAAAGGATTGTTACTTTAGTCTAGACCCACAGTGAGAAATGCATAAACCTCAGTGTGATGCACAACCTGAAGACGAGCCACCACATGAAACTTGCTGACTCATCTGTATTTCATGGAACCACTGAGTGTAGTGGTTGCACTTGGTTACCACACCACGGGACAGTGACTGCTCCAACTCTTATCTAGGAAAGTGTTTTGCTTCCACAAAACAACCAGGTTTAACCCTGTGTTCTGTGAATGGAGCTTTCAACTAAAGCACATTAGGACAGTTTTCTAATATAGAACTACACGGTAATAAATACAGTTGGGTCTGTCTAGTACTAATGTTTTGTACATTCTTTAATATTGATTGATATCATGCTTGAACCTAGTCTGATGTTGTTAATAAGGGGACAGGAGTTAAAATGTCAACTGCTTGACCAATATATGCACTCTTAGCAAATCATTTAGTCCATTCTCTCTTTTCTTCCTATTTTCTTTGTTGAAAAAAGGTGTTTAAGTGAACTCAGTCCTATCGCAATGAATTTTTTTCTGTCTTTCTTTAACTACTACACTAGGAATCTGAGAAAATAAAGAGAAATATATTGTGTTTTCCTTCTTTGCTGGGAGCTTGCTGGTAAGGTGTGGAAAAAGAGATGTGAGAACAGTTATAACTCCAAGACCTGAGGATTATATAAAGAAATGTGGAAACTTCTATGGAAACCCATAAAACAAAAAGACCTCTTAGCTAAAGAATAGGAACTATATAACATACACTGACATTTCTAAGGAAGTCAAATTAAGGAATGAATAGGAGGCAAGAACCAAGCCCTCATTTGGTCACATGAAAATGTGTGTCATTTTGGGGACTTTTATGTAATCTACTGTTTCTAAAATTAGGGTATTACTTGTGGAGAAACTTAAAAGAAGTAACAGATGATATTTTGAGAAGGCTGGGATCAATGTATAAAGGGTTTTCTTTTCCTGGTAATTGGAAAAATAGGCAAAGGAGATTTTTAAAATATTGACTTGGCAAAACGTCCATTTGGGTTATTCTGTAACATCTTATGGAAAGTCCTGAAAAAACTTTTAAAATAGTAAAAATAAATAAATAAATAAAAGGCTACCCCAATAAAATGTTTATTAAAAATCTTTAAATGGAGGAAGGATTGAATTGAGTTCCATTTTACAGAGATGATTATTGGTAATGTTTTGAAAGAAAACCTAGAATCAAGGGATAGATGAGTCAAGCTAATCTGTGGAACTGTTGGGATGAGCTATTGTCTCGGCATTGAAAAAGAACTGTGCCAAGAGGAACAAAAACAGATAGAGCCTAAAGAATATGGTATGATGGAGTCAGAAGTACCTTGTCATTAATGAGATGAAATAGATTAAAAAACAACTGAAACATTGAAGAGAACCTGGAGATTTTTCTCTGAGTTGATAAATTGAGAATGTACTAAATATAAGGACTGCTGGGACAACAAGCCAAAGGTTGGGTGGATTAAACAACAGGAATTTATTTTCTCACAGTTCTGGGAGCTGAAAGTCCAAGGTCAAAGTACCACCAGAGTCAATTTCCTCTGAGGCCTCTCTCCTTGGCTTGCATGTGGTTGTTCTCTTGCTACTTGCTCACATGATCTTCCTTCTGTGCAGGAATGCCTCCAGAACTTTTTGGTGTTTCCTAATCTCCCCTTCTTATAAAGATACCAATCAGTTTGGATAAGAACGTATCCAGAGGACCTCATTTTAACTTTAGTGCTTCTTTAAAGTCTCTATCTCCAAATACAGCCATATTTTGAGGTATTTGGGGTTAGGATTTTAACATATGAATTTGGGAGGTGGGAACTCAATTAAGTCTATAATGAACAATGATGTGATAAAATAAGCCAGAACACACAAGAAATAGTTGTTGTTTAAAAGAAAACATTATTATTCAGGACTCTTTAATTATATATACGAAGATTTCAAATATGTCTGGTATGGCTGCTGTGTGTAGCTCTGAAGATCAAGATCATCACAAGGACTGGTGTGAGTCATCAACTACTGTGGCTTGAATCCAAGAGGGCTGAAAGTTAATATTCCAATAAGGACAGAATATTGTTGAATAACTTAATGAGCCAAGGGAATAAGTGGAATCTCATAAATATGAGATATGGTTGGGAATAAGCAAACTGTGATATGCTGTGCTATCAGTAAACTAAAAGAGAAGTATCATCACAAGGAAAGAATCTCATGCTCTACTTTGAATCTTGTCACTCCTATTTAGCATGCTCAATTCTCGACACCGTACTTTAAATGGGAGAACAGAGAGGTTGGAAATTTATTTTATCCACTTTCACTCCACACATTGTTATTTAATTTCATTTTACTAAGTCAATAGTTGTATTATACCACATGCTAAGCAACCGTTTATAATAACTGAAGCTCCTTGGAGTATGGTTAATGAACAAAAAGCCATTAATCAGAAAATCTCATGACTAAATATGAAATTACATTGTCACAAAGAATATCAATAAGAAATACATATTATGAGATTATATATATATATATATATATGTACATATACACACACACATATGGACTTCCCTTGCGACTCAACATGTAAAGAATACATCTGCAATGTGGGAGACCTGGGTTTGATCCCTGGGTTGGGAAGATCCCCTGGAGAAGGGAATGGCTCCCCATTCCAGTATTCTGGCCTGGAGAATCACGGATTCATGGACAGTCCATGGAGTTCCAAAAAGACTGACATAACTGAGCAACTTTCACTTCACTTCACTTCATATATATACATATATATGTGTATATATATATGCGTGTGTGTGTGTGTGTGTGTGTATAACATTTCTTATTCACTTCTATATTTGTTGTACTAGATCACAATAAATATTGAAGTGAATAAGAAATGCTTTCCTTCTGGAAGAGACTATTCCAAGACAAGATATATATTTTCTTTTTCTGAAAATTTAAATTTTATGTACTTTTAATTGGAATATAACTGCTTTACAACATTGGGTTGGTTTCTGCCATATATGTATATCAACATGAATCAGCCATAGATACACATATACCCCATCCCTTTTGAACCTCACTCCCACCTCCCACCACATGCCACTCCTCTAGGTTGTTACAGCACCAAATTCGAGCTACCTGTGTCACACAGCAACTTTCCACTGACTACCTATTTTACATTCAGTAATGAATTTGTTTCAGTGCCACTCTCTCAATTTGTCCCACATTCTCCTTTCCCATCGTGTCCACAAGTCTGTTTTCTATGTCTGCATCTCCATTGCTAGGTTCATCAGTACCAGCTTTCTAGATTCCATATATATGCACTAATACATGATATTTGTTTTTCTCTTTCTGAATTACTTCACTCTGTGTAATAGTTGACAAACCTATTTCTCAAAGAGCTTTGCTATCTGTTAGTTATATGTCTAAAGTGTGACATGATAATAAATACTTGGATGTTACAGGGGAAAACATTTCCTCTTGCTAAGTCTGGCTCCTAACTCAGAAGAGCTAAATTGAGGATCAAAATCAGAGAAAAGGAACACATAGGGTGTCATCTAAGATGTGAAGAATTATACTAATCTATTGAAAGCTGAAATCTTCTACTTTCTGAGGTATCCTGTTTGTTGTAAAGAGGGGAAACCTTGAAGCAATTAGATGTAATAGTCCCACTGACTGTAATGAAGATACTGCAGTATGTTTCTGTGAGTGTGTGTTGGAAGGAGTGGGGAACAACTCAGTGGTCTTGAGTGAAGAAGTGGATATGCTTATTACAGGCACCTGGTAGAGGAAGATGGAGAAAGAGCTAGGACAAGATTGCAAAGTGGATCTTTGTAATCTTACAAAGCAAAATTACAAACTGGAGCAACAAAACTGAGATGAGAGAATATATTCTAAAATACTGTGATAAGCACTGGAGTGTCACAGTTACCTAAGGCCTCTAGATAGCAGGATAAATACATCAGCAATCCTGCCATCAAAGAATTCCTGGTTTAATGGGGAGAAGCCAAAATCAAAATAAGGACATGTGTATGGTGCTACCTGGCACAAACAAAGAATAGTCATATCATCTTTGGGTGAGATAAGTACTCATAGAGGTGGCATCCATACTATCTTGGCCTTCTCTGATGGTCCAGTAGTTGGGATTATGACTGCCAATGTAGAGGACATTGGTTGAATCCCTGATCTGGGAAGATTCCACATGCCACAGGGCAGCTAAGCCCCTGGCACTGCAGCTCCTGAAGCCTGCATGTCTACAGCTCATGCTCTGCAAAAAGAAAATACAATGAGAAGCATTCTGCATTCTCCAATGAAGATCTCATGCACCATAACTAGAGAGTACCCTTCACTTGCTACAACTAAAGCAAGCTTGTGTGTAGCAACACAGGTCCAATACAGCTGAAAATAAATAAGTTAATTAATTAAAACAAAACAAAACAAAAAACTGTGTTTTAACAGACTTGTTGTTCAGGTGCTACGTCCTGTCCAACTTTTTGTGTCCCCATGGATTATAACAAACCAGGCTTCCCTGTCCCTTATTATCTCCCCGATTTTGCCCAAGTTCATGTCTTAACATCCCAGATAGTCTAGTAGTAACAGACTACGTAGGGTTTTTGCTGTGTTCTGAATGTTCATCAGTTCAGTTAAGCTGCTCAGTCATGTCCGACTCTTTGCGACCCCATGAATCCCAGCATGCCAGGCCTTCCTGTCCATCACCAACTCCCGGAGTTCACACAGACTCATGTTCATCCAGTTGGTGATGCCATCCAGCCATCTCATCCTCGGTAATCCCCTTCTCCTCCTGCCCCCAATCCCTCTCAGCATCAGAGTCTTTTCCAATGAGTCAGCTCTTCGCGTGAGATGGCCAAAGTACTGGAGTTTCAGCTTTAGCATCATTCCTTCCAAAGAAATCCCAGGGCCGATCTCCTTCAGAATGGACTGGTTGGATCTCCTTGCAGTCCAAGGGACTCTCAAGAGTCTTCTCCAACATCACAGTTCAAACGCATCAATTCTTCGGCACTCAGCCTTCTTCACAGTTCAATTCTCACATCCATACATGACTACTGGAAAAACTATAGCCTTGACTAGACAGACCTTAGTTGGCAAAGTAATATCTCTGCTTTTGAATATGCTATCTAGGTTGGTCATAACTTTTCTTCCAAGGAGTAAGCGTCTTTTCATTTCATGGCTGCAGTCACCATCTGCAGTGATTTTGGAGCCCAGAAAAATAAAGTCTGACACTCTTTCCACTGTTTCCCTGTCTATTTCCCATGAAGTGATGGGACTGGATGCCATGATCTTTCTTTTCTGAATGTTGAGCCTTAAGCCAACTTTTTCACTCTCTTCTTTCACTTTCATCAAGAGGCTCTTCATGCCCCCTCTAAATTTCAAATGTTGGAAACTTAATCCCTAAGGTAAAATCATTAGGAGATGAGGCCTTTGCGTGGTTATTAGGTCATGTGAGAAGAACCTGTGTGGATGGAAGTATCGTCATTATGAAAGAGAGTTGACAGAGCTGACTACCCTTCTTTCCCCATGCAAGGACACATAGTTGGCAGCCTACAACCTAGGAAAGTACTTTCACCAGAGTCTTGCCATTGTGGCAACCTGATCATGGACTTCTAACCTCCAAATATGTATGAATTTCCATTGATTATAAACTACTCAATCTGAAGTATTTTATTATGGCAGCTATAAAGGGCTAAAACAGTTAATTATACCAGTGGGATTGGAAATGATATTTCAGTCAGAGGAGACAATATAAGCATAATCTTGCCATGGGACTCATCGTGATATGTGCAGGAAAGGAAAGCAAATGTGCATAGGCAATAATTTAAGTGGTTGACTCTATACCTTCCAAAATAATCAAGGTAAAAAAAAATGAAGACAGAAACACTGACTTAGAACTCGAGAACTGTGTCAGAGATAAATTGTAGATGCTCCTGAGCCTTTCTAACTTCTACAAGTTTGTTATCTGGGCTATCCTTGCATCCTCACATAGAATATCATGAAGATGACAATAACAACAACAGCAAAAGTTTACATTCTTATATTTAGGAAAAGAGGAACAGGAGAACTGATAAGACTATTTCTCTCTGTGCATGCTAATTCACTTCACTTATGTCCTACTTTCTGTTCCTATGGGTATAACACTCCAGGCTCCTCTATCCAAGGGATTCTCCAAGCAAAAATACTGGAGAGGTTTGTTGTGCCCTCCTCTAGGGGATCTTCTCAACCCAGGGATTGAATCCGCTTCTCTTTATGTCTCCCTCTCTTGCATTGGCAGGTGGATTCTTTTACAGTAGTGACACCTGGGAAGCACTATTTCTCTCTGTACAAAGTAACACCATGTAATAGCAGAGTTATAAGGCAAAAGAAAATGGACTGAATTTTTTAGGCTTGAAGAAAGGAGAAAAATTAAAAATTAAAGGCACCCTAATCTATTCAATCTGCAAGGAGATCAAACCAATCAATCCTAAAGGAAATCAATCATGAGTATTCATTGGAAGGACTGATGCTGAAGCAAAGCTCCAGTACTTTGGCCACTTGATGCAAAGAGCCCACTCATTAAAAAATGTCCTGAGGTTGGGAAAGATTGAAGGTAGGAGGAAAGTGAAAGTGAAAGTGAAGTCACTCAATCATGTCCTACTCTTTGCGACCCCATGAACTATGGCCTACCAGACTCCTCCGTCCACGGGATTCTCCAGGCAAGAATACTGGAGTGGGTTGCCATTTCCTTCTCCAAGGGATCTTCCCAACCCAGGGATAGAGTCCAGGTATCCCACATTGGAGGCAGATGTTTTAACCTCTGAGCCACCAGAGAAGCCTATTTGAAGGTAGCAGAAGAAGGGGACAATAGATGTCGAGATGGTTGGATGGCATCATGAACTCAATGGACATGAGTTTGAGCAAGCTCTGGGAGATGGTGAAGGACAGGGAAGCTTGGCATGCTACTGTCCATGGGGTCTCAAAGAATCAGGCAGGACTGAGCCTGAGTGACTGAACATCAAATCTATGCAAAGTGAGTTTTAGGAAAAGAGATAAGTCAGATTAACCAGCCAGTCATCAACTCTATAAATGTCTCAGATATTATCTATCTAACACCTCAGTTCAAAAGCATCAATTCTTCAGCACTCAGCCTTCTTCACAGTCCAACTCTAGCATCCATACATGAGCACAGGAAAAAACATAGTCTTGAGTAGACGGACTTTAGTCAGCAAAGTAATGTCTCTGCTTTTGAATATGCTATCTAGGTTGGTCATAACTTTTCTTCCAAGGAGTAAGCGTCTTTTCATTTCATGGCTGCAGTCACCATCTACAGTGATTTTGGAGCCCAAAAAAATAAAGTCTGACACTGTTTCCACTGTTTGCCCATCTATTTCCCATGAAATGATGGGACTGGATGCCATGATCTTCGTTTTCTGAATGTTGAGCTTTAAGCCAACTTTTTCACTCTTCTCTTTCACTTTCATCAAGAGGCTTTTTAGTTCCTCTTCACTTTCTCCCATAAGGGTGGTGTCATCTGCATATCTGAGGTTATTGATATTTGTTCTGGCAATTTTGATTCCAGCTTGTGTTTCTTCCAGTCCAGCATTTCTCATGATGTACTCTTCTTATAAGTTAAATAAGCAGGGTGAAAATATACAGCCTTGATGTACTCCTTTTCCTATTTGGAACCAGTCTTGTTCCATGTCCAGTTCTAACTGTTGCTTCCTGGCCTGCACACAGATTTCTCAAGAGGCAGTTTGGGTGGTCTGGTATTCCCATCTCTTTCAGAATTTTCCACAGTTTATTGTGATCCACACAGTCAAAGGCTTTGGCATAGTGAATAAAGCAAAAATAAATGTTTTCCTGGAACTCTCTTGCTTTTTCCATGATCCAGCGGATGTTGGCAATTTGATCTCTGGCTCCTCTGTCTTTTCTAAAACCAGTTTGAACATCAGGAAATTCGTGGTTCATGTATTGTTGATGGACAGGGAGGCTTAGCATGCTGCAATTCATGGGGTCGCAAAGAGTCAGACATGACTGAGCACTGAACTTAACTGAACTGAACTGAACACCTGTCTTGCCTCCTTTTTTTAATTCTTGGTTTCTCAATATGTTGTCAACCTAGAAGGATTTTCCTCGTGTACGGTGAAAGTATAAAATATTTTCCACACTGTTACTTAAAAAAAAAAAAGGAGAAGAAGAACTATGCTTACATCACTTGTACAAAATGCCTACATGGTACTGCAGCTGTGGGGATATGGTATTTGAAAGTGCAAAGGAAGAGACAGTACCATTAAAATTGCCTTGACTATACCACAAGGCTGTTCAGTAACAAAGAAGATATCTATCTTGTCCAGGTTAAATAAAACATCAATCGCTCCAGTAAAATATGCTTAAAATTTGAGTTTATTTATGGGCATGCACTGGCAATTGGAGTCACCAATTTTAATACAATACCTTACAGTTAGAAACAGACCACATATCAGAAAGTGTCTTGAGGATCTGATAAGCAACACATTGTGGGTAGAAATATGTAAAAAAGTTTGTGATGGATTAATGGAAGTGGCTTCTTTTTTTTTGGCAAAGAAAAGAAGATGCAATACAGGAATAAAAGATGAGAAAGAATAAATTTTCTCTATGTGAAGGCACTCTTTCTGTAATTCACTGTACTTTTCATTCAGAGATGAGGCTACTAAGGAAGCTTGATCTGGTGGATACTTGTGGGTGTAAAATACATGTTCAAAAGCTTGTTTTGATAAATATATCTAATGAATTGGAAAATACAAAATAAAACAAACATTAATAATAACAATAAAGAATAAAAATACTTGTGTGTGCCTGGTTTGTCACTTCAGTCCTGTCTGACTCTTTGCGACCCTAAGGACTGAGCCTGCCAGGCTCCCCTGTCCATGGGATTCTCCAGGCAAGAACACTGGAGTGGGCTGCCATTTCCCTCTCCAATGCATGAAAGTGAAAAGTGAAAGTGAAGTCACTCAGTCGTGTCCGACTGTTAGCGACCCCATGGACTGCAGCCTACCAGGCTCCTCTGTCCATGGGATTTTCCAGTCAAGAGTACTGGAGTTGGATGCCAGTGCCTTCTCTGATCACCCTTCCTAGTTAGGGACTATCTAGGAGGTATTGATGGTAGTGGTAGTTTAGTCAGTAAATTGTATCCAACTCTTGTGATACTCTGGGGGGAAGCCTGCCAAGCTCTTCTGTCCATGAAATTTCCCAGGCAAGAATAATGGAGTGGGTTGCATTTCCTTCTCTAGGGCATCTTCCTGACCCAGGGATCCAACCCAAGTCTCCTGCATTGCAGACAGATACTTTACTGACTGAGCCACCAATATATGTGCATCCTCAGGTGCTCAGTCATGTCTGAGTCTTTGCAACACCTGGGACTGTAGCCTACCAGGCTCCTCTGTCCATGAAATTCTCCCAGCAAGAATACTGGAGCAGGTTGCTATTTTCTCCTGCAAGGATCTTCCCAGCCAAGGATGGAAACCGTCTCTTATATCTTCTGTATTGGCAAGTGAGTTCTTTATCACTAGTAAAGAGATAACAGCTCACAAATGAGAAGTTTTGAAGTAGATAACAGAGGGAGAAATGCTCACCAAGTTTCTGTAGAATTCCTAACTTCAGAAGCTGTATAGGATATTGTGCAGGTGAGATTCAAAGACTACCAACTTCATCACACAGACCCAAATAGCAGCACTGTTTTCCAGATTAAGGGAATTGGCAGCTGGCAAGGGCATATGCAGATAGTTTCTAGCAATATAAGAAACCAGATTGGATGTAGGCACCAAAAACTGATGCTGACAGACTGATAAAAAGGAAATAGCCATAAAACATCCTGTTTCTTCCAGTATGCCCTTGACCAGGACTTAAACAGATAAAACCCTCTCATTTCTGGCAATGGGTATGAGGGAAACCTATAAAGTTAAAATGGAATTGAAAGGGAATATTAGAGTCAAATAGGTGTTGGAGTCATGGAATTTAGATGCAAAGCCTGATGGAGATGGGTATATAGTAGCCAAAACTGCAGTCATTGTACTGAATTAAAATCACCCTTCATTTTATTTACTTTAGGAGTAAGTAACTGATGGGAAAATAAGCTTGATTTGCAGGATAGAAAAAAGAGACTTGGGTACAAAACATACTTGTGGTTCAATATTACTGCAGCGTTATCTTTCTAGAAGAGATGAATTTGCTTTTTTTTTCCACTCAAAATTAACTTAAATAGCGCACAATTTACATGACTTTCTAGAGATAAGAGTCTCACCTGGTCTGTAAGCAAAAGCTGATTATGGTATGTGATTACCTCTCACCACAGGATTCATTCTACAAAGGACTTCTTGTGGCATACTGACAGAACAAGAATGCTAGCAGTTACTCAAAAACAATCCCCACAGCTCAGCTTATCTGTGTCTTCATGAACTGACAAAAGGATCATGGAGTCTGTGTGTTGTATAGCCAGAGGCAAATAGGGAATCAAAGACAGGCAGGAACATATCTTATTAAAACAGAATATGCCTTTGTGCGTGCTAAGTTGCCTCAGTCGTGTCTGACTCACTGCAACACAATGGACCATAGTGTTGCAGGCTCTTCTATCCATGGGATTCTTCAGGCAAGAATACTGGAGTGGGTTGCCATGCCCTTCTCCAGGGAATCTTCCTGACCCAGGGAAAAAACCAGCATTTCTTATGTCTCCTGCATTGGCAGGCAGGTTCTTTACCACTAGTACCATCTGGGAAGCCCAGACAGAATATAGTCATCTATAAACCACACTCAGAGATGTCCATGTCAAGTATTTCACAGGAAATGCTTCTAAAATAGCTTAACTAATTATACATAAAAATTAAGGTGAATAGAGAAGACAGGATATTGGACAGTTGTAAATAAAATTTAAAGACTAAATAAGGAAGATAAATACAACAAGATGGTATATAGGAGATCCTGGGAAAGAATCCAGAAATATTGGACACTGACCTAGAGGAAATATCTATTTATTAGTTTTGTTTACACCCTGAAATTGAGCCCCTGCTCCAGAGATCTTGGGATGAGGAGTCCAAGGCCCTTGTGGCCTCTTCCTTCCACCAATCCCCACTTTGTATTTAGCTGCTAAATAAGCTTCCCATTCCCACTGGCTCCACCTTTTCTCTAGAAAATCCAGGTGCTGTCCCATCTTTACTGTTTACATTTCACCTCCACCCTACTGTGTGGCATATTGATGAGTTTTTTATTTTTGCAAATAAAGTGACAATTCAGGGAAAAAAAAAAAAAAAAGGATGACCAAATATGAAACAATGTGGTTAACCGGAAGGGCATCTCTAAGCTGAATATAAAGGATGCGAGTACCTTACTTAAAGAAATTCCCTAGCACAAAGCATAAAATGACAGTTTCTTTCTCTTTTTCTATATTTGTTCTTATTTCCCTCTTTGGTTCTATGACATGGAAATGTATTAAGACATTAAGAACAAATAACGTCAACTAGAATTATTTTATTTTCTCTTAGGATAACTCACCATAGGAATATAGAAAAAACATCATGTTCAGTGTTTGAAATCACAGGCTCCAACATTGATCATGTTTATAATTTGTTTGGTCCTAGATAATTTGTAACGGAGAAGGCAATGGCACCCCACTCCAGTACTCTTGCCTGGAAAATCCCATGGATGGAGGAGCACGGTGGGCTAGAGTCCATGGGATCACTAAGAGTTGGACATGATTGAGCGTCTTCACTTTCACTTTTCACTTTTATACATTGGGGAAGGAAATGGCAACCCACTCCAGTGTTCTTGCCTGGAGAATCCCAGGGACAGGGGAGCCTGGTGGGCTGCCGTCTATGGGTCGCACAGGGTCAGACATGACTGAAGTGACCACAACAGATAATTTGTAAAAGACTTCAGAATTTCAGTTTCCTTATCATTAGAATAGTGGAAAAATATGTCTATTTTGGAGATATAAGAAAGATAAAATGTAATGAGATATAAGAAAAATGTTGCTGAGGGCATTCCAAATTTAAAATCTGAGTGTTAATGATTATATTTTCTTCTTTACAATCTTCTAATTTATTGTTCTGTACTATAACAATCTTATTGTTTAAGCTACAATTCACATTTTATTGTTTTTTGAAAACCATCTCCAGCTTCACCTGGTTCCTTAACAATGTTACATTCTGTCATATTCATGCTGTTTTCCCAATGAAAGAAATCTGGCTGTCACAGTGCTAAGAATCATAAACAGACATGACAGTGTAAGGTGGAATATGAGAAACATGCTTTCATTGGACACCACTTGTACGATACTGATCAGTGCAGAAATTTTTAAACAATCCCTCATAATATTATCCTCACATCCTATTGGTAGTAAAGTTCACTTCACTTCTGTCACTCAGTCATGTCTGACTCTTTACAACCCCATGGACTGTAGCATGCCAGGCCTCCCTATCCATCTCCAACTCCCAGAGTTTACTCAAATTTATGTCCATTAAATCAGTAATGGCATCCAGCTATCTCATCCTCTGTTGTCCCATTCTTCTCCTGCCTTCAATCTTTTCCAGCCTCAGCATCTTTTCCAAGAAGTCAGTGCTTTGTATCAAGTAGCCAAGATATTGGAGTTTCAGCTTCAGCATCAGTCCTTCCAATGAATATTGAGAACTGATTTCCTGCAGGATGAAGTGGTTCTATCACCTTGTAGCCCAAGGGACACACAAGAGTCTTCACCAAAACCATGGTTCAAATGCATCAGTTCTTAGGTGCTCAGCTTTCTTTATAGTCCAGTTATCACATCCATACATGATTACTGGAAAAAACACAGCTTTGACTAGATGGATGTTTGTTGGCAAAGTAATGTTTTTGCTTTTTAATATTCTGTCTAGGTTGATCATAACTTTTCTTCCAAGAAGCAAGTGTCTTTTAATTTCATGGCTGAAGTCACCATCTGCAGTGATTTTGATGCCCAGAAAAATACAGTCTCTCACTGTTTCTACTATCTCCCCATCTATTTGCCATGAAGTGATGGGACCCAATGCCATGATCTTAGTTTTCTGAATGTTGAACCTCAAGCCAACTTTTTCACTCTCTTCATTCACTTTCATCAAGAGGTTCTTTAGTTCTTCTTCACCTTCGGTCATAAGGGTGCTGTCATGTGCATATCTGAGGTTACTGATATTTCTCCCAGCAATCTTGATTCCAGCTTGTGCTTCATCCAGCCTCACATTCCACATGATGTACTCTGCATATAAGTTAAATAAGCAGGGTGACAATATGCAGCCTTGATATACTTCTATTTAGAACCAGTCTATTGTTCCATGTCCAGTTCTGTTGCTTCCTGACCGGCATACAGATTTGTCAGGAGGCAGGTCAGGTGGCCTGGGATTTCCATCTCTATAAGAATTTTTTAGAGCTTGCTATGGTCCACACATTCAAAGGCTTTGGCATAGTCAACAAAGCAGAAATAGATCTTTTTCTGGAACTCTCTTGCTTTTTTGAAGATCCAACAGATGTTGTCAATTTGATCTCAGATTCTGTAAAAGAAAGATCTTCATGACCCAGATAATCACGATGGTGTGGTCACTCACCTAGAGCCAGAAATCCTGGAATGTGAGGTCAAGTGGACCTTAGAAAGCATCACTACGAACAAAGCTAGTGGAGGTGATGGAATTGCAGTTGAGCTGTTTCAAATCCTGGAAGATGATGCTGTGAAAGTGCTGCACTCAATATGCCAGCAAATTTGGAAAACTCAGCAGTGGCCACAGGACTGGAAAAGGTCAGTTTTCATTCCAGTCCCTAAGAAAGGCAATGCCAAATAATGCTCAAACTACCGCAAATTGCACATATCTCACACACTANGATGCTGTGAAAGTGCTGCACTCAATATGCCAGCAAATTTGGAAAACTCAGCAGTGGCCACAGGACTGGAAAAGGTCAGTTTTCATTCCAGTCCCTAAGAAAGGCAATGCCAAATAATGCTCAAACTACCGCAAATTGCACATATCTCACACACTAGTAAAGTAATGCTCACAATTCTCCAAGCCAGGTTTCAGCAGTACGTGAACCATGAATTCCAGATGTTGAATCTGGTTTTAGAAAAGGCAGAGGAACCAGAGATCAAATTGCCAACATATTCTGGATCATGGAAAAAGCAAGAGAGTTCCAGAAAAACATCTATTTCTGCTTTATTGATTATGCCAAAGCCTTTGACTGTGAGGATCACATTAAACTGTGGAAAATTCTGAGAGAGATGGAAATACCAGACCACCTGGCTTGCCTCTTGAGAAATCTGTATGCAGGCCAGGAAGCAACAGTTAGAACTGGACATGGAACAACAGACTGGTTCCAAATAGGAAAAGGAGTATCTGAAGGCTGTATATTGTCACCCTGCTTATTTAACTTATATGCAGAGTACATCATGAGAAACGCTGGGCTGGAAGAAACACAAGTTGGAATCAAGATTGCCAGGAGAAATATCAATAACCTCAGATATGCAGATGACACCACCCATATGGCATAAAGTGAAGAGGAACTAAAAAGCCTCTTGATGAAAGTGAAAGAGGAGAGTGAAAATGTTGGCTTAGCTCAACATTCAGAAAACGATGATCATGGCATCTGATCCCATTATTTCATAGGAAATAGATGGGGAAATAGTGGATACAGTGTCAGACTTTATTTTGGGGGGCCCAAAAATCACTGCAGATGGTGACTGCAGCCATGAAATTGAAAGACGCTTACTCCTTGGAGGAAAAGTTATGACCAACCTAGACAGCATATTCAAAAGCAGACACATTACTTTGCTGACTAAGGTCCATCTAGTCAAGCCTATGGTTTTTCCAGTAGTCATGTATGGATGTGAGAGTTGGACTGTGAAGAAGGCTGAGTGCCAAAAAATTGATGCTTTTGAACTGTGGTGTTGGAGAAGACTCTTGAGAGTCCCTTGGACTGCAAGGAGATCCAGCCAGTCCATTCTAAAGGAGACCAGTCCTGGGTGTTCTTTGGAAGGACTGATGCTAAAGCTGAAAGTCCAATACTTTGGCTACCTCATGTGAAGAGCTGACTTATTGGAAAAGACTCTGATGCTGAGAGGGATTCGGGGCAGGAGGAGAAGGGGACGACCAAGGATGAGATGACTGGATGGCATCACTGACTCGATGGACATAAGTCTGAGTGAACTCCGGGAGTTGGTGATGGACAGGGAGGCCTGGCGTGCTGCAGTTCATGGGGTTGCAAAGAGTCGGACACTACTGAGTGACTGAACTGAACTCCTCTACCTTTTTTAAGTCCAGCTTGAACATTTGGAAGTTCACTGTTCATGAACTGTTGGAGCCTGGCGTGGAGAATTTTGAGCATTACTTTATTAGTGTTTGAGATAAGTGTAATTGTGCAGTAGTTTGAGCATTCTTTGGCATTGCCTTTCTTTCGGATTGGAATGAAAACTGATATTTTCCTGTCCTGTGGCCACTGCTGAGTTTCCCAAATTTGCTGACATATTGAGTGCAACACTTTCACAGCATCATATTTTTGTATTTGAAGTTGCTCAACTGGAATTCCATCACTTCCACTAGCTTTGTTTGTAGTAATGCTTCCTAAGTCCCACTTGACTTTACTTTCCAGAATCTGGCTCTAGGTGAGTGATCACACCAATATGATTATCTGGGTCATGAAGATCTTTTTTGTAAAGTTCTTCTGTGTATTCTTGCCACTTCTTCTCCATATCTTCTGCTTCTGTTTCCTCCCTATCATTTTTGTCCTTTATGTGCCCATCTTTGCATGAAATGTTCCCTTGGTATCTCTAATTTCTCCAAAACGATCGCTAGTTTTCCCCATTCTATTGTTTTTTTTCCATTTCTTTGCACAGTCAGACATGACTGAAGTGACTTAGCAGCAGCAGCAGCAGCAGCAGTTTACTTAATATTATGAGAGAAAAAAAGCACAAAAGCCCCATAAGATGCTTAAAAATAGTTTCAAATGGAGTACCTGAATTATAATATTTGATTTAACTCTCAAACTATCCAATGTAAATTTTTTTGTCCTTCCACTGAGTTATCTTCATTTCTCTGCCCCCTGGCAAGTGGCATTTATCTGTCATCTCACCTGTTTAACCTCAAATAGAGAGTTGGTACATACGTAAGTGCAGGAGATTTTGTGAAACATTTTGACTGATTAAAAATCCTAGACCACTTCAGCCAATTTTTTTTTCTTTAGTTCTTTTCATGAACTAGATAGTTGTACCTTGTTTCCTATTGGTGATTTGTTGTTCAGTCACTCAGTCGTGTCTGACTTTTTGCAAGCCCATGGACTCCAGCAAGCCAGGTTTCTCTGTCCTTCATTATCTCCGAGTTTACTCAAATTTGTGTGCATTGAGCTGATGATACCATCCAACCATCTCATCCTCTATCATCCCCTTCTCCTCCTGCCTTCAATCTTTCAATCAGCATCAGGATCTTGTCCCATAAGTCAGCTTTTCATATCAGGTGGCCAAAGTATTGGGGCTTCAGCTTCAGCATCAGTCCTTCCAATGATTATTCCTTTAGGGTTGATTTCTTTTAGGATTGACTGGTTTGATCTCCTTGCAGTTCAAGGGACTCTCAAGAGTCTTGTCCAACACCATAGTTTAAAAGCACCAATTCTTCACCGCTCAGCATTCTTTATGGTCTATCTCTCACATTAGTACATGGTTACTGGAAAAAACATAGCTTTTACTGTACAGACCTTTGTCAGCAAAGTGGCAATGATTAACAGTAATCTGATTTTTCAAGGCAAGATCATCTGGATTATCTAATGTCTTAATCTTTGCTTAATGTCTGACTCTATTATAATAACACATAAAGGTGCTCAAGTAACCATAATATTTTAACTCAGCAAATAGAGATACTCCCTCATTCCCTGGGTCATTCTCCTGACTTAGTCCATGTACTTCACTGTTACTTTGATTTTTGCTTTGTAGGATGACTGACTAATCTATAGGACAGAAGTCCTTTGAACATTTAAAAAAAAAAGTGTTTGCTCTTCCTAGAAAAGTGTCTCCCACTCAAGTATGTGCCAGTAATATATATTGCTTTCTTACTGCTTATTTTAATGATTATATTCTATGTTAATTGAATTCCAGTTTTCATTGTCTGCAGACAATTATCTAACATGCCAATATCAAAATTATGTATGTAAGTTACCCTTTCTAGAATTTACATAGTTACAGTGTGGATATTAGAGATTGATTCATATTCCTTGTAAAATGTCCATTTATAATCATACAATTATTAATTTCCCTTAATAATGCTATTTGCCTTAATTCTATTTTTCTTATATTAATACTGCAACACTAAGTGCATTTTAATATTCTTCTTATTATCTAAGTCAATACTTTATCAAGGTTTCTTCATTTTTAATGTCCTTTTTCCATTGCAGGATCTTATCCAGGATAAACCGTACATTTACTTGATTGCTCAGCCTAGTCTCCTCTTCACTTCATCAATTTCTTAGATTTTTCTTTCTTTTAAGACCTGGTGTTTTCAGGAGTATTGGTCAGATATTTTGTAGAACATCATTCCATTAAGATTTGTCTGTTGTTTGTCTTATGATTATCCCAGGGGTTACTAGCTTTTGGGAGGAAAACTACCAAGGTAAAGTGTCACTAATATTACATCATAGCTAGAGTATTATCAGCATGACATCACTGTTCACGTTGTCCTTATCCACAATACTGAGGTAGCATTTGCTGACCTTCTCCACTGTAAAGTTGCCCTCTCCTTTCAATACTGTATTTTTTGGAAGAAAGTTACTATGTATCATGAAGTGCAGAATGATGTTCCACTTACTTGAGGTTAGATTATGTACTCGAATTATTTGGAATTTTTCTGCATGAAAGATATGTACCTGACTGCCTGCCTGCATCCTTCATCCCTTCCTTTCTCCTTCCCTCTCTCCTTCTCTCTTTCCTCCTTTCTCAATTATTTATATCAATGTGAACTAATGGATATTCATACTCTGGGTGATAATACAGTATTACTTTTTTTTTGTTCATTGGTCAAGTTGCTCTGGCTTGAACCATTGGGAGCTTTTCTGTTTGAGTAATCAGTTCCTTTGTCAGTTTTTGACCAGTGTATGATGTTCTGAGATCACCTTATATATTTCTTGCCCTGGGTCTAAAGTCCACTTTTTCTCCAGAGATCCCTGATTCAGTTTGTTTATGTTTGTTTATGTATATTAAAAATCAAGATCTGAGTTCTATATCTAGCCTACTAACTTTATTTTAGCTAATATTTGTGTATTATATATTTATATATATTAACTGAAAACATTCATCTCATAATACTTTCTGTGTCTCCTTTAACATAAAATTAGTTTCATAAAATTTGATTAAATTTTTGCTTTGTAAATCTGAATTTATTTTTATTACTAATAAGCATTATTTCAAAAATCCTGTTTTGTGTTTCATGATTAGCAAATTTATTTTGCTTCTACTTTCATTGTTTTTGGTTTCATTCTTTTCTGTTGGTTTTACTTTTCTCTAAATTTTTCTCTTTTCTCTTTCTGATTTGGAAATTAAATATGCTATATATTTTATTTTTTGTTTGATAATTTTAAAAATTCCCACATGAATATTTAACTTTCAGTTCAGTTCAATCACTCAGTCATGTCTGACTCTTTGCAACCCCATGAATCGCAGCACGCCAGGCCTCCCTGTCCATCACCAACTCCCAGAGTTCACTCANCTCATGGGTTTGCCACCACCATGAAAGGTGAGACAGAGGCGGACATAGCCATCCCTTTGGATCTGAGAGCTGTGTTTACTCCTAAACTGTTGTTCCCTAAGTCTTATGAGAATGTAAGTTCATATTCAAGCACTCTTATGTATCCTGGCATTTTTTAAATAACTCTAGAATAATGACTTTTTAAATTTGGAAATCTGTCATTTTTAATCTAAATTACTTCCTTACTCCAAATACAGACACAATATTATTTAGGACTTCAACCTTTGGATTTGTGGGGCGAGGGGGAAGGATGGCATTGCAGTGTTACCCCTGCTTTGTTCTTTACAGTTTAAAGAACTGGAAAAAGCAATATAAAAATGCAATTGTTAGTTAAGTGCTGGTATAACCACTTAATAGAGCGTTGCATACTCATTCAATATTTTTCAAGGTTCTTCCAAAACACAGAAAAGGCCTTGGATATATGATAAGTAAAAGAAGTCACATATAATAGTGCGTATGTACACAGCATATTGACAACTTCTTCCCAGAAAAAAGGGTTGTACATATATTTGATTATTTTTTCTGGCCTGTTGATCTATATTTTCTAATATTGTACTTTCCAATATTACAATTGGAAATATTATAATATTATTACAATAATGTTAAAGTAATACAATACTATATTTCCAGTGTTCCTTTGTGCATATGGGTTACTTATTTTTTAAAGATAAAATAAATATAATCATTTCACAACTTGTACATAAATCATACCATCATGCCATGTGCCTTAAATACACACAATTTTTATCTGTCAGTTATATTTCAATTAAGCTGAACAAAATGTCACTTTTTCCTGAGACAAATGGTGAGCAGTAGCACAGTATGCATCATGAGAAATGGTGTCTGTCCTTCATTTGTATCGAACCTGTATTTCTACTGAGCTGCAGACAAGTTTTGAGAAGCTGAGTGTGTATTACCAAAATGATGACCTACGTATTGGGGAAAAACAATAATAATTTATTGTTGGCCCTCTAGACAGTACAAGATGTCTCAGACAGACAGCTGTACATTGGCTTTTATTCATTTGAAGAGCTCTGCATGCAAAGTAAGCAGATTGTTCTTTTATCAGTTCTCTATCCAATAACTCCAAGGCTCATTTTTAAATGTGACATCAACCTTTCCTTTTGTACTTTAATTACTGCAATCACATCATAAAATTACTCACTTTTAATTTTTAATTCAATGAGTGATATCCTTAATAAGCACATATGGCCTAGATAAACCTCCTCTGTTCTGATTGGTGCAGGGAGAGATGTGTAAGAAAGCATTGGGAGGTGGTTAATGTCAACACAGGGATCAGTAGCTTGCAGCAAACCAAGGGTTGAAAGAAGGGTGAGTTACTTGCACTGCATTTCACAAGTATAGAATATCCAAGAAGAAATCTTGCCAGGCAGTAAGGATGAATAATTATTTTTAGTAGCGCATTGCAATTTTGAAGTTTCAGAATGAGTCAAATTTCCATTGTGGTTTTAAGCAATTGCCTCTGTCTCACTGTCTCTAATATTTAAACTTATATTCCAGGAATTTCCTCAGAGGAAAGTAAAATTATGATGGGGTTTTATTCTGCACCATAAAAGTAGAGTTTTCATGAGCTGTTGAAAAGAAGGCACAGTTATGATATGTCATAGCAAATATGAGCATGCAGTTATGCCTACTAATAGAAAATAAAAGAAAAAACTCACAAAACAGGCCAAAACTATATTTAAAGACAACCCAAGTCAATGATTAAATAAAGTTTCTTTTCACTTTCACTAGTGATTGAACATTGAAAATGAAGTGGAGTTTCATAAGCTCTACAAATGGCAAGAAATGTTTCCATCTTTAAGTATAAAATCCAATTTCTCTTTAATGGTTTTAGATGATAAAGTCATTCCCACGCAATAAGGACCTTGCCATAGGCATGTCCTGTGTGTTGACTTTTAACAGCAATTATAGATTCNGTTTATGTTTGTTTATGTATATTAAAAATCAAGATCTGAGTTCTATATCTAGCCTACTAACTTTATTTTAGCTAATATTTGTGTATTATATATTTATATATATTAACTGAAAACATTCATCTCATAATACTTTCTGTGTCTCCTTTAACATAAAATTAGTTTCATAAAATTTGATTAAATTTTTGCTTTGTAAATCTGAATTTATTTTTATTACTAATAAGCATTATTTCAAAAATCCTGTTTTGTGTTTCATGATTAGCAAATTTATTTTGCTTCTACTTTCATTGTTTTTGGTTTCATTCTTTTCTGTTGGTTTTACTTTTCTCTAAATTTTTCTCTTTTCTCTTTCTGATTTGGAAATTAAATATGCTATATATTTTATTTTTTGTTTGATAATTTTAAAAATTCCCACATGAATATTTAACTTTCAGTTCAGTTCAATCACTCAGTCATGTCTGACTCTTTGCAACCCCATGAATCGCAGCACGCCAGGCCTCCCTGTCCATCACCAACTCCCAGAGTTCACTCAGACTCATGCCCAATGAGTCAGTCATGCCATCCAGCCATCTCATTCTCGGTCGTCCCCTTCTCCTCCTGCCCCCAATCCCTCCCAGCATCAGAGTCTTTTCCAATGAGTCAACTCTTCTCATGAGGTGGCCAAAGTACTGGAGCTTCAGCTTTAGCATCATTCCTTCCAAAGAAATCCCAGGGCTGATCTCCTTCAGAATGGACTGGTTGGGTGTCCTTGCAAAATGCCCTAATTATAGTGGTATCTTCACTTTTACCTCTTAGATTTACAAGTCCATCTTTTATTTTCCTGCATATTGAATATATAATTTATTAATGCTTACGTATATTTAAATTTATATTTACCAATCTATAATATTGACTATTAATTTTGTCATCCTGTTATTTCTTTCTTGGCTTATTTCTCTACTTACTAAATTCCGTTTTGATATTGGTCAATGGATATTACTTTTTGCTATTATTAACCAACTCAGCTTTCCTAGGATTTTGTGTACATTTAATATTTCTGGTGTTTCCTGGTTGAGCTGATTGGTATGCTTTAGTCTCTAACGTGACCGACAGCTTCTTAGGGTAAAGTACATCAACTTGATGGTTCCAAGTTTTTTAGTCATGATAATCTGTTGCCTTTGTTGTTTAGTGGCCAGTCGTGTCCAGCTCTTGCGACATCGCTGCAAACATTTTCACCTCACAATTAACTGCCAATAAGGCAATTCTACTTAAAAAGATGACATAACTGGCTGACAGTTTGGTTTGACAGTTTGGTTTCAACTGGATGAATAATTTGGTTTCTTCACTGATGCAATATTCTCACTTTTATTTTATATAAATTTTATGCTTCATAATGGCTCACACAGTGACAAGTGGATGTGATGGTCTTAAAATAATGGATGATAAGAACTGTATAGATTTGTTGAAAACACTGGGATTAAAACAAATTTCCTGGAAGCGTGAAATAAGAGTATGTAAAGTCAGATTGCATGCTTCTTTTATTAAATGTTTCATCATTTTACTTTTCATGGCAAAATTATCTTACAGCCTATTGTTTGTGGGTGAAACTTCTTGGGGCAAACAAGTTGGTGACAAAAACAAAAGACATGAAACTTGATACAATGAAACAGTTTTCTTTGAAAATCAATGCAGCTCTTCATAACGGATAATAAACAAATGATGCAGACTTAATATGTTAAAATCTACTTGCCATATCATGAAAAACTAGAATAATTTTTCATTCAATTTCATATCCTCTTGAACAGATCTTTTGAAAATGTTTTCTTCTTAGTACCCTTACGTTTGTGTGTGGTCAAGATAGATGATGTTTGTATCATAAAACAAATTGAATGTGAAGTTTTTAGATTTTTCAGGCAGCTTCAGTATCACCAACTCTGCCCTGGGAGAAACAATGTGGGTGCACACTGGTTAAAGACATTCTATATTGTTGCTATGCATTGGTCACTAATATAATCTTAAAAAGTTCTTTTTGGTATCAAAACTTTCAGATATTTCTGGAACTTGTAATTGCATAACAACATAGAAAAATGAAATGTAAAAGTTCTGTCAGTATTTTTATTACAAAATAGCAATCTCAGAGTTTTATATCTTAGCTGTAAAATTTATAGTTAGTTCAATCATTGCCCCAGGGCCTAGTTCAGGGTGAATTTAATTATCTGGAACATTTTTTAAGCAAAATTTTCAAGTCATAACAACACTTGAGATATACATTTTCCAGTTTACAATGTTTAGACTAATAACAGAGACATTTTAACTTTCCATTTTAGAAAATTAAAAAGACCACATTCCTGCCACTTTTTGATAAAAATTGTTAAAGGCAATAACACTTTTTCTCATCCTTCAAATTGCAAACCCAAGTGCCCAAATGGTTGATGAATCTTTGTATTCTTATAACTTTTTATCACTTTTCAGAAATTATCCAAATAAGATGAATTGATGGAACTGGCAGGAGAAAATTAAAACTACACGTTTTATTTATCCTTGTTACTTGACAATAAATTCACTGAATTTTAGGATTGAAACTGACTTCAGAGATAATCCCATTCAATTCCATATTTTCAGATAATGACTCTGAAGCTCCAATAAGTATAGCAATATCTTGTGATAGTGGGACCAAATGGAATTTATTTCCAGTTCCTGGCTTCCCTAATAGCTCAGTTGGTAGAGAACCTGCCTGCAACAAAGGCGAGCAAGGTTCAATTCCTAGATTAGGAAGACCCCCTGGAGAAGGAATAGGTTTACCCATTCCAGTACTCTTGGGTTTCCCTTGTGGCTCAGCTGGTAAAGAATCTGTTCACAATGCAGGAGACCTTGTTCGATACCTGGTTTGAGAAGATCCCCTGGAGAAAGGAAACGCTACCCACTTCAGTTTTCTGGCCTGGAAAATTCCATGGACTGTATAATTCATGGGGTCACAAAGAATCAAACACAACTGAGTGACTTTCATTTTTGCTTTCACTCCTAGTTTTCTGTCTGTGCTGTCTTCTAGCGTCCAAATGATACTTTCTGCATTCTATTCATTGGCATTTTTCTGATTACTAGTCACACTGAGATTTTGAAAATCTTTTCTAATACTCATTCACAAATCCTTTTGAAAATATCTGTTAAAATATAAGGCTAATTTTTGTTGAGTTGTTCTATTATTAAATTTGAAATATTATTTAAAAATGTGATATATAAAAGTCCAATTTAGCTTTTTTTAGTTATTAAAAATCAACTGTCTCTGTAGATTTCCTTAGTTACACCTAATGCTGCTGCTGCTAAGTTGCTTCAGTTGTGTCCAACTCTGTGTGACCCTAAAGACAGCAGCCCACCAGGCTCCTCTGTTTCTTGGATTCTCCAGGCAAGAATATTGGAATGGGCTGTCATTTCCTTTTCCATAGTTACACCTAATATCCTTTTCCTATTCCAGCGTTCAGTTCAAGGTATCATACTACATCTAGTTGTTGTTTCTCTTTAGGTTACTCTTGCTTCTTTTTTCCATGACCTTGACAGTTTTAAGGAGAAGGAGTACTAGTCAAATATTTTGTATGATGGTCTGATATTAGAATTTTTCTACTGTGTTTCTCAGGACAAACCTGGGTTTATAGATAATTGGCAGGAGGATCATGGAGGTAAAATTATATTTCCATCACAGCATTTCAGTTTTACTTACAATATGATTTATGACTCATTCTGATGGACTTGATCAACTGTCTAGGTTAGTATCTGTTAGTTATATCATTAGAAAATTACCTTTTGCTTCCCTCCCATTGTCTCTATACTCTACACTTTGTATGTAAGTTAAAATGTGCAGCCAGCATCTAAGGCATGCTGTTTGAAATTCTTGTGCATGGGAGACTTGTCAGTTCTCTGTTGATCATTTAGCAATTTATATTAATATGGACACATGAATATGTTATGCTTTGAGTTATAATTCAATATACTCTATTTTACTGCTCAAATAGTTTCAGCTTGCTTATTTCAATAGACTCCTGCACCACTTTGACATGCTCCCATCAGTTTGTGCATGTGGTCATTTTGTTGTTTTTTTCTGTTTTGTTTGTTTTTGAGTGCTTCCTTACTTTGTTGTTCTTCAAGACACTTCAGGCTCACCTTGTATAGGTCCTACATTATTCCTAGATTCACTCATTTCATTAAGGAACCTGAGGCTCCTTTTTACTAAGAATGACTTTATAAATCAAGTTGTGGGTGTCAGATGTACTTGTTGATGCTAAAGTATTGTTCCCTTAGAATCTCACAAATGACAGAGCAAAAAATATGTGCTTATATTAACTCTTGAACACATCTAGAAATATTTGACTATGTAATGGTCTGTATCTATACGAAGTTAAACATTAGTTCACACTAATGTCTCCATTCACCAGTTAATTACCAAGTGGATCATTTTTATTTCTTCACCTTATTTATCTTATGGACTCCATCAGTAGGACTTTTGGCTTTTACCATATGATATCCATTTGATTCATTATGTCATTCAAGTATAGTGAAAGTTGCTCAATTGTGTCCGACTCTTTATGACCCCATGGATATACCGTTCCTGGTATTTTCCAGGTCACAATGCTGGAGTGGGTAGCCTTTGTTTTCTCCAGGGGATCTTCCTAACCCAGGAACCCAGGTCTCCTGCATTTCAGGCAGATTCTTTACCAGTTGAACCACCAGGGAAGTCCAAGAATACTGCAATGGGTAGCCTATCCCTTCTCCAGTGGATCTTCCTGATCTAGTAATCAAACCAGGGTCTCCTGTATCATTCCAGTATATATCTATCTATATATATATATAGATAGATATATATATATAGATATATAGATATATAGATATATATAGTAGTGTCAGAATTGTTAAATCATACTTTGATGAGAAATAATTTGATCAACTACAATACAGTATCAATGTTCAGTTCCTTTTGACTTTAGTTTTGTATAATTCACTCATTTCTAAATATACTCATGTCAGCATTTCTTTACTCCATCCCCTTCAGAGAAGCTGTTTCATATATTGGTAAATAAGTTACATTCTTATATTGTAGTCTTCATCCTTTTCCTGGATTCCCCCCATCTCCTACATGAAATTAAAACTTGAATACATTTAGATTTACTCTTTGTGAAGAGGTTTTTTTTTTTTAATTTATTTTTTTATTGAAGGATAATTGCTTTACAGAATTTTGCTGTTTTCTGTCAAACCTCAACATGAATCAGCCATTGGTATACATATATTTCCTCCCTTTTGAAACTCCCTCCTATCTCCCTCTCCATCCCACCTCTCTAGGTTTCTTAATAGATTCTGACAAATGCATAATATTTTGTATCCATAATTACAATTATATAGGATGATTTTACTGTGCAAATAATTTCCAGTGCTTCACGTATTTATCCCATCCCTCCAAGTCCCCAGAAACCATTTGTCTTTTTTCCATCTCTGTAGAGTTTTATATTTTTCAGAATGTCCAGTAATAAAAATCATAAAATATTTACCTTTGACAGAAGGCTTCTATCAGTTATCATTATGTATTTAAAGTTCTTCCATATTCAAGGGACTCTCAAGAGTCTCATTTTTTTTTTTAATAGAGTAATATTTCATTGTATGGAATTGCCAGTGTTTTTACCTCTTCAGCTGCCAAATCATATCTTGTTTACCTCCAGATGTAGTCATTATAAATGAAACTATTTTAAATATTTGCATGTAAGTTTTTGCACGAACACAGGTTTTCATGTTTATCTTTGTAAGAAACTTATACCTTTTATCTCAAGTAATTGTGCCATTTTTAGTTCCTACTGACACTAAATACAAGTTCTAGCTATTCTGCTTTCTCATGGTAATTTGGAATTTCCATTTGTAAGTCAGTGTAATTAGTGTTTATTTCTCATTATTTTTTAATTTGCAAATACTATGGAAAATACAATCAACATTATTTCATACGTTTATTTGTATCATTTTATTGAAGTATTGTAGATGTGCACTTTATGTTAATTTCAGGTGTACAACAGTATGATCCATTAAGGAAATACATTACAAAATGATTGCCACAAGTCCAATAAACATTTGCCAGCATATAAAATACAGTGTCATTGACTATATTCCTTCTGTTGTGTATTATGTTACCATGACGTTTACTTTATAATTAGGAGTTTATATCTCTTTCACCCTCTCAACTACGATATCCTCTACCCTCTGGAAATCACCAATTTTCTCTCTGTATCAATGTCTTTTGTTTCATTTTTTAAATTCTGCATTTAACTAAGATCATACAGTGTGTGTCTTTCTCTGTCTGATTTATTTACATTGCATTAAATCCTTTATGTTCAACCATGTTGTCACAAATGGCAGCATTTCATTTTCTATGGCTAAGTAGTATTCTACTAGCTATTGTAAACAGTGCTGCAATGAACATTGTTGTACATGAGTCTCTTTCAATTCTATTTGCCTTGGGTATATGCTGAGCAGTGGGATTGCTGGGTTGTATGGTAGTTCTATTCTTTTTTTTTTTTTTTTTTTTTTTGAGGAATCTCCATACTGTTCTGCATAGTGGCTGTAGCAGTTCACATTCCCACTAATAGTGTAAGAGGGTTTTCTTTTCTTCACACTCTCCCAAGTATTTATTGTTTGTAGGCTTTAACTGGCTTCTACTAAGCGCAGGTGGCTGCAACCGGCGCACTAAGCATGGCCGAGAGGAGCTGCCACAAGTCCAAGGTCAGAGGCAGAAGCCAGGAGGACCTCATGCCTGAAGGGTGGCAGACAAGAGGAGTGATCCCATGTCCGAGGTCAGGGGCAGCGGCCGAGAGTGCCAGGTTGTGATGGCGCAGGAACAGCATTGAGGAGCTACCTCGTGTCGGAGATCAGAAGCGGCGGCCAGGAGGAGCCACCCTGCGTCCGGGGTCAGGGACAGCAGCCGAGAGGAGCCACCCCGCCTCCGAGACCAGGGGCAGTGGCTGGGAGGAGCCACCCTGCGCCTGAGACCAGAGGCAGCAGCCGGGAGGAGTGGGCACAGGAGGGGCTAGAGGAGCCATCCCACGTTGAAGGTCAGGAAGGGCGGCAGTAAGGAGATACCCCTCATTCAAGGTAAGGAGCAGTGGCTTCTCTTTACTGGAGAAACCATGAGGAAATACCCCACGCCCAAGGTAAGAGAAACCCAAGGAAGATGAAAGGTGATGCAAGAGGGCATCAGAGGGCAAACACACTGAAACCATACTCACAGAAAACTAGTCAATCTAATCACATTAGGACAACACCATTGTCTAACTCAATGAAACTAAGCCATGCCCACAGGGCAATCCAAGACGGGAGGGTCATGGTAGAGAGGTCTGACAGAATGTGGTCCGCTGGAGATGGGAATGGAAAACCACTTCAGTACTCTTGTCTTGAGAACCCCATCAACAGTATGAACAGGCAAAATGATAGGATACTGAAAGAGGTACTCCCCAGGTGAGTAGGTGCCCAATATACTACTGGAGGTCAGTAGAGAAATAACTCCAGAAAGAATGAAAGGATGGAGCCAAAGCAAAAACAATACCAAGCTGTGGATGTAACTGGTGATAGAAACAAGGTCCAATGCTGTAAAGAGCACTATTGGATAGGAACCTGGAATGTCAGGTCCATGAATCAAGGCAAATTGGAAGTGGTCAAACAAGAGATGGCAAGGGTGAACATCAACATTCTAGGAATCAGCAAACTAAAATGGACTGGAATGGGTGAATTTAACTGAGATGACCATTATATCTACTACTGCATGCAGGAATCCCTCAGAAGAAATGGAGTAGCCATCATGGTCAACAAAAGAGTCTGAAATGCAGTACTTGGGTGCAATCTCAAAAATGACAGAGTGATCTCTGTTCATTTCCAAGACAAACCATTCAATATCACAGTAATTCAAGTCTATGCCCCAAACAGTAATGCTGAAGAAGCTGAAGTGGAATGGTTCTATGAAGACCTACAAGACCTTTTAGAACTAACACCCCNTATTTTTTGGCATTGCCTTTCTTTGGGATTGGAATGAAAACTGACCTTTTCCAGTCCTGTGGCTACTGCTGAGTTTTCCAAATTTGCTGGCACATTGAATGCAGCACTTTCACAGCATCATCTTTCAGGATTTGAAATAGCTCAACTGGAATTCTGTCACCTCCACTAGATTTGTTTGTAGTGATGCTTTCTAAGGCCCACTTGACTTCACATTTCAGGATGTCTGGCTCTAGGTAGGTGATCACACCATCATGATTATCTTGGTCGTGAAGATCTTTTTTTGATACTTAAATACTGATAAAAGAAGTTAAAAAAATTCAACCTTTCCATTTGGTCACATTGTATCTTGTATATATTGCTAGATCCAATTTGCTAATATTTAGAGTGTGTGCATTTGTATTTCAAAAAACACAGATAAGTTGAGTCCATGGGACACTTACTGTCCTGCTGGGAAGAAGTGTCTTTATAGAGGAAAGCCCATTGAGATGGATTTTGATGTCCCCTTAAATAGATATGGCAGAAAGTGAAGAGGAACTTAAAAGCCTCTTGATGAAAGTAAAAGAAGAGAGTGAAAAAGTTGGCTTAAAGTTCAACATTCAGAAAACGNCTGCTTATTTAACTTATATGTAGAGTACATCATGAGAAACGCTGGGCTGGAAGAAACACAAGCTGGAATCGAGATTGCCGGGAGGAATATCAATAACCTCAGATAAGCAGATGACAACACTGTTATGGCATAAAGTGAAGTGGAACTAAAAAGCCTCTTAATGAAAGTGAAAGAGGAGAATGAACAAGTTGGCTTAAAGCTCAAATTCAGAAAATGAAGATCATGGCATCCAGTCCCATCCCTTCATGGGAAATAGATGGGGCAACAGTGAAAACAGTGTCAGACTTTATTTTTTTGGGCTCCAAAATCACTGCAGATGGTGACTGAAGCCATGAAATTAAAAGACGCTTACTCCTTGGAAGAAAAGTTATGACCAACCTAGATAGCACATTCAAAAGCAGAGTCATTACTTTGTCGACTAATGTCTGTCTAGTCAAGGCTATGGTTTTTCCTGTGATCATGTATGGATGTGAGTTGGACTGTGAAGAAGAATTGAGTGCCGAAGAATTGATGCTTTTGAACTGTGGTGTTGGAGAAGACTCTTGAGAGTCCCTTGGACTGCAAGGAGATCCAACCAGTCCATTCTGAAGGAGATCGGCCCTGGGATTTCTTTGGAAGGAATGATGCTAAAGCTGAAGCTCCAGTACTTTGGCCACCTCATGAGAAGAGTTGACTCATTGGAAAAGACTCTGATTCTGGGAGGGATTGGGGACAGGAGGAGAAGAGGACGACAGACGATGAGGTGACTGGATGGTATCACCGACTGGATGAACATGAGTCTGTGTGAACTCTGGGAGTTGGTGATGGACAGGGAGGCCTGGTGTGCTGCGATTCATGAGGTTGCAAAGAGTCGGACACGACTGAGCGACCAAACTGGGAGTTTTTGATAATGGCCATTCTGACCAGTGTGAGATGATACTTATTGTGGTTTTGATTTGTATTTCTCTTATAAAGAGTGATGAACATCTTTTAATGTGTTTTTTATCCATTTTATGNGTGATGGACAGGGAGGCCTGGTGTGCTGCGATTCATGAGGTTGCAAAGAGTCGGACACGACTGAGCGACCAAACTGGGAGTTTTTGATAATGGCCATTCTGACCAGTGTGAGATGATACTTATTGTGGTTTTGATTTGTATTTCTCTTATAAAGAGTGATGAACATCTTTTAATGTGTTTTTTATCCATTTTATGCCTTCTTTGTGCTAGCTTCTGTAGCACATATACTAAAATTGGAATGATACAGAGAAGATTAGCATGGCCCCTGCTCAAAGATGACATGCAAATTCGTGAAGTTTTCCATATTTTTCTGCGATTTATGGGTTTGCCAAAAGTCAGATACGACTGAGCGACTGAACCGAACCGAACTGATGCCTTCTTTGGATAAGTATGTGTTTAGACCTTTTGCCCACTCTTTGATTGGGTTGTTGCTTTTTCTGTTATTGAACTACATGAGCTACTTGCATATGTTGATATTAAGTTGTGTGATTTCTTTAATATAATTTGGATATTAACCTCTTAGTGTGTGTATATATATATATAGCTTTCAGATATTTTCACCCATTAATAGATTCTCTTTTTCGTTTTTGTTTTGTTGATAGTTTCCTTTGCTGACAAAAACTTCTTACTTTGATATTGATCGTGAACGTCAATATTGCTCTTATTTGTCTTGTCTGAGAAGACATATCCAAGAAAAAAATGCTGCTAAGACCAACATCAAAGAGTTTACTGTTTATGTTTTTTTTTCCCCCCTAGGAATTTTGTGGTTTCAGGTCTTACATTTAAGTCTTGTATACAACTATTATTACATTTAGTTTTGTATATGGTATGGAAAGTAGTTCAGTTTGATTCTTTTGTATGTAAATATCCAGTTTTTCCAAAGCTATTTTTTTTTAAGAGACTGCCTTTTCTCCAGTCTATATTTTCACCTCCTTTATCATAGATTAACTGACCACATCAACATGGGTTTATTTCTGGGATTCCTTTTCTGTTCTATTGGTTGTTACATTGTGTGTATGTGTGTGTGTGAAATTTCACTACTAAAATGAAGAGGCAGGATACCTCTGGCTTTGCTTTTCTTTTTCAAGATCACTTTGGTTATTTTGGTTCTTTTTTTTTAAGTTTAAATTTTTATTTTTTAGTTTGTTTTGCTTTACAATACTGTATTCATTTTGCTATACATTGACGTGAATCAGCCACGATGATTCCAAACAAATTGTAGGGTTTTTGTTATAATTCTGTGAAAAATGCCATGGATATTTTAGCAGGGATTTCATTGAATTTCCAGATTGTTTTCACTATTATGGACATTTAACAATATTGATTTTACAATCCATGAACATGGTACTTCTTTCCTTTGAGCACAGTATTTCCGTGTATTTTGTGTCATGTTCAATTTTGTTATTCAGTGTCTTAAAATCTTGGAGAACAAACATTTTATCACCTTTATTAAATTTATTCTTATGCATTTTATTCATCTTTATGAAACTGTAAATGGGATTTTCTTAATTTCTTTTTCTTATACATTGTCATTAGATATAGAAAATATACAGGTTATGTATATTAATTGTTATGCTGCAACTTTAAAGAATCCAATTAGTTCTAATACTTTTTTTTTTTGGTGGAATCTATAGACTTTTCTATGCATAGTTTATGTCATGTGCAGACAATGACACTTTTCCTTCTTCCTCCAGTTCGGATGCCTCTTACTTTTATAATCTGAATGCTGTGGCTAGGAATTCCAATACTGTGTTCAATAAAAGCACTGAACATGGGCATCCTTGTCTTTTTTCTGATCTTAATGGAAATGCCTTCAGCTTTTCAACATTAAATATTTAAATATGTTAGTTGTGGGTTTGTTTTATATGACCTTTATTATATTGAGGTATATAGCCTAGTTACAAACTTTGTTGAGATCTTTCTCATAAATGGGTGTAGAATTGTGTTAAATGGTGGGTTTTTTTTGGTATCTATTTAGATGATTTTATGAGTTTAATTTTTCATTTTGTTAATGTAGTATTTATATTGACCACATTCCTCATGCTATATAATATATTCATGTGACTTATTTATTTTATAACTAGAGTTTTGTATGAGACTTCTCTAGTGTCTCAGTGATAAACAATCTGTGTGCAATACAGGAGACATGGGAAAGGATTGGTTCGATCCCTGGGTTGGGAAGATCTCCTGGAGGAGGAAATGGCTATCCACTCCAGGATTCCTGCTTGGAAAATTCCGTAGACAGAGAAGTCTGGCAGGCTATAGTCCATGGGGGTCACAAAGAGCTGGACATGACTGAGTGACTGAGCACACTCAGCTTTTTACCTTTTAATCCTCTTCACTTATATCATGACCCTCTTTTATGAGTCAGTTTTTATTTTGTTTGCTTATTTGAGTTTTTAGATTCCATATACACAATATTTTCTTTCTCTGCCTGGCTTATTTCACTTAGAATATCACACTCTAGATCCATCTATGTTGTTACAAAAAGCAAGTTTTATTTTTTAAGGTAAGTAGTTCAACATATATAGAAATATAGATCATCTTCTTACATAGATGCTTAGCTTAGTTTGCTTCAAAATTTTGTCTACATTTTGTCTTAAATAGTGCTGTAATGAACATTGGTGCACATACATGTTTTTGAACTAGTATTTTTATGTTCTTCAGTTAACTACACAGAAATGGAATTCCTGGATCAGATGACAGTTTGATTTTTAAGTTTTTGAGAAACCTTCATACTGATTTTCATAGTGGCTGTACTCTACCATGGAAATCCCATCAACAGTGCGTGAGTGTTCCCTTTTCTCCATATCCTCAAAAATGCTGGTTATTTGTTGATCTTTTGATGGTAGTGATTCTGACTGGTATGAAGTGATATCTCATTGTGCTTTTGATTTGCATTTCCCTGATGAATATTGGTGTTTAGTTTGTGGTCCAGATTGCCATGTCTTCTTTGGAAAAATATTTACTGAGCTCCTCTGCCCATTTTTTTTGGTTTGTTTGTCCACTTCTTGATGTTGACCTGGGTGAGTTCTTTGTATACTCTGGATATTAACAGCTTATCAGATATGTCATTTGTAATGTTTTCTATCACTTGGTATGCTGCTTTCTCATTCTTTTGATAGTTTCCTTTGCTGTGCAAAAGATTTTTTAGTTTTCTGTAGTCCCATTTGTTTCTTTTGCTTTTTTGCCCTTGCCCAAGGAGATAGATAGGAAAAAGAAAAAAAAAATCTACTATGAACAATGTTAAAATTTGTACTGCTATATTTCCTTCTAAGAGATTTATTATTTTAGGTTTATATTTAGTTTTTTAATTCACTTTAAGAGTTTAGGATATAGAGTGTGAGGAAGTATTACAATTTGATTTTTTATATTTATCTATCCATTTTACCAACATCATTTATTGGAGAGGCTGTCTTTCCCCATCATATATGATTCCTTCCATGTCACAGATTAATTGACCATATTATTTTGGGCATATTTCTAGGTTTTCTACTCTGTTCCATTGATCTATGTATTTATTTTTGCCCCTATATTATATAGTTTTGATTCCTTTAGTATAGTTTTGTAGTATAGTTTGAAATATTATTGTTTTTGTTTAGTTGGTAAATTGCAGCTAATTCTTTTGTGACCTCATGGATTGATTGTAGCCCATCAGGCTTCTCTATCCATAGGATTTCCCAGGCAATAATACTAGAATGGATTGCCATTTACTTCTCCAGGGGATCTTCCTAAACCAGAGATCGAACTCATGTCTTCTATATTGGTTGGCAGGTTATTTACCACTGACCCAACAGGTAAGGGAGCATAATCCCACAATTTTATTCTTTCTCATATTTGCTTTGGCTATTCAGGAAGTTTTGTGCTTCCCAACAAATTTAGATCTGATAATTTCTACTTTAATTCCATCATGGTCTGAGGACAAATTTTGAGTGATTTCTTTTTAAAAAACTATTAAGTTACTTTTAATGAACAAGAACCTGGTCTGTTTAGGTAAATGGCTTATGTGAGCTTTGAAAGAATGTATATTAAACTGTTCTTTGAGTATTTGTATAAATGTCAGCTAGAACAAAGTGATTGATAATGCTCTTCAGTTCAACAGTATTCTTACTGATTTTCTATTTTGGTAACATGTCCATTGCTGAAAGAAAAGTACCAAGTCCCTCAATGAAATAATGGATTTGTCTCTTTTCCCTCGCAGATCATCAGGCTGTTTTATAATTGTATCTCAC
Source organism: Neotragus moschatus (assembly GCA_006410615.1). Lineage (NCBI taxonomy): Eukaryota > Metazoa > Chordata > Mammalia > Artiodactyla > Bovidae > Neotragus > Neotragus moschatus. The sequence continues at coordinate 413,590 of SJYA01001617.1, read as the reverse complement.
AAGAATCTATCTATTTTGAGATCTTATTTCTGTATATGTTCAAATAACAGGCAATTACCTTTTATTAATATTGGAATCAAATTTCTGAGCACCACATTTTTCAAAACATGATTTTATCCTACTTAATTATATTTATATATTTTTTGAAAAGCAGTAGACTATATACATATATAAGTGTGTGTGTTTGTGTACATATATATATATGCATGGAATTCGGAGAAGGCAATTGCAACCCAGTCCAGTACTCTTGCCTGGAAAATCCCATCGACAGATGAGCCTAGTAGGCTGCAGTCCATAAGGTCGCTTAGAGTCAGACATGACTGAGCAACTTCACTTTCATTTTTCACTTTCATGCATTGGAGAAGTAATGGCAAACCACTTCAGTGTTCTTGCATGGGGAAGCCCAGGGACAGGGGAGCCTGGTGAGCTGCCGTCTATGGGGTCGCACAGAGTCGGACACAACTTAAGCGACTTAGCAGCAGCAGCATATCCACGAAATAGAATGAAAATACAGCTTTATAGATCTCTATATGTTTACATGAATCTATTGCCGGATTCATCATTCTGTTTCATTGTTTTACTGCATATTATCCCAGCATTGCCATAAAAGCTCAATTATTGAAATCATTCTTAATCTTTCACTTTTTTTTTTCTCAAAATTGCCTTATATTTATTTTAGCTCATCTTCATTCAACTATACAAGTAAATATATAGTTCCTATTAGTAAATGTATATCAGACATTGAGAGTTAGAGTGGAAATAATGATGTCTATGTGTTATTAATAAAGGAGCTTATTGTTACAAATATATCTAACAGAATCACTACATATAATTTTTACAGTGATTAATCCAAAATAAATTTCTTTTTGCTATTTTACAAAGGTATTGTTTAAGTTGCTCTTTCTATTACCTTTCAAACTAGGGAAAGTATTGTAGTAAATATGATACACCTCAAACTAAGACCACCAATCAAAACATATTGCTAAGTGCTTTTGGAAACTGGAGAAATGAAGTGCTAGGAATAAGACAGTGCCTCCCTCCTCCTTTCTCTGCTCTGCTATAAAATGTCTTACATCTGTTAAAACATAGTCACTAAAATTCTAAATTCCCCTTGGACACAATCTTTAATGAGAATAGCAGTGCTTTTTGAATAAAACATCATCCCATATCTCTAATTTTAAAGTTATGATATCCATAAGGATTCAAAATATATTATACAAACTCATATCATCTTTTCCTTTTATTAGTTATTATCTTGCATATCGGTACTATGTTAATCCTTTGCTAATTCTATTTATTGTGTTTTTTTACTTCACTCTTTTTGTCTTATTATATGGACCAAAATATTTTTATTATGAGTCACCTTTTTCCATATTATAATCTCCTTCTTACCAAGTCTTTATCAAAAATTTTATAATAAAATTTTATGCATTTCAAGTCTTAAAAATAAGAAATTGTATAAATATACTTTTCTATTTCCTGTCATTATATTCAAAATATATTTAATGTTATCACCTAAAACATACCATGAATATTAGAAAGTATATAAAAATAAGATCCAACAATATGTATTAGGTAATTCACATTTTATTCTTTCACAATTTATTGAATTTTGATCTGATAAAAGAAAAGGGCATCTTGTCAGATAAACAAAAAATATTTTCTCCAATCATGAAGAGGATAATTAAAACAAAGAAACAAAGTGAAAACTACCCTCATGTTCTCATCTTTTTTCCCCTTCAACAGTAGATAGCAGGTTTTGTATAGCTGATGATCCATCATTTCAAAATTATATCTATAGAGAGGTATTACCTCTCTATAGATAAAAGTATTAAAGTACAACTCATATATTAATATGAGAAAAATTATTCAATCTACAGGTTCACTGAAATCCCTACCAAATATATTGATGGAATGTTTCCCAGAACTAGAACAAAAAAAATTAAATTTATATGGAGACAAAATACCCTTAATAGGTCTTTCGTCTCAAGATTCCAAAGCAATCTTTAGAAAGAGAACCAAATCTTGAAGAGTCAGACTCCCTGATTTCAGACTATAGTTGAAGCTACAGTCATCAAAATGTTATGGCACTGGCACAAAAACAGAAAATAGTTCAATTGATCAGGATAGAAAGCTCGAAAATAAGCCCATGCAAACATGGTCAATTAGTCTACAAAAAGGGAGGCAATGCTATGCAATGGCAAAAAGAGTCTCTTCAATGAGTGGTGCTGGGAAAACTGGACAGCTACATATAAAAGAATGAAATTAGAACACTCTCCAATATCACTCATAAAAATAAACTCAAAATGAATTAAAGACTTAAATGTAAGATCTGATACTATAAAACTCTTTGATGAAAATGTAGGAAGAACACACTTTGACATAAATCACAGCACTATCTTTTTTGATCTTTATCTTAGAGTAATGTAAACAAAACAAAAATAAGCAAATGGAACCTAATTAAGCTTAAAAGCTTTTTCACAGCAAAGGAAACCATAAACAAAAAGGACAACCTAAAAAATGGGAGAAAATATTTGCAAATGATGCAACCGACAAGGAATTAATATCCAAATATTAACAGCTCATGCAACTCAATATCAAAAATAAATAACACAATTAAAAAATTGAGCAGAAGAGGTAAACATTTCTTCAGAAAAGGCATATAGATAGCCAAGAGGCACATGAAAACATGTTCAACATTGCTAATTATTAGAGTAATTAATAAAAGCACAATGAGATATCACCTCATACCGGTCAGAACGGAAATCATCAAAAACTCTACAAACAATAAATATTGAAAAGGGTTTGGGGAAAAAGGAACCCTCCTACAATGTTGTGTGTGCATGCTAAGTTGCTTCAGCCGTGTCCAGCTCTGTGTGGTCCAATGGACTATAGCTTGCCAGGCTCCTCTCTCCATGGGATTCTCTAGGCAAGAACACTGGAGTGGGTTGCCATTCTCTTCTCCAGGGGACCTTTCCAATCAAGGATTGAACCCATGTCTCTTACATCTCCTTCATCGGAAGGCAGGTTCTTTACCAATAGTACCACATGGGAAGCCCCTTCACTGTTGCATGTGATATAAATTGGTATGGCCACTATGAAGAACAACATGGAGTTTCCTTAACAAGCAAAATATAGATAACACATGGTCTAACAATTTCCTTCTTGAGCATATATCTGGAAAACCATGGTTTGAAAGGATACATTTCCTCCAATGTTCACTGCAGCACTGTTTATAATAGTCAAGACATGGAGACAACTTAAATGTCCATTGGCAGATGAATGGATAAAGGTGTATTACATATATGCAATGGAATATTACATAGCCATTAAGTGGAGTGGAATAATGCCATTTGAAGCAATATGGATGGACCCGCAGATTATCATGCTAAAGGAAGTAAGTCAAAAACAAATATCATACAATATCACCTATATGCAGAATCTTAAAAAAAATGATACAAATGGATTTATAAAGTAGAAATGGATTCACAGACTTAGAAAAAAAACTTACAGTTACCAAAAGGGAAAGATGGTGGAGGGATAAATTGGGAGTTTGGTATTGACACATACATACTACTATATTTAAAACAGATAACCAACAATAACTTATTTATAACACAGAAAATATGCTCAGTATTCTGTAACAGCTTAAATGGGGAACATTTTTGAAATAATAGATACATGTCATATGTATAACTGAACCACTTTTCTATGCACCTGAAATGAACAGAGCATTATTAATCAACTATACTTCCATATAAAATAAAATTTAAAAATATTTTAGTGATTAGTGACTATTAAGGGAGATAGGAGGCTTAAAACCTTAAAATCATCAAAAAATATTTAAGAAATGCAGATCTTTTTGAAATTTGGGAAAGGATGAAAAAAGATGCTGATAGGCATTTAAAGTATGGGAAAATTTGGTTTTGAATGTTCTGGTTTTGGCTTCCCAGATGGTATTTTTGAAAATGTAGAGATGTTGATGTCCATTAAAACAAGTCTGGAAAATTAATTATATTGGATTTTGCTGATTATGATCAGTCTGAGATTAAGACTCAGTTCTTTACTTACAAATCAGGATTATGTACCCTAACATGGACTTTATAGACGGAACTTAGAAATTCATGAATTGGATTACTTTTGAAAAATGAACTACAATTACTCACTTTTTATTAAAAAAATTAGTCTCTGTCATGAAAGGTACATTGAGAAAAATTTCAAGGAAATATTTGGTCTCAATAGGTTAAGTTCTCTGTTTTATTTAGAATGCCTTCTATGTTACAGCCAGCCATGTATTGCTAAGAAAAAATGGGATATATCTAAATGTTTCATTTCCCTCTGCTGATCATTATTACAGAGAAGATCATTATTATATAAATATATGTATATTTTATTCCCATCCCCTCCACACACACACTTCTCTGACCTAGGGTATCTTCTCTTGTTTTCATTATTTTTTTTTAAATTTAGATTTTCAACAAATGAGTATTACCTCAAATGTTATCAAATCACCAACCCACATAATTTAGGAATAGAAAAATTGAGCAAAGAAGGTTTATGACTTATATCTTAATGATTAAAGGATATAAGTTGACTCTGACAGATCTTAGTTCAACTTGATTAAGTACTATCAGTGAAATTATTGGAGAAGGCAATGGCAACCCACTCCAGTACTCTTCCTGGAAAATCCCATTAACATGGACAGAGGTGCCTGGTAGGCTACAATCCACAGGGTCATGAAGAGTACACGACTGAGATACTTCGCTTTCACTTTTCACTTTCATTCATCGGATAAGGAAATGGCAATGCACTTCAGTATTTTTGCCTGGAGAATCCAAGGGACTTAGGATCCTGGTGGGCTGCCATCTATGGGGCTGCACAGAGTCGGACACGACTGACGTGACTTAGCAGCAGCAGTGAAATTAAAAGCAAGTTTCTTAAAATCTCTGAACATATTTTCTCAACTGTAAGTGAAATTAATAAAAATATACCTCATGATGTTTCTGTAGGGAATATATTAAATAATGCATATATGTGATTAAGATTTGTTGTTCAGTCACTCAGTCAAGTCCAATTTTTTGCAACCCATGGACTGCAGCACGCCAGGCTTCCCTGTCCTTCACCATCTCATGGAGTTTGCTCAAACTCATAACCTTTGAGTCGTTGATGCCTTCCAACTATCTCATCCTCTGCCATCCCCTTTTCCTCCTGCCTTCTAATTTTTCCCAGCATCCCACCAGTGATTAAGATGGTGCCAGGTAAAAATCTATAATAAACAGTATTGACAGTGATAACAGTAGAAATTGCCATAGCTAATTTTCCCCTTTTCTTATACTCCTGGTCATCAGCTAGAATGTAGGGTAACTGATACTGAACTATAGATCTTATTATAAAGACATTTTTCTGAAAAGTTTCTCAGTAAGAATGATACTCCTAGTGTCTCCACTTAATGTACAAATCCCTTCTATGATAACAAACTTTTATAGAGAGTGAAATATTAAACTGTGGCATCTCATATTTTGTTCTTACCTTGAGATAAATATATATATGTACAAAAAATGGAAGGAAGGACTCGCCTTATTATGCTCAAAAGTAAAGGCAAAAATGTTTACTGTGACTGCCACTGACTTTCTGAAAATTTCCACTTACATTTCTGTAAGATGATTCTTCTCCCTATGACCAGAAAGTGATATTTCTTTGGTTGAATAGAAGTTATCAAGAGGTTGAATAACTCATCATTAAGAAGTTTACAAAAGAATAAAGCTGTATATTTCATTGTATTCATCAAGTCAAAAATAAATGAGGAAAATCATTAATATCTTACACTTTTCTTAAATATATGAAATTGGTATTTTTAGCCATGTTATGTCTAGGTTGGAAAATTACAGTCCCAAGGCTAATGCAAGAGAGATCACAAGATAGTGATTCTTTTTTAGTCATTCAGAAAAAATCAATAGTGTTCTCCTGGAGCTTCAGTGAGGAAAAAAAAAAACAAAAACTTGTCATTCCAGCAGCTAAGCAGTATATGTCAAGAGAAAGAAACTGCTGCTGAATGCCAGCAGTCCAGAATGACAACTGTAGACATGATTGTTTTTTGCTGGTGGTTTCAGGTCTTAGATGCACAGAGTAAGCCCTGATTAAAAGAGTCACTCACAATAGTGGGAGAGCAATGTTTTCTGCTCCAAGTTATAGCTCCTTTGGTTTTGCAATGTGACCAGAGTGAGGCTTGGTATATGTAACCCTACTAGACAAAAAAATACAAATTCAGTTAGTATTTTTTCACATAATGTTGAATATTCACTATTACATAAATAAGAGCTTCCCAGGTAGCACTAGCTGTAAGGAATCCACCTGCCAATGCAGGACACATGAGAGACACAGATTCAATCCCTGTCAGGAATTAGGATACCCCTGGAATAGAAAATGGCAATCCACTCCAGGATTCTTGTCTAGAAAATTCCATGGACAGAGGAACTTGGCCAGCTAAAACCGTTCGGATCACAAAGAGTCAGATATGACTGAGTTACTGTGCACTGAGCACATACATATTATAAAAATAAATTAATTACATTACCATTTGATAGAAATAGTATACTGTAAAAATGAAGAACATGGATTCTATATACTGACTATCTGATTTCTTGTGCAGAATTCATTGTTTCCCTAGGGTGTGACCAATAAGCAAATTTTTTTGCATCGGTTTACTTTTATATATAAAGAGATCATAAACAGTATGCATGTTTTAGTGTTGTAATAGGTTCAAAAAAGTTACACACACAAGTGCATATATATGTATATATATATTTTTTAATCCAATCTCCAAAATCTGCCCATGGGGTCAACACACATCATGTTTTTACTGACTGTGTGAAGAGGATTAGGGCAGGTCTGTTGGCTGCTCAGTCCATACTAAGTTCCATCTGCCTATCACCAAATACACAGAAGGGCAAGACTGTCCATAAGTCTCTTGGCATATGGCACTGGATCCCATGACTCCCACAAGTGCACTTTTGTCCATGGACAAATGTATAATTAGCTGTTAATAATGAGGTGGGGAAAAGGGAATATCTTATGTTGCCATGATGTTGCCTACCTTTCTTTTATTTACAAATAATGTTTCAATGTGTAGGCATACCACATTGTGTTTATACAGTCATCATTTGCTGAACAATTAGATTGTTTTAATTTTAGGGCTAATATAAATAATGCTGCTAAAAAGTGTTTAACTCTTGAGTAAAAGTCTTAAAGTTACTTTATAGGTAGAAAGAAAGAAAACGATGAATAAATAGCTCTAAATTTTATTCTAATATGATTTTTTAATTTACTAGTTTATCTTATTTTTTTATCTTTCATCAAAACCATAAATATCCTGTGCACAGTCCACACATTCCACTTCATTTTCATCAGGTTAGTTCAGCTTAGCTGTGTTATGTGCCAGCAAATCCATATTCCTTTTAAAGTCTCCTTAATTATCTTAATTATAAAATTCAATTTATTTCTTCATTACCTTGTAAAACTTTATTTACATCTTCTTGCCACTTACTATATTCTACTTGGAGGGTTCCCAGATGGGTCAGTGGGTAAAGAACTTGCCTGCAATGCCAGAGATGCAGGAGATATGGGTTCGACTCCAGTGTTGGGAAGATCCCTGGAGGAAGAAGGAGCACAGCAACCCACTCCAGTATTCTTGTCTGGAGAATCCCATGGACAGAGGAGCTTGGTAGGCTATAGTCCTGAAGTTGCAAAGAGTTGGATATTAATGAAGTGACTAAGCACATATTCTACTTGAGGGTACAGGCACCTACAAACTCCCTCATTGCCAAACAATTCATAAAGGAAAAAGCTCTCTTATCTGGATTAAAATGAAAAAGCACTGCTTAGCTAAAAATTTTATCTTTTAAGATATATCACAGTATATATACATGCCTTATACTATATATGAGAAATACCATATATCAGTACAGTAAGATACATTTATTATATGCCAAAATAGATATAATTGCTCCATTGGAATGACATGAGTTTCACAAATAATTCTTACAAGGTGACTTTGTATCTTTGTTTATAGTGGACTTATTGCAAATCTCTAATGAGATCATTTTAATTGTCATATTCAGAGATAATTAAGGCAGGAAGTGATACCAACCATCCTTTCCTCACTGTTCACAATGCCATTAATGATGATGTAAGTAATCTTTCAATGCACAGTGATTATTTGACAAGAGTGTCTGAGAGTACATTCAGACATATTTTACTTTTAGAAGGAAATGGCAAACCATTTCAGTATTCTTCCCTGGAAAATCCCATGGACAGAGAGGCCTGGCAGGCTATAGTCCACGAGGTTGTAAGAATCAGACACAACTTAGCAAATAAACCACTGAGAGTAAGTTCTCATATTCTACTTTTAGATAAAGACAAGAGAAAACTACTTTGACTCTATATACTAGATTGAAAACATATTTAAAGTAGAAGTGATTATCAATGAAGTCTATATCTCCATCATGATACCTACCATAGGGCTTTACATGAAATAAATCATTCTGAGCACATGAAGAAAGAAATCATCAATATTTGCAAGGCTAACTGTTTTGTGTAGGTGCATATCTTTCACAATCTCAATATTAATACCTGTATTAATTTATTAAGACTGCCATAACAATGTAGAGAAGAACTGGTGGCTTAAATATCAGAAACTTAATTTTTCACACATTTGAGGCTAGAATTCTAAGACCAAGGGATTGGCAAGTTTAGCTCCTTATGAAGGACATGCATGTAGTATCTGTTTCATGTCTCTCTGCTTGGCTTATAGGTCCCCTTCCTCTTTCTGTGTCCTTTTCTCTCTGTATATGTCCATATCCAAATTTCATACATCCTTTTTTAATATAAATGTATTTATTTTAATTGGAGGTTAATTACTATAATATCATATATGAAATGAATTGCCAGTCCAGGTTCAAGGCAAATTTCATATATTCTTAAGGATACCAATCATATTGAGTTAAGACCTACATTAATAACATTTAATTTATTGCTTCTTTAAAGACCCTACCTCTAAAAGTTATATTGGTGCTACTGGGGTTTAGGACTTTAACATGTGAATTTGGCAAGATATTTTCCAGCCCATAATATGACCTCAATCTATTAAATGTATAGTACTTAGATACAATTACAAATTTTCTGATTGCAAATAGAGTCAATTTGACATAAAATCATATTTCTCCTGACATTCTATGGCAATGTAGTTAAAGGTTTGAGAGGTAAATAACAATCTTCCCACATCTTTATCCCCAAGAACATAAGGTATCAAATTAATCATTCAAATATTGAGTTAGCCAAAAATTTAGTTCATGTTTTTCCATAAGATGCTATGGAAAACCCTGAACAAATATTTTTGCCAACTCTCTATATATTTGCATTCTTCTCATATTTTGAGGTTCCTTCCCACGCATATGTGAAAAAGAACTGTAATTGTATAAGGCAGTATTTGCTATCCTCCTCCTTCCTATGTAAAAACGGGCTATAAAATGCCCAGTGACTTGCTGAAGGCTAAGGGTAGGACATTGATTTCCCCAATGTCCTGCTGCTGCTGCTGCTGCTAAGTCGCTTCAGTCATGTCCGAATCTGTGCGACCCTATAGACGGCAGCCCAGCAGGCTTCCCCATCTCTGGGATTCTCCAGACAAGAACACTGGAGTAGGTTGCCGTTTGCTTCTCCAACGCATGAAAGTGAAAAGGGAAAGCGAAGTCATTCAGTCGTGTCCGACTCTTTGTGACCCCATTGACTGCAGCCTACCAGGCTCCTCCTTCCATAGGATTTTCCAGGCAAGAGTACTGGAGTGGGGTGCCATCGCCCCAATGCCCTGATTAGTTTATAATAGCTACCATATAAACTCCGATCATTTTGCTCATTAGAAGCAATACAAAAAAGTAAGAAAATCCCACTCTGTTTTCCTTAAGCTGTTCTGAAATTGGGTTATTATACTTCTCCTTTTGCCACCCAAAGAAACGGTTGCTTAGAAGGTAATTCAAATAAAAACATAATTTGCAAGATTAGAGAATAATTTTAATGTGCGGTTTATCTTTGTATAGTTCCCTGAAGCAGTGAATATGATAAACAGAATAATAATATCCCAAAGAGGTCTCCCTTCTGGTCCCCAGAATCTGTGAATGCATTAGGTTATACAGCAAAGAAAAATTAAAGTTGTAGATGGAGTTAAGTCTGCTAATTAATTGACCTGGGATGAGGAAGTTATCCTGGGTTATCTGAGTGGGTCCAATATAATCACAAGTGTCCTTAAAGTGGAAGAAGGAGCAGAAGAGGAGTCAGGATAATGTGATGTGAGAAAAACCTAACCCGTTCTTGCTGGCTTCCATAATACAAGAAAATAACTAAGGTTGCTGTACCTCTAAGTGGAAAAGGCTTCCCCAATGGCTCAGGGGGTAAAAAGTCTTACCTGCAATACAGGAAACACAGGATATACAGATTTGACTATGGGTTGGGAAGCTCTCCTGAAGAAGAAAATGGCAACCTATTCCAGTATTGTTGCCTGAAAAAATCCCATGGACAGTGGAGCCTGGTGCTAAAACCGAAAGGGTTGCAAAGAGTCAGACATGACGTAACAACTAAGCACACACATAAGCAGGAAAACAAGGAAACTGATTCTCTCTTGTAACCCCTAGATGGGAATACAGCCCAGCTGATACCTTGATTTCAGCCCAGAGAGTCACTTTAGACTTCTATTCCTCAGAACTGTAAGCTAAAAATTTGTTTTATTTGAGCCACTAAGTTTATGATAAATTGTCACAGCAGCAGAAAAAGAAAGCGCTTTAATATAGTGAATTAAAAACTTCACACTCATTGTTTCATATGTGGCTTCTATTACTTTAACCAAAAGTATGAGGAGGGTCTTCCATATGCAAAGATTGGTAACAGGTGATGAAGCAATGTTCCTCTTAATCAACTTCTTCCTTCCCCACTTCCGAGCCTAACAGAGCCAGGTATCAATTTTCTATTATATTTTATGGCCCTGCTCTTCCATACAAAACTTTAACTCTCTGGAACCCAGTACTGGTGTTACTGAACTCAATACTGGTGTATGTATGATCACATACATAACAGTGTCAGGATCTCTTGTTCTGGCTGAATGAGGGAGAATGATCCTTTGAAAGAATAGCAACAGAAACAACAGGAACAGAAGCAAGTGATATTTATTGAGCCCTTAAATATGCCAGGTATTTTGGTAAATCTTTTATACATATCATCAGATTTAATCTTTGCAGCAACCTGATGAAGTAGATTGGAACACTCTATAGCTCTTTGACACTTGAGAAAACTGCAGAGCAGAGAGGATAAGATACTTTTCTAATACCAGGAGGTAGAGCCAGAACTCCAAGATAGGCTGTTTGATTTAAGAACTTTTAGTTACCACTGTACACCCTGTCTCCCACAGACAACAACGCAAAAACATTTATTCGAGGAAAAACAGTGTTATGGAATAACAACAATGCTGAGTATGCAATGGAGGAAATAGCATACCTGAATATGTAACATACATTGCTTTCTTACATTTGAAATACATCCAAACAGTAATATCAACATTGGAATACAGAGTTCTCCAAATTATTAAAAAGATTCTTCAATTTTTTAAAAGAAATGTCCTTAGGAAGGGTTGGGAGAGGATGGCTAACACGTGTTCAGCATTTCAGCTCTGAGAAAGGCCTTGCATTTTATTTTTATTTTATTGCATATTATTTGTGCAAGTTCATTCAAATCAAAAGCACCTATTTGGTAAATATTAGTCTTCCATTTCAAAATTGATTGAAAGCACAAAACTGAGATTTTAAAAGCTAGAAGTAAGTTATTTTCATAATGAGCATCAGAAATAAGCTCTCTTACAATAGCTCTACCTCTGAAGATTCAAAAGATCATGCTCTTTTCCTTGTTATCTTGCTTATCAAAAGATGTTGTTCAATAGATTTCTGCCATCCCAGTTCACTGATGTACCACTATTACTGGCTTCTTAGAGAAGTGAGAAGTTGGTGTAGAGAAGTGAATGAGTTAGAAGTAGTAAAACATTAGATATATTATAATCATTCAGAAATTATATTTGGATAATGATATATTTTGTAAATACTTCCACAACATATACTTGTATACTTATACATCATACATTCTTCATGTATACATAGTATTTAAGTATATATATATTTAAAAGAAAATTTAAATACATAAGAAACCACTATTACCTCTCAAATGTTAAGAATCTTAAACAGGTAAAGCCTGCCTTTAAGTAACAATTGAATGTTGTCTTTTGTTTATTATTATTATTTTTTTTACTTTATTTTACTTTACAATACTGTATTGATTTTGCCATACATCAACATGAATCCACCACGGGTGTACACGTGTTTGCAATCCTGAAGCCCCCTCCCACTTCCTTCCCCATACCATCTCTCTGGGTCATCCCAGTGCACCAGCCCCAAGCATCCTGTATCCTGCATCGAACCTAGACTGGTGATTCGTTTTTCTCATCTTTGAGGTTGAATCCAAAATGTCACTTCATAACTCATGTCTGTTAATGGCAATAGTTTTATTCACTGCCCTAGGCTGAATTGAGCTGTCATCCCCTCAGTTCTTTTTCTTACCTCATATTCTCCTGATTATATAATGCCTATCAAAATGAATTTTGTCTCTCTGCTAAATGTGATACAATTCAGGAAAGTAGAGAAGGTATATTAATCTTTCTAGTTTGTGTAATTAAATAAGGTGTTCAATAATGTATGCCAAAGTAAAAGTGGCTCAATTGCGTCGACTCTTGTGACCTGAGGGACTGTATAGTCCATGTGATTCTCCAGGCCAGAATACTGGAGTGGGTAGCTGTTCCATTCTCCAATGGATCTTCCCAAATAAGGGATCAAACCCAGGTCTCCTGCATTTCAGGCAGATTCTTTACCAACTGAGTCACCAGGAAAGCCCAAGAATACTGGAGTGGGTAACCTCCAGTAAGTGTGCCGGAGGACATAAATTGAAATCAAGGATAATTGGAGTCTGTCCCTCTAGCTAAAATGAGAAGTGATTAATCTGCAATAGAAAGGTATTTTTGCATAAGGCAATGAAAAATTACATGGAACAAGAGCATGGTACATGATAGTGTAAGAGACAAGAAAAAATCTGGACTGACTTCCACATTGTTAGCCAAGTTAAAGAAATAGATATTTTATTACAAAATGCTTTATTAATAAGACTCTCCAGCAGAGATTTTTTTCTTTGCCATTTTTAAATGATTATTACTATTTTTGAAGATTCTGTCTCTCCTCAAGATTCCAGATATATTTTCTTTACTACCTACCATCCATCATCAAGTGTTATAAAGGTCCTTTTTTTTTATTTATTTTTTTTGGTCTGTATATGAGACTATGTAAATACAATTTAAAAATTAATATGTTATAGTAGTGAGATTATAGTAAAAGTCTCCTTAGTTAACTTTCAGAGTTTATTTGAGCCAGTTCAGTTCAGTTCATTTCAGTTGCTTGGTCGTGTGTGACTCTTTGTGACCCCATAAATCACAGCAGACCTGGCCTCCCAGTCCATCACCAACTCCCGGAGTTTACCCAAACTCATGTCCATCGAGTCAGTGATGCCATCCAGCCATCTAATCCTCTGTCATCTCCTTCTCCTCCTGCCCCCAATCCCTCCCAGGGTCTTTTCCAATGAGTCAACTCTTCGCATGAGGTGGCCGAAGTATTGGAGTTTCAGCTTCAGCATCAGTCCTTCCAATGAACACCCAGGACTGTTCTCCTTTAGGATTGACTGATTGGATCTCCTTGCAGTCCAAGGGACTCACAAGAGTCTCCTCCAACACCACAGTTTAAAAGCATCAATTCTTCGGCACTTAGCATTCGTCACAGTCCAACTCTCACATCCATACATAACCACTGTAAAAACCATAGCCTTGACTAGACGGAACTTTGTTGACAAAGTAGTGTTTCTGCCTTTGAATATGCTATTTAGCCAGTATTCAATTAGTATTTCTATATATTCTGTTAAAATTTCTTGATTGAGTTTTATAAAAATTACATATTATTAATAGAGTATCTGTAAAATTTTTGATTTAAAAGTTATAAACATGGTACATTTAAAGAATGATACTTCAACTGGATGTTATCTACCATGATGATATCTGATGAGGTCACATGGAGTTAGCATGACGGATATAAAATCTTTCCAAAAAATCTTCATTTTCATCTTCTCTTTTGGAAATGGGAATCTTTCTTACAAAGTTCAATATATCACAATTTTGAACTTATAATGTATTCTTTAGCTTTACTTTTATACCTTTCAGGATAGATTAAATCAGTTTATTCCAATAGCAACATTATATTCATTCTACTATATTAGACCATTCTAGACCTTAGTTCTTAAATGTCAACCACAAGTGGATTAATTTTTAATAATTATTCTTTTTTAAAATCAGAGTGCATGTACATAAATTTGGAAGCATGAACAGTTGATATAAAGGTGTTTATTGAACCACTTATCTCCTCATGTTGAAATACTTCTGTACAATTTTTAAAATGCTGGTCCAATCCATCCAAAATATAGGCATAAGGGCTTAATAAGTAGAAACATACACTTTTCACAGTGATAAACAGAATCCTTTATGTTACATTTTCAGACATAAATCCTTATCAATAAAAAAATAATGATTAGGAAAAAACAAACATACATGGATTGGTGCAGCTAGCTTGAAAAAATAAATGAAATAACTATGCTCTGTTTTTTCTCCATAATGATGACTGTTTCATCATAAGTACAGAAAGATGTCATATTAAAACAAAAACTATTCTAAATATTTTTCCAGAATGAAATGTCTATTACAAGAAAAAATACAATAGTAAGATTATCAAAATTGCAGCATGTTTCCATAAGAGCTAGCTACTTTCCTTTTCCAACAAAGGTTCCCCTGTGTCCAAAACGTTGATACAAATGAAGGTGTGGTGAAAGTCACACTAAAAGACCAGTGCATGGATATGGACATAGAGTAACAACTATAAGCTCACACTTACTGCATCAGTTATATACCACTGATTTAGCGCTAAGCCAGCATTCTCAATCAGTGCCATATTTTTACAATTGAATGTTCACACAACTGCACTTATTNTGCCATCCAGCCATCTAATCCTCTGTCATCTCCTTCTCCTCCTGCCCCCAATCCCTCCCAGGGTCTTTTCCAATGAGTCAACTCTTCGCATGAGGTGGCCGAAGTATTGGAGTTTCAGCTTCAGCATCAGTCCTTCCAATGAACACCCAGGACTGTTCTCCTTTAGGATTGACTGATTGGATCTCCTTGCAGTCCAAGGGACTCACAAGAGTCTCCTCCAACACCACAGTTTAAAAGCATCAATTCTTCGGCACTTAGCATTCGTCACAGTCCAACTCTCACATCCATACATAACCACTGTAAAAACCATAGCCTTGACTAGACGGAACTTTGTTGACAAAGTAGTGTTTCTGCCTTTGAATATGCTATTTAGCCAGTATTCAATTAGTATTTCTATATATTCTGTTAAAATTTCTTGATTGAGTTTTATAAAAATTACATATTATTAATAGAGTATCTGTAAAATTTTTGATTTAAAAGTTATAAACATGGTACATTTAAAGAATGATACTTCAACTGGATGTTATCTACCATGATGATATCTGATGAGGTCACATGGAGTTAGCATGACGGATATAAAATCTTTCCAAAAAATCTTCATTTTCATCTTCTCTTTTGGAAATGGGAATCTTTCTTACAAAGTTCAATATATCACAATTTTGAACTTATAATGTATTCTTTAGCTTTACTTTTATACCTTTCAGGATAGATTAAATCAGTTTATTCCAATAGCAACATTATATTCATTCTACTATATTAGACCATTCTAGACCTTAGTTCTTAAATGTCAACCACAAGTGGATTAATTTTTAATAATTATTCTTTTTTAAAATCAGAGTGCATGTACATAAATTTGGAAGCATGAACAGTTGATATAAAGGTGTTTATTGAACCACTTATCTCCTCATGTTGAAATACTTCTGTACAATTTTTAAAATGCTGGTCCAATCCATCCAAAATATAGGCATAAGGGCTTAATAAGTAGAAACATACACTTTTCACAGTGATAAACAGAATCCTTTATGTTACATTTTCAGACATAAATCCTTATCAATAAAAAAATAATGATTAGGAAAAAACAAACATACATGGATTGGTGCAGCTAGCTTGAAAAAATAAATGAAATAACTATGCTCTGTTTTTTCTCCATAATGATGACTGTTTCATCATAAGTACAGAAAGATGTCATATTAAAACAAAAACTATTCTAAATATTTTTCCAGAATGAAATGTCTATTACAAGAAAAAATACAATAGTAAGATTATCAAAATTGCAGCATGTTTCCATAAGAGCTAGCTACTTTCCTTTTCCAACAAAGGTTCCCCTGTGTCCAAAACGTTGATACAAATGAAGGTGTGGTGAAAGTCACACTAAAAGACCAGTGCATGGATATGGACATAGAGTAACAACTATAAGCTCACACTTACTGCATCAGTTATATACCACTGATTTAGCGCTAAGCCAGCATTCTCAATCAGTGCCATATTTTTACAATTGAATGTTCACACAACTGCACTTATTACTGTGTAGAGTTCTCTGATGACCTACTAAGAACCATTCTTTCCTCTGCTAGTATGCCTTACTAAATGATGAATGGTTTATCTATTTATTTTTCAAAAATAGAACTTTTCCTGTGTTAAAATGAGATCCCTGATGAGAGAACTCCTTTCTAAATTCCATTAATCCTCTAGTCCCCTGTGGTTGGGCTTTCCTTTTAGCTCAGCTAATAACGAATCTGCCTGGAATGTGGGAGACGTGGATTCAATCCCTGGGTTGAGAAGATCCCCTAGAGAAGAGAAAGGCTACCCATTCCAGTATTCTGCCCTGGAGAACTCCATGGGGTCACAAAGAGTTGGACACAACTGAGCAGCTTTCACTTCACTTCACTTCACCCTTATGGTTCTTGGAGAAGGAAATGGCAACCCACTCCAGGATTCTTGACTGGAAAATCCCATGGAAAGAAGAGCCTGGTAAGCCCCAGTCCATGGGGTCTCAAAGAGTCAGACATGACTGAGCGACTAACATGTCTTTATGGTTATGAAAGCCTTATACTTTTGGTATTTAAAACTTAAAAATATTAATTTTAATATTCTTATTTTAAAATGAATGTAATTTTTTCCTCTATTTTTTCCTCACTATGACCTAAGCATCCATGAAGCACTCTGAGCCTATTATAATTCTCCCAACTCTTATATCCCAGATGATTTATTACGTTCATTGTATTTCATAACCATTCTTAAGTAATTTGGCTTCTAATATCTTACCTTGTTGAACTAAACATATATTTATGTACAAATTATTATTTATCTTGCCTTGTTTTGCTTTTTTCTGAGTTGGTTAAATTATTCTTGAAAGTTTTCTCCACTGTGTTTTTTATCATTCACTTGATATATATAGCTTCTTTTCTTAATGAGTCACATTACATGCTGATAAATTTCAAAGCAAGACTTGGATTTCTCCTTGTTTCTTTACATTCTACTTCTTCTTAGTAAGCTTTCAAAGAAAATGTTGTCAATTACAGCTTAAATGTTAGAATAAAAGTTAATATGTGAAAAGCACATTTTTTTATATGCATTACATTTTGAGGACTTAGATCAAATAACATTTACCTAAATGAAGAAGTTTCATTAATATTTTAAAAACCTAATTCCCATAAACAAAGAAAAGCATGTTATAAAACCCACAGGCAACAATTAAAGTGTGGCTTCTAATGGATTGGCTATATAACCTGTTAAGTCAGGAGTCATACTATTCTCCCACTTTCTCCAAGGCCACACAAATCTTGAACTGTTTAAGGGAGGACTGGCTTATTAATTGGATGTGAGGTGTGCTTTACTTCAGTATTCTCTGTTTTTCACATCCTCTCAGAAGCAAAAGCTCAGCACAATGTTAGGTACATTTTTTTGTTGTTTGTTTGCTTGTTTTTACTTGTAATCCCAAAGTGTCAAGAGAGACAAATATGTTGGCTCAGTTTGAATCATATCTTGTTTCCATAGCACTGAGCCTGGGAAATGTAATCATTCATTTTGCTTCTTACATTGCATAGGCTTTTGGAAA
The DNA here is from genome assembly GCA_006410615.1 of Neotragus moschatus. Classification (NCBI taxonomy): domain Eukaryota; kingdom Metazoa; phylum Chordata; class Mammalia; order Artiodactyla; family Bovidae; genus Neotragus; species Neotragus moschatus. Next base: position 395,372 of record SJYA01001617.1, on the reverse strand, counting down.
AGAATCTCTGAAAAGGTAATTCAGTTCAGTTCAGTTGCTCAGTCATGTGCAACTCTTTGGAATCCATGGATAGCAGCAAATTCATGTCCATTGAATTGATAATGCCATCCAATCATCTCATCGTCTTTTATCCTCTTCTCCTCCTGCCCTCAATCTTTCCCAGCATTTGGGGCTTCTCAAATGAGTCAGTTCTTCACATCAGGTGGCCAAAATACTGGAGAATTTAGCTCCAGCATCAGTCCTTCCAAAGAATATTCAGGATTGATTTCCTTTAGTATTGACTGATTTGATCTCTTTGAAGTCCATGAGATTCTCAAGAGTCTTCTCTAACACCTCAATTCACAAACACAAAAAATAACATATTTTTCATCTTAAAAAAAAAAAGCTTCATTTCTTCAGTGCTCAGTTTTTTTTATATTCCAACTCTCGTATCCATGCATGACTGCTGGAAAAACTTGACAAGGCAGAACACTGTTTGCAAAGCAATGTCTCTGCTTTTTAATATGCTGTCTATGTTAGTCATAGGTTTTCTTCAAAGGAGCAAGCATATTTTAATTTCAAGGTTCCAGTCACCATCAGTAGTGATTATGGAGCCCCCTAAAATAAAGTGTGCTTCTGTTTTAATTGTTTTCCCTTCTATTTTCCATGAAGTGATGGGATTAGATGCCATGATCTTAGTTTTTTGAATGTTGAGTTTTAAGCCAACTTATTCACCTCCTAGCCTGATTTACCTAGGGCAGGCTTAGGGGAGGAGAAAAAAACATAAAAAGAGGAGACAACATTGAGCCAGGGGCTCGCCTCTCTTCTCTTCGTATCTTTTGTATTGGCCCACCCTCACACCTGTAGGGTAAATTTTCTTGTGTTTGGCAAGTAAAACTGAGCTGTAACACTCGTCCATCCAAAACTTCAAATTTTTGACACAGTGAGACAGAACTGGGAAAATTACACATTCCCCTGACATAAACTGAGCTGTAACACAGGTCCACATGTTGCTTCAAATTTTTGCTATGCCGAGACAGACCGAGGAAATTACAAACTTCCTGACATATATGGTACCATGATTTGGATTTAACCTGGGAAACAACCTGGGCTTGGCCTACGCAAGGCAGGGGCCAAGCACAGCAGAATTCCAACTCAACAAAAGTCCTCACAGCAGAAGCTGAATGCAAAGAAAACCCAGCACAGTGGAAGTGACAAGAAGCCCAGTGTGCTGGAAACCAGGACAGCAAAAACTAACTCAACAGAAAGCTCACACAGCTCAGTCTCAGACTCCAGAATACCTCTGGTTAAGGTAGGGGATCTTCCCTCTTATGGCTGGAAGGACATATGGCTAACAAAATCTTAACTGCTTTACAATCTCTCATTTCTTGTTTCCTTGAAACCCCATGAACAAGAAAACATCAGTGGGTGCAGTTGAGTGACTCTGGCAGGGTACTTAGTTGCTGTTGCTCAAGCAGGTGGAGGGTCTTCTGTCTTTAATCTTCTTTGTGTCAAGGATCAGGCCAATGAAACTGTGAGCACAGGTTAGGTATTTAGCAGATTTTCCCACGGGTTATGAAGGGGATTCCTTGGCTTGTTTTCCCACTGTTCTTTCCTCCCATTCTTCAGCTCCTCTCTCCATCTATTCCACTGCTTATAAAGTATTGGCCAGGTCATCATCTTTCCATTTCTGAAAGTTGTGCTTGAAACTGATTACCTAAGATTGGGACTCAAATCCACGTGGCAGGAACTCTGTACTATGCTTAGCCACTCAGTCATATCTGATTGGGACTTGAGTCTGGCCAAAATGCATGGTGCTTGGTTTTAGGACCTAATGAAGCTCAGGCTCTTGATGTCTCATTGCAAGAAAATTCAGTGAGAGACACAGCAATAGGCAAGAGGTAGACTGGTTCAGATATAGAGAGAAGCAAACTACACAGAGTGTGGGCCATTGCAGAGGGTGAATGTGGTAGCCATGAAATGAAGTGTGGTTAGTTTTTGCTAGCTGGGTGATTTCATATGTTAATGAGTGGGAGGATCATTCCAACAATTGGAGAATCACCTATTCCTCTGTCTTTTGATATTAACTTGGAACTCTCCAGACACTTCTGGATGTTTCATTTAGCTTGCAGATTGAGGATCATGATTTAGCTGAATTTGACTTCTCATCTTAGGTGTATTTGATTTTAATCAGTTTATGTCAAGCCCTTGGGCTATGTTGGGCTTCCCTTGTGGCTGAATTGGTAAAGAATCCGCCTGTAATGTGGGAGACCTGGGTTCAATTTCTGAGTTGGGAAGATTCCTTAGGAAAGGCTACCTACTCCAGTATTCTGGCCTGGAGAATTCCATGGACAGTCCATGGGGTTGCAAAGAGTCGGACACAACTGAGCGACTTTCACTTTCACTTGAGGTATATCATTCTTTCAAAACTTGTGCCCTGTCCCCTTCCTTTCTATTTCATGTTCTTTTCCTGAGCCCCCTCCAAATGCACAATGCTGCTTTACATTCTTCTGGAGGGACAACCAGAAAATAGCTGGCCCTTGGGAGAGAAATATCGTATAATATCCAATCCGTCTAGATATTCAGGTGTTATTCTTTCATTTTTCCTACAGTATGTGCAATAAGAGCATCTCTCAGTGAACACGCTGGGGTGGATGACAGGCAGACAATGCCTGTTAGAAGTCCACCTTGTGGTGTCATCCCTTCAATGGCAATTGGACTTCCAGGGATAATGGGAGTTAGCCCAGTGGGCCATTTGGGCCCAAACCATTACCACCTTTCTCCTAAAGTAACAAACATACCCCCGGATCAAATATCTGCTCCACTTTTATGGAACATCTGATCTGCTGCCTCCTCTCAGTTTGTTCTTAAGCCACTTACTAATTCCTACAACCAGGACCTTGCATCCTTCTTGGCAACATCACTCCACCCTGCTTATTATTAAAAGACTCTTAATGCACCTAACAGGACCAGATGACTCACTCCTTTGTCATTACTTCTGTTATTACCTAAAATGGGTCTATGACAATGAAATGTTTACCATTGAAAACACCCTAAACTGCTCTTATGGAGGACTAGGGGAGTAAATCAATGGCCTACATTCACTCAGAGCAATAAGCGGATAAGGCTTATGGTTTTTTCACCAGTTCCCAGTCTCAGGACACAGACTTGGATTGCTTTACATCATGATGTATATTCCCATCCACAGTGGACAATCCAGCAATGAGTTAAGATTAAAACTCATTAAATCTACCCAGCACTGGTCACATTGCATACCTTGGGGACACCCAACTCCACTCGGGGTGTCCCAGAAGGTCAACCTGCCTCAACTTGCCTAGGGATCTTGTCCTTGAAAGGTTGTCACCCCTCAACCTGCCCAGGGATCAGCCAGTCCAGAGATCCCAGGAGGTCAACATGCCTCGACCTGCCCAGGGACCCAATTCTTGGGGAACCAGCCTCGACCTGCCTGGGGATTCAATCTCCAGGAACAGTCATGCCTCAGCCTTCCTGGAGATCGGTACCCTGATCCAGGGAAACCTGGCTCTTAGGTTGCAACAGCACTGAGTAGGATAAGCCTCAAAATGACTCACCCATAAAGAGGTCGACCCATAGATAGAAGGGGGCCTATTAGTTTTTTTTTTTTTTTTTTTTCCTCCATGTCATTACTGTCTTTAAGATGGAAAATAACCAATCCACTTCCCAACAGATGTCCTTGAGATTAATCCCTGATAACTGGAAGCTCTTCAATTCTTTAACCCCAAGGAAAAGTTGCTTACAATTCTTTTGTGTCACTGCATGGTCATGATCTCCTCTGAGAGCCAAGGAACACTGGCCTGAGGATGGGAGTTTGAATTACAATACCATCCTGCAGCTAGGTTTAGTCTGCAAAAGATAAGGGAAGTGGACAGAGTTTCCCTATGTCCAAACATTCTTCCAGCTAAGAGATATGAAAGAACTCTGTCTTAAGTATGGGATTGTTGCATGTCTTAAAAGTGAGTGAAGTGAAGTGAAGTGAAGTCACTCAGTCGTGTCCAACTCTTTGTGACCCCATGGACTGTAGCCTACCAGGCTCCTCGTGCCTGGGATTCTCCAGGCAGGAATACTGGAGTGGGTTGTCATTCCTTCTCCAGGAGATCTTCCCAACCCAAGGATCAAACCTGGGTCTCCTGTATTGCAGGCAGACACTTTACCATCTGAGCCACCAGGGAAACTCATAAAAGTGGGCCCACTAGGCAAATGGTGTTAGGCACAGGCAAGCAAGAGAAGGAAGCACCCTGTGAAGGCTCACCTCCCATGTCTCCTGAGTTGCCTGATGTTCCATCCTTGTATCCAAACATGCCTACATATCTGGGAGCACCCCCTCTACAAAAGCTAACTTGAATATGGAGGAGAATTTGGACCAACCTGGGTTCATAAGCCCTTCTCCCTCTTAGAACTAAAACAGGTCAAACAAGACCTGGGAAGCTATACAGATGACCCAGGCAAATATATAGATATTCCAACAAGTTACATAGGCCTTTGACTTGATGTGGAAGGACATCATGGTCATATTTAGTCAAGCTTTATCTGACCCTGAACATGCTAATGCATTAAAGGAAGCTCAAATGTATGCTATGGCACTTCCCAGTAGGGGAAAACTGTGGTCCTTTCCTCAGATCCTAATTGGAATTATAATGACCTTGAACACATCTGGGAAAGAGATCGTTTCCTGATCTGGGTAAAGGCAGGACTAAAATCAGCCCAGCAAGAAGTAACCAGCTATGTCTGGATCTCAGCAATAACTCAGGAGCCCAACGAGATAACCATTGCCTTTCTGGAAAAGCTAAAAGAGGCTTTCCAAAAGTTTACTAATCTGGACTTAGACTCTTATGAGGGGCAGGTGATTTTAAAGGACGAATTCCTGTCTTAAAGTTCATTAGACATCAGGATAAAGTTACAACATCTACAGCAGCAGGACCCTGCTGCCTCTTTAGATGAGATGGTCCACACAGCCACCAATATATTTTACAATGGAGAACAGGAGAGGGACTCCAAGGCCCAGGAGAGGAAGAAAAGGAAAGAGACAAGGCATGTCCAGATGCTGGCCACCCTCCAGGGAAGCCCTATGGCAAACCCCAAGTCCTTGAAGGACAAGGCACAAGCCAAATGCTGAATCTGCAGACAGGCAGGACCAAAGAGGGTCCAAACCATGAAAAATCTCCTAAAACAGCTTGTAACAAATGCCATCAACTGAGACATTGGATGGCACTCTGCCCTCAGGAGCCAAGAACATCAAGGTCAAGCACCAAGGCTTCCCTCACAATGGTTCAACAGGACTGAACAGGCCCACTCCAGCCAGCCTGCCTGTCACAGATAACCATCATGGGGCTGGAACTAAGGGTGCAAAGTTATGTACCAGGTAGGCTCAAGAATTTCTTTGTTGACAGAGGGGCTACCTATTCTGTCCTTACCTCCTACTCTGAAGCTTTCTCCTCCCAAACCTGTACCATCTTGGGTGATACAGGAAAAACAATTACAAAAAGATTCACTTTGTTGCTTGGATGGACAAATATTTTCCCATCAGTTTCTGGTGTTCCCTGAGTGTCCTACTCCCTTCTAGGGAAGAGACCTCTCCCTGCCTTTGGAATCTTGCAGCTATTTGCAGTCCTGATAGAGGATGCTTTAAAACTATCTTCTGGGGGGATAACTAACTATTTTTACCAACTACCAAGTGAAACAATTCCTGAATGGGAGAGGCCATTTGTGAATGTCTGGTCAAAGGATCCTCTGATATCAAGTAGTACTGATGGAAAATCCAGACCTGACTATATCCCCTTAAATGGTTCTTAATCCAACTACCCTCCTGCCTACACCTGAGGACTCTCTCCCCTTCCGCTGTTGCATAAAAGCCTTGGGAAAATGCACAAAACCCTGAGGGGGATTGTCAGAAGATCCTATGACCAATCTTGAGGAAATCTGGTACATTGATGGAAGCAGCTTTGTCTTGGATGGATAAAGAAGAGCCAAATATGCAGTAGTCTCCAATTTTGAGACCATAGAGGCTAACCTTTGCCACCAGGTACTTCAGCCCAATTTGCTGAGCTCATAGCCTTGACTTGAGCTTTAGAGCTTGGAAAAGGAAAAACAGCAGCCATTTACACTGACTCCAAGTATGCCTTTCTGGTGCTACGTGCACATGCTGCTATTTGGAAGAAAAAAAAAAAAAAAAAAAACCACTTGACCACTTGAGGGCCCCCAATCAAAAATGGTGATCAAATCCTTAGGCTTTTGGAAGCACTTCATCTGCCCCATGAAGTTTCAGTCTCCCATTGTAATGACACAATAAGGGGAACATGGAAGTGCTATGAGGGAACCAAGCAGCCAATCAGGCAGCTAAGAGAGCAGCATTACAGAACGATGACCTAATAGATGTTGCCACCTTAGTTCCACAGACAAATTTGCCAGAAACTCCTTCATATACTTAAGGTGAGACTCTTAAAGCTAAGAGTGAGGAATTTCAAGAAGATCATATGGGGTGGTTCCACAAGGAGGGACTCCTTTATCTGCCTGGGAATCTCCAGTGGAAGTTGGTTAACTCCATACACACAACCACTCGTTTAAAGGAGAAGGCCCTCCAAAGATTACTAGAAAGGTCCTTCAGAGGAACAGTCTCCAAATGACTATAAAGCAAGTGGTCTCCTCTTGTCTCACTTGCCAATTAAACAACCCCCAAGGAGCTCAAAGACCCCAGCTTGCCCAGCCCATCCAATGAAATGAGACCTACCCAGGAGAGGACTGGCAGAAGGACTTAAACCAGATGCCAGTTTTTCAAGGGTATAAAGATCTACTAGTCAAGAAACATACATTCACAGGATGGATTAAAGGCTTTCCGACCCAGACTGAGAAGGTTGACTGCTCTGTCACATCATTCGAGTCCGACTCTGTGCGACCCCATAGACGGCAGCCCACCAGGCTCCTCCATCCCTGGGATTCTCCAGGCAAGAATACTGGAGTGGGTTGCTATTTCCTTCTCCAAGAGAAGGCTAGGGGGTTGTAAAAAAAAAAAAAAAAAAAAAAAAACTGCCCCATGAAATCATTCCAAGATTTGGTCTTCTCAGGTCATAACAAAGTGACAATGAGACATCACTTACTTCTAAGGTCATTCAAGGGGTTTCTAAAGCATTGGGCATTACTTATTATCTCCACTGTGCCTGGAGACCTCAGTCTTAAGGAAAAGTAGAGAGAGCCAAGCAATTCTTAAAATGAGCAATAAAGAAGATAACCCAGGAGACCTCCCTGAGATGGAAGGAGGCTTTACCAATAGCTCTCCTCCACACTTGTATTGCCCCTAGGGAACAGGTTGGTCTTAGTCCTTATGAAATGCTATATGGAAGACCTTTTGTTTATGTCAATGACCTCTTCCTAGATCCAGAGTCTCAGATGCTCTGATCTTATAGCATGGTCATTGGGCAATTCCAACAGAATATACATTTGAGAAGAGTCAACCAGGACCCAAAAGTTTCTAAAAAGCCACCATTATATACTTCAGGGACTCAAGTCCTAATTAAAGTCTGAAAAAATGGGTCCCCAAAGGCGCAACTCCAATCCACATGGAAGGGCCCATTCCCTGTAATAATTTTTACCCCCATAGCAGTCAAGGAACCAGGATATGACTCCTGGATTTATTACTCACGAGCCAAGTCATAGAAGAAAACAGAACAGGACACTCAATACACCTGTGAGCCCCTTGGAGATCTCAGATGCCTATTCAGAATAACAAATGAGTGTCATTCTAATGAACACACCCAAAATTAAGTTTCAGTGGTAAGATTTCTCAGGACAGCTCTAAATATCTAACACGGTTTGGCAGGCGTTATACTCCAAAATAGGCAGGAGATAGATCTGATCACTGAACAAGGAGGGCCTTGAGCCATCTTAAATGAGATGTGTTGTTTCGGGTTAAATACCTCTAGCTAAGTTAAAAAAAAAAAAAAAGTCTCACAGTCTTCAAGCAAAACATTCCGGATATTACAAAACCTCAAAAGAATGAGCTGGAGAGTTCTCGGTGTAGCAACAGTCTCTCTTTAGAGGATTCTTCTCCTGGCAAGGGGGAATATGGATGTGAGAGTTGGACTGTGAAGAAGACTGAGAATTGATGCTTTTGAACTGTGGTGTTGGAGAAGACTCTTGAGAGTCCCTTGGACTGCAAGGAGATACAATCAGTCCATTCTGAAGGAGATCGGCCCTGGGATTTCTTTGGAAGGAATGATGCTGAAGCTGAAGCTCCAGTACTGTGGCCACCTCATGCAAAGAGTCGACACATTGGAAAAGACTCTGATGCTGTGAGGGATTGGGGGCAGGAGGAGAAGGGGACGACAGAGGATGAGATGGCTGGATGAGATCACTGACTTGATGGGAGTGAGTCCGAGTGGATTCCGGGAGTTGGTGATGGACAGGGAGGCCTGGTGTGCTGTGATTCATAGGGTCGCAAAGAGTCAGACATGACTGAGCGACTGAACTGAACTGAACTGAATACCCCTACTAATCCTTGTTAGCACCATATTGATGCTGCTTATGATTGTTCCATGTATTGTCAATTGTCTAAGCTGTTTTGCCTCTTCCCAGGCAACAAACTACAACATGCAGTGCCAGTTCATCAATAATATACAAAACTACAGCCAACCATGGAAAATATCACTCACTCTTAGATGGACACTGCTCTAAGGACTCTGAGTCTTGAGACTAGCAAGAGGGGGAAGCCCACTGCTCCTTGCCATTCCAGTTCAGCAGGAGGTAGCCAGAGAGATCTTGATGCCTCTATTCCCAAAGAATTGGGCCTTCATCTCGTGAGGGGGGAGCATTAGGTAGTTAAAATAGGAAAAAGGAGTCCACAATTGTGGTAGCTAAAAGACAAAGGAAAAAAATCACAAAAAATGGAACAGAGAAAGGTCCGAGGACAGGAGTGAGAACCTCAGGTGAAACAAACAGCCCTCCTGCCTAGCCTGATTTACCTAGGGCTGGCTCAGGGGGAGGAGAAAAACAAAACAAACAAAACAAACAAACAAACAAAAATCATAAAAAGAGGGGCCAAAATTGAGCCGGGGGCTCACCTCTCTTCTCTTCATGTCTTTCAGGTTGGCCCACCCTCATGCCTCGAGGATGTATTTTCCTTTGCTTGCCAAATAAAACTGAGCTGTAACACTGGTCTGTATGTCACTTCAAATTTTTGCTGCGCCGAGACAGAACTGAGGAAATTATAAACTTCCCCAACAAAATAAATCTGAGGGAGGAGATAAAACTTCATTCCAAACTGCTTAACAAAAACATCCACTTTGACATGACGGTAGAGACCAGGTGGGGATCTTAGAGTTCAGCCTCTATCCAGTGGTAATAAGATGTCTCTTCTCCCCTCACTGGGGATGCTTCAGGTAAATCCTAGTGAAATATCAGGATTTCTATAAGTGCTTAATAGTAGGGACAATCTCTCCTTCAGTGCCAGTGGAAGATAAGTGAGGAGCAATAATAGTTTCCCTCCTAGTTATGGGGATATTAGTGGAAGCTTGGAAGGGAGCCTAAATTACCACTCTCATCAGGCAGCAACAAGGGTTCCCTCTCTCTCCCAAATGTCAATGAAAGTCAAGAGGGAGAGCCTGAAATTTTTCTCCCAAATGAGGATAACTGAGGAGCACCCCCTTCTCTTGTAACAATAGTGTCTGAATATGAGGCTAATAGACACAATTTAACTACAAAGGGTTGCAAAGGGATTCGTTCAGTTTTGGAGGTGACCTTGGTGCAAGACCTTGCACCTATAGCCTTGAGGCAGGACTCCACATAGTCTACTTTTGTTTTGCCAGTAAGTTCATTTAGATTCCACATAGAAGTTATATGACATGATATTTGTCTTTTGGAAACCAGAATGTCTCTAGTTTACAATTCTCAGGTGGTCCATAGTTTACAGGTCTATTAGCTCATCTTCACTGGGGAAAACAACCTGAGTTTTTACATTAATGATGGTGCTTGTAATAGCAATTGTAGTATGTTAACAATGTTATCAATGACAGAACTTTTAGTTGTGTGACTCTGGTTGATTAGTACTCATTACCACAGAATTGAGTTCAGAGGGGACAAGAAAGAAATGAAGTTTTGGAAGGAGGGGTTAATCATACACTCAGGGAACTAGATTATAGGGGAATTCAATTTCAAGATGTTTATTTGAGAAGGAGATCCCAATGATTTTCAGTAGATATAAAGAGTATCTAAAATGCCATGGAAGGCATGCAAAGTCAAATTTGAAAGAGAGCCAGACTTAAGACATTGCCTAAGCCAATAGTCACACCATGGTCACCATGCTGGCCATGACCTACCTAGAAAGCCATGATCTGTGACACCAATAAGATTGTAAGGTTCTGGAGAGCTAATTTGCTAGCATTCAGAATCTATGACAGTGGTCCTTTAGAAAGGACAAATAATAACTAATAATGACAATAACAGTAATTCAGAAACAAGAAAATCAACAATCATAAAGTAATGTGTATGCTTCTGGCACTCCTCTAACAATATCACAATTACATATTTAATACTCAGAACAATCTTACAGAATAGTTTCTATTTTGTTCCATTTCTTGAAAGAAACTGAAAAGCAGAGTTAATTAGCTTGTTAATTCCCCCCCGCCAAAGTCTGAATTGTCCATGCTTTTAGTCTTTGGCCAAAGAATTGGGAAGCTCTCATGTAAGATTATTTTAAATATTAAGTTAAATACACTTTCAAGGATCTTGGATTTATACACAGCTTGGTAGAACAAATTTTATTGTGTTCATGTCTGACACTGTGCAACCCCATAGACTGCAGCACGCCAGGCTAACCTGTCCCTCACCATCTCCCAGAGTTTGTCAATTTCATGTCCATTGAATTGGTGATGCCACCCAACTGTCTCATCCTCTGTCACTTTCTTTCCTTCAGCCTTCAATCTTTCTCTGCATCAGGATCTTTTCCAATGAGTTAGCTGTTCACATCAGGTAGAACAATAGTTATCAGGAAGTAATTTTTTTTCCTAGTTGAGTACAAAACTTCATCTATTAGCCATAGCGATGGCAAGTATTAATTGTGCCAAAGTGGAAAAGAGTAAACATGATGCTAGAATGTCAATGAATTGGAACTGTGTAATCCCTTAGTTGTTGGCTAAGTATTATAGTTCCAGCCAGGTCATGACTTAAATAATAGAATTAGTATATGGATTTGTTAATACAAAATGCTTCACACATACAGACGTATTATTTTGAATGATTCCCGTGTAATATAGAAGTAATTTTTGAGATTTTAATAAGAAGGCAATAGGGTGTAGTCGAGTAAAGGGCTTTATCAGTTCATCTTGAAGAAAGTTTCTGAGTATTTTCTCAAAATGTTATAAGGGGTTGGGTTTGGTGTAGTCTCTATGTTGTGTCTGACTTTTCCAACCCCATGGACTTTAACCCACCAGGCTCCTCTGTCCATGAGATTTCCCAGACAAAATTACTGGAGTGGATTGCCATTTCCTTCTCGAAATGTTATATCAGTGTGCTATTTCAGCTTTGATGTTAAGGATCCCACATTTCATAGGACATGACATTGCACCTAGTTGCAGCAAAGTCTGCAGGCACAAGATGGATTCTTAATTACAGTTAGGGGTTTAGAGTGTTTTTCATATCTAGACAGCTTTTAGACAGTGGGCCATAAAGCTACAGAAAATGCATTTCTTTATTCCTTGTGCATACTATCAAATTAGCAACTTTAAACATCATATCTCCTTTTAAAAGTTGAAGCTTTGTGTGTCCTAATATAAGCCTGTCTACAAAACAGATGAGTTATATCTGGTATAGGACATTTCTCTGAAATCAGGAATAGTGTCTGGAGCACTGCTGTTTTTCTAGTATCTCACAGCTCCCTTAGCAAAGCTGGCACACCTGCAAATGCAGGGTACTTTTAGACTTTTGGAAGCTTTGATGGCATGATGCCTTGTAACTCATCTCCAATACTTCCTTAATGACCACTCAAAGATGTAGGAGGAAATGATTCGGTGACATTATATAGCTTGGAAACTAATACCAAAGACTGAGTTGCTTAGTGCTGTAAATCCTCAAGGAAAAAAAGTAATATATTTATAAAATTATACATATAAATGTGGCCTAGATTGGGCCAAGAGGCAAAAAGAACAAAAACAGTGAACCCAATGTGATGTGTGAATGACTTTTGTTTCTCTATAAGGACATGCATAGCAGTCATAGCGTAAGTTCAACTTTAAGGAGAGAACTCCTATTAGTGTTTCTTTAACATTATTTCAAATAGACACTTTTGGCAGTCTGGTGAAACCTGTGGACCCCTAATGAAAATGATGTTCTAATACATTTCAAATTAAATATCTAGGATTTTAAAGAAAAAATATTAAAATATGCTTAATATTTATTGATATTTAATATTACCAATTTAATATTAAATATACTTAATTTCCTAGTTAAGAGCAATTTAATATCCAAAATAAGAGCAGCAAATTTGCTAAATAAACTTGGAGATAGAAAAAGAAATGAGTATCATATTGTGAGTTCCAAGAGTTCATACATTTTACTTGATTGAAAAGCCAGAACAATATATTTGAAATTTAATCTGCAGATAAAAATAATGTGACTTAGATGATAACACTGACTTTGACAAGGAATGTAACTTTAGATTTTTTAAGGGAATTATAAAACTTAGTTTTTGCATAAGAAATTTTAATGGCCATTATATCATTAAAGGATATTGTGACTGTTTTAAGATCTGCAGATTTAAAACTTCATAAGCAATTGAACAAAATGCTCACATCAGTTCAGTTTAGTTACTCAGTCGTATCCAACTCTATTCAACCCAACGGATTGCAGCGTGGCAGGCCTCCCTGTCCATCACTAACTCCGGAAGTTTACTCAAACTCATGTACATTGAGTCAGTGATGCCATCCAGCCATGTCATCCTCTATTGTCTCCTTCTCCTCTCTCTTTGAATCTTTCCCAACATCAGGGTCTTTTCCAATGAGTCAGTTCTTCACATAGCTAAAGTACTTGAGTTTCAGCTTCAACATCAGTCCTTCCAATGAACACCTAGGACTGATTTCCACTGGGATGGACTGGTTGGATATCCTTGCAATCTAAGGGACTATCAAGAGTCTTCTCCAACACCACAGTTCAAAGGCATCAATTCTTCGGTACTCAGCTTTCTTCACAGTCCAACTCTCACATCCATAAATGACTACTGGAAAAACCATAGCCTTGACTAGATGGGCGCTTTTTGACAAAGTAATGTCTCTGTTTTTTAATATGCAGTCTTTGGTTCAGTTCAGTCACTCAGTCATGTCTGAATATTTGTGACCACATGGACTATAGCACACCAGGCCTCCCTGTCTATCAAAAACCAATGTCTATTGAGTCGGTGATGCCATCCAACCATCTCATCCTCCGTCACCCTCTTCTCTTCCTTCCTACAATCTTTACCATCAACAGGGTCTTTTCAAATGAGTCAGCTCTTCACATCAGGTGGCCAAAGTATTGGAGTTTCAGCTTCAGCATCAGTCCTTCCAAGAACACCCAGGACTGATCTCTTTTAGGATGGGCTGGCTGGATCTCCTTGCAATCCAAGGGACTCTCAAGAGTATTCTGCAACACCACAATTCAAAAGCATTAGTTCTTCAGTGCTCAGATGTCTTTATAGTCCAACTCTTACATACATATATGACCACTGGAAAAACCATAGCTTTGACTAGATGAACCATTGTTGACAAAGTAATGTCTGCTTTTTAATATGCTGTCTAGGTTGGTCATAAACTTTCCTTCAAAGGAGTAAACATCTTTTAATTTCATGGCTGCAGTCACCATCTGCATTGATTTTGGAGCCCCCCCAAAAAAAGTCTGACACTGTTTCCACTATTTCCCCATCTGTTTTCCATGAAATGATGGGACCAGATGCCATGATGTTCATTTTCTGAATGTTGAGCTTTAAGCCAAGTTTTTCACTCTCCTCTTTTACTTTCATCCAGGGGTTCTTTAGTTCTTCTTCACATTCTGCCATAAAGGTGGTGTCATTTGCATATGTGAGGTTATTGATATTTCTCCCTGCAATTTTGATTCCAGCTCGTGCTTCATCCAGCCCAGCCTTTCTCATGATGTACTCCGCATATAAGTTAAATAAGCAGGGTGACAATACACAGCCTTGGCATACTCTTTTTCCTATTTGGAATCAGTCTGTTGTTCCATGTCCAGTTCTAACTGTTTATTCCTAACCTGCATACAGATTTTTCAAGAGGCAGTTGAGGTGGTCTGGTATTCCCATCTCTTTCAGAATTTTCCACAGTTTATTGTGATCCACACAGTCAAAGGCTTTGGGATAGTGAATAAAGCAGAAATAGATGTTTTTCTGGAACTTTCTTGCTTTGTCAATGATCCAGTGGATGTTGGCAATTTGATCTCTGTCTTTTATGTCTTTTCTAAAACCAACTTGAATATCTAGAAGTTCACGGTTCACATATTGCTGAAGCCTGGCTTGGAGAATTTTGAGCATTATTTACTAGCGTGTGAGATGAGTGCAATTGTGTGGTAGTTTGAACATTCTTTGGCATTGTCTTTCTTTGGGATTGGGATGAAAACTGATCTTTTCCAGTCCTGTGGTCACTGCTTAGTTTTTCAAATTTACTGGCATATTGAGTGCAGCACTCACGGCATCATCTCCCAGGATTTGAAATAGCTCCACTGGAATTCCATCACCCCCACTAGCTTTGTTGGTAGTGATGCTTCCAAGGATCACTTGACTTCACATTCCAGGATGTCTGACTCTAGGTGAGTGTGAGTGATCACACCATCATGATTATTTAGGTTGTAAAGTTCTTTTTTGTATAGTTCCTCTGTGTATTCTAGCCACCTCTTCTTAATATCTTCTGCTCACATAATTAGAGAAAAATCCATATTTGCATCACATCTAGCCATCTATTTTCAATATGAAAAATATCAGTTCCTATAAGGTGATCAATAACTTTTTATGTGACCTAGGATTGCCATAAGATCATCATAAAATGGCAATCTTTTTGCACAAGTGTAGGAAGTCATAAAAATCAATTTTTAAGCAATAAACTAAAGAGACAGTTTTGTCACTGGGATAGGTTAAAGTTTTTGACTAAATGAATTTTCTTGCCAAAAGGGCTTACAATTCTTCAAATAATCTATTTTCCTAACAGAATAAATCATTGTATGTGACAAAATGCAGTTCCTCAGAAAGGATTTAGCTTTCTCCTCAATCCATTCTCTTTGTAGAAATATATATTGCAAGACAGCAGCATTTCCAAATCTCAGATTTCTTGCAGAGAAAACTATTTATACTCAGCTAGTGTTTACAAGTGCTAGAAAGATAGCAAATAGATTGGAGAAGATGTAAAAGGTACAGATTTTAGGTGGATGTCAGTTTTTACTTTGAATTAGAGCTTTGAGTTTCAGAACTCACAGCACTGTTTGATAACTGGAATTGTTCCTCAGCACTTAAGTTCCCTATTAGGCACGATTTTATTAGTTCTGTTCAATTTAATGCAGAAATAGAGTAAATAAGATGTAGGGCAGGGCAGGACATACGATTGGAAGAATAAAAATTGTTACTTACTGCAAATTTTGTAAACGTAAATTCATGTTCTGAGATCCAACAAGTGCTATATTCAACTGTATATATTAGTCATAAACAAGTTTTCATGTATTTGTGAGAGGCTGTGTGACTTAAATTCACTTCTCAAAAGGGCTAATGACATAAAATGCTAAAACTAAAGTCCAGGTACTTCTGTGGTGTTCCTTCAATGCAGAGGATGCAGGAATGCAGGGGATGCAGGTTTGATCACTCATCCAGGAACTAAGATTACACAGGCCATGGGGCAACTAAGTCCATGTGCCAAAGTTTCTAAGCCCTCTCTTTATAGCCTGAAGGTTGTAACCACTGAAGTCTTCACGCCCCAAAACCCATGGTCCACAAGAGAAGTCACTGCAATGAAAAGACTGCACACAGCAACTAGAGAGTAGCCCCTACTTGCCACAACTCCAGAAAGCCTGTGAGCAGCAACAAAGACGTAGTTCAGCTAAAAAATAAAAAAATAGTAAAACTAAAGTTCAGAAAGACAGATTTAAACTTTTGGAGTGGGTGGTGGGGCATAAATGTGAGAAGAAGGAAANTCACAAAGAGTCAGACCCGACTGAGCGACTGAACTGAACTGATGCAATATTGCTCTTTACAGCATCAAACCTTGCTTCTATCACCAGTCATATCCATAGCTGGTTATTGTTTTGCTTTAGCTCCATCCCTTCATTCTTTCTGGAGTTATTTCTCCACTGATCTCCGGTAGTATGTTGGGCACCTACCCACCTGGGGAGTTCCTCTTTCAGTATTCTATTATTGTGCCTTTTCATACTGTTGATGGGGTTCTCAAGGCAAGAGTACTGAAGTGGTTTGCCATTCCCTTCTCCAGCGGATCACATTCTGTCAGACCTCTCCACCATGACTGGCCCATCTTGGGTTGCCTCATGGGCATGGTTTAGTTTCACTGAGTTAGACAATACTGTGGTCCTAGTTTGATTAGACTGACTAGTTTTCTGTGACTATGGTTTCAGTGTGTCTGCCCTCTGATGCCCTCTTGCAACACCTACCATCTTACTTGGGAAAGGCCACCCCAAACACTTCCCTATTCTGTCAGTTTTTGGTTCCACTTTATTGTGGAGATAACTCGCGGTTGTTGTGGGTGGAGTTGGACAGGTGGCTTGTCAATGTTTCCTTGTTAGGGAAGCTTGTTTCAGTGTTCTTGTGGGTGGAGCTGGATTTCTTCTCTCTGGAGTGCAATGAAGTATCTAGTAGTGAGTTTTGAGATGTCAGTGAGTTTGGTGTGATTTTGGGCTGCCTGTATATTGAAGATCAGGGCTATATGCCTGTGTTGCTGGTGAATCTGTGTGGTATATCTTGCTCTGGAACTTGTTGGCCCTTGGGTGGTGCTTGGTTTCAGTGTAGGTAGGTATGGAGGCTTTGGATGAGCTCCTATTGATTAAAGTTCCCTGGAGTCAGGAATTCTCTGATGTTCTCAGGCTTTGGACTCAAGCCTCCTGCCTCTGATTTTCAGCCTTATTCTTACAGTAGCCTCAAGACTTCTCCATCTATACACAACCGATGATAAAACAATTTTTTTTTTCTTAATACAATGGGTTGCCTTTCTGGGTGCCTGATGTCCTCTGCCAGCAATCAGAAGTTGTTTCGTGGAATTTGCTCTGCATTCAATGTTCTTTTGATGAATCCGTGTGGGAGAAAGTGGTCTCCTGTCCTATTCCTCTGCCATCTTAGGACCGCCCCCCTCTTCTTGATCTCTTATTGATGAAAGGGCTACTTAATTTATGGAGTCTGGTGCCAAATGAAAATGATGCTCATTTATTTTTTCCCCAAGAATTTCAAGTCTTTAGAGCAGAGCATTAAGTCAATTTCTGGTCTTCCAAGTCACACAGGGTCCTAGGCAAATCCATGGATCACATGTCCCTGATGCCAGGCCTATCTTTATTTTTCAGAACATTTGAAAGAACCTTTTAAAGATATGTTATATATTATATATATACACCATGGAGGAAATAATGCAAAATTGGATTCTCAAAGGCATCAACAAATTTGTTAAAATTTGCATAGCCAAATTTAGTTTTTCTCTTTTACTTTAGAGGTATTCAGTCTTTGTATATATTTATTAAAAATCCATTCACTGGGCACCTCTGTGCAAGACTTGACATAGCACTCTTGAGATACCACAGGGCATAGAATAGCCACAGAGACAGCCCCCATGGCCTCTTCAGATTATGTCTCCTATATCAACACTCATAATAAGCACTTAGTCTTAGAAACAATACTCAATCATGTCACAGAAAATTGATAGAGGATATCACCTTGATTTTTTTAGAGTAACATGCCATTCTACCACAACCTTGTTATGATGTCTCTGTTCCCTCCGTTTGTTCAAGTGAGCAGAGTACTTCCCCATCCTCATGTTATTGATTATTCAGTCAACATCAACAAAAACTATGATTAATCAACAAAAACTATGTTGTCCATTTTCATCTCTTCATAGATTTTGCTGTATCAGAGGTCTGTCTTTCTCTGTGCTGCACTAGCTGTTAAACAGATTGATAACTAATATAAATCAACCCTATTCGTTCATCAATTCTGCAATGTGGCTTAAGTAATCACGCTTTACACTGATCTATTTCTTTATCTCAAGTCACAAACTCAAGTTTTATAAAATTTTAAAACTAGCTTAGCTTTTATTAAAAAAAAGAAGAGTTTTTTAAATTCATTATTTCTTTTCCTTTCTGCAATTTTCATACTGTTTACCACATTCAAAGTCTATTTTTAAAATTTAATTTACATTTTGTCGTTTTTAAATAATGATTGGAATATTTGCATATTGCTTAAAAATGAGAAATAAGAAGCCCATAATCAAAATCGGCATTCTCCATATCCTCACAATCTTCCCAGGTTGCTCACTGATTAAAACTCTGCCTCCCAAGGAGATGTGGGTTTGATCTTTGGGTCAGGAATATTCCTTGGAGAAGGAAATGGCAACCCACTCCAGTATTCTTTCCTGGGAAATCCCATGGACAGAGTAGCCTTGAGGGATATAGTTCATGGGATCCCAAAGAGGGGGACACGACTAGCGACTAAGCAGCAGCAGTGCCTTCCTAATCTAGTACCAATTGATAGTGTGGATATGTTTAAATTCTTATGTTGGAATAAAAGGGGAAAGAAAAATTGAGAAGTGGATACTAGTAAACTGATGAATAATCTTCATGCACAATTTCAAAATTTTTGATTATTTATAGTGTATTTGTGCTGTGCTTAGTCACACAGTCGTGTCTGACTCTTTGTGACCCTGTGGACTGCAGCTTGCCAGTCTCCTCTGTCCATAGGTTTTTTTCCAGGCCAGAATACTGGAGTGGGTTGCCATGCCTTCCTCCAGGAGATCTTCCTAACCCAGGGATTCAGTCCAGGTTTCCCACATTGCTGGCAGATTCTTTACCATCTGAGACATTAGAGAAGCCCAAGAATACTGGAGTGGGTAGCCTATTCCTTCTCCAGGGGATCTTCTTGACCCAGAACTTACACTGAGGTCTCCTGCATTGCAGGTGGATTTTTAACCAGTTAAGCTCCCAGAAAATTTATGATATGTTTAGCACATACTAAGGAATGCACTGTCTTCATGCTTTTCCATTCAAATGAAATATTTATCTCTTGTAATTGCTCTTTCTTCCCCCAAATACACCCTTTCTCTCAGAATTCTTAGGAGATAATTTCTGATAATTTAATAATTAATTTATATGACTATAACAAACTCAGTATGCCATTCAGTTGAATCTAATATTAAGTCAATGTTTTCTTAAGTAACATTTTACTTTTATTAATGTCAATGCCTTGCTTAGTCTCTTAGCTTTATATATGCTTTTACTTCCCAATTGCAACAATTCTCATCTAATTATCAACAATTTCTAAATTGTTATTTAGAAAAAAGAAATTATGTTAGCCTATTATCTCTAAAACTTCTCCTATTATTCACTATAAAGTTTCTGAAAATATACGGTCTTCCAAAATATAATTTTTGACTTTTCTTTCAAGCAGCAAATTTTCCCTGATTTTTTCTCTTTCAGTGACTTATACATAAGATACCTTCTAGAAATTTAAAAGTAAATTATAGTACAATGTTTGATTAGATAAATACAAAGATATATACATACTTTTTCACCTGGATATCTACAATTATACAGAGAGGTTTTCATACATTTTGAACATTTGCCTCATGATCTGATATATCATCTTTATCTTCATAATAATCAAAATTATTAAACTCTAGTGTGCCCAATGTGGCATTATTCACACAAGTCTCATTATGGTCTAACCAGTTTTGTTACCTAGTAGAAGCTAACAGAGATTTTCCTGGTAGCTCAGACTATAAAGACTCCGCCTGCAATGAGGGAGACCTGAGTTTGATCCCTGGGTTTGGAAGATCCCCTGAAGGAGGGAATGGCAACCCACTCCAGTATTCTTGCCTGAAGAATCCCTATGGACAGAGGAGCCTGACTGGCTATGGTCCATGTGGTTGCAAAGAGTTGGTCAGGACTAAGCAACTAAACACAGCACAGAAGCTAACGGATCAGTTCCTATATTAATTCCAAATTAAATATATATTTTTGCAGAGGATTAATTACCACTACAAAATCAATTACAGAATGTTTGCTAGATCTTTGGGGTCATTTGGTTATTTCAATATTCCCATTTTATCTGATTTTCCAGACACCAAAACAACATAAACATGAAATAACAATCAACCATTTTAAGCCAGAAAACCTGTTTATACATTTTAATGACAATGTTGTTTATTCCAAATTTATGTATCTATCAATGGAATGTAATACAGATGGGGAACTATTAGCAAACATGTGTGTGTAAAGAAGTAATTTTAATAAACAAAACCAGCATTTTCTTCTCTATAGAAAGTAGAATATATGTTTCTGTTTGTTTGTTTCTGTTTTGTGAGTGTATCTTTACGTATAAATTTTTCTTAACTAACACTTAGCCCTTATTTTGTACTATATGGATGACCATAGATAGGAAAGATATATTCAGAATATCCAGAATTTGTAAGCATTTTACATTCTCTCTGCAGTACTCGTAATCTTTCTTCAGTAGCTTCTGGGTGATAAAATACAGCAACTCTATTCCAAAACCCATTCAGTTGGGAATCTCTGGAAGTATAAAATTTTAGTATTAGCCTAGACTTACAATACAGTTTTAAAATATTGCCTTCTATATACTATGAACATGTTACCAAAAGGTGTTTGAAATAAGTCTAAACATAAATATATATTGTTGGGCATGTTTTCTCTTCCTGATAGTGTTTTATTAAACTAAATATGTGTAAAACAGACTTGATTATCACAAACTATGTATGCCTTTATGTCCTTGAATTCAATAAAAAGAGATGATATATACAATAATACTCCCTCAAGCTATCTACTTTTCTCAAGAGAGTCTTAGTCTCTATTCACTCCTTGTGGTTTTATCCTGCTATTAGTTACTTATTTTATTTTATTCTTTATATTCAATAGATAAAAATAAGGATTTCTACATGAAGACATTAAATTTATTTTAAATATGAGTTTTAGCTTTAATAGCAATGCTTATTTTTAAGGGCATGCCTTAATATTAGTAACCTACAAAATAAATTCCTGCATGACTATAACTCGCAGGACAAAGAAATATTTATAGAAGATGGAATCACCTCCTGAATAACAAATAAAACTATATAGCAGAGCACATTTCCCTTAAGATCTAGAATTCTAATCTGTCTGGCTTTGAATCTGAAGCCTACTTGAAAACCTCCTCAACTAGCTGTTTACCAAATCACATATTAAAAAATATATATTCACAGTCATTTTAGTAAAACAATCAGTAATTATTTTAAACTCTTATAATAGATTCATATAAACAATTCAGTGGATACAAGAGATCAATTAATTGCTATTTCAAGTTTATGTTAGTCTTGGAAACTTTGCAAGGATGGAATAAAATTATTTTTGTGTGTTTGTTTTGAAACAAAGTTCTTAATGCATCTCTGTTTTCTCTCATTCCATGGGGGAAGTGGGACAGGGTACAGAAAAACTCCTTATTCTACAATTAGGTATCCTTAAAGCCCCTCTTCATCTACCGATTTCATAAACACAGTGGCCTTTGCTTCACTTGGGGATGCAGCTCACTCACATAAGCTCCCTCTTATGTGCACAGTGCAGAAAGGTTGCTTGAACAAAGGCAGAGAAAGATTACTGCCAGTAAAAATTCATTAACCCAGTTTTAATGTCGTCTTTAGGCCTGCCAACCCAGGAGATATAAGAGATGTAATTGATCCCTGAATTGAGAAGATTCCCCTGGAAAAGGAAATGACATTATGCTACAGTATTGCCTGGAAAATTCCATGGAGAGAGGAACCTGGTGGGTTACAATCCATGAGGTCACAAAAAGTTACAGGACTGAGCAACTGAACACACGCGTGCACACACACACACACACACACACACACACACACACACCATACCTCCTTCCTAAAATACTAAGATATTCACAATTTTAAGCGTTTTGCCTATAACGATTCATTTAATCCACACATAAGTCTATAATATAGGAACAACCATCATCCTGGTTTCACAAGTGAGGGATCCAAAGCACAGAAATGTATGTTTTCATCCTCATGAAGCTAGTAGATAGAGAGTATGATTGTATACAGTGTCTATAGTGTTAGTCACTGCAATCTGCTGTTATTATCAAATTTCAAATTTAAGAAAACATCTGTTGTTTGGAAGCTGTTTCTGTTCTTTTGCAAGCCAGCATTCAATTTTTACATTATCGTTCCTTAGAAATCTAGTTTATTTATTACTTGTAATACCTCACCCACAATATGATGAAGTTGCTTCAGCTCCTGATTGTGCAGTCTCTCCACTTTGTGATTGTTGGCAGGAACAGTACTACCTGAAAGGATGACCTAAACTGATGGAAATATTCTATATCTTCACTGGTTGATACATAATGTGTGCTAGTCACTCAGTTGTGTTTGACTCTTAGATTATAGCCCACTAGCCTTCTCTGTCCATGGAATTTTCCAGGTAAGAATACTGCAGTGGGTTGCCATTTCTTCCTCCAGGAAGGATTTTCCTGACCCAGGGATCAAACCTGGGTCTCCTGCATTGCAGGCAATTTTTTTTACCATCTGAACCACCACGGTAACCATAGTCACTGGTTAGATCCATCTGGCTTAAAGGGAGTTTTAAATGTGGGGAGTAAAATTGAAGAAATGAAATTTTAATTTAATTTTAAAATGATAACTAAATCAAATAGAAATAAATACCTGTGGTTAATGACTTTCATATCAAACAGGATTGACCTTCAATTTTTAACATCTTTAGAGCTTAAAAAATGAAATACAAATTTATTTTTATAATCAACAGTTCAGTTGATTCTCTAATATACTTTACGTATTTCCCTACATGCCACTACTTTCTTATAATTCAAACAACTCTCTGGTTCGATTTTTTTTTTCTTGCTGGTGGAGGGAGATTGGGTGAAAAATTAGTAAACTTTAATAAGAAAAGTGCTTCATGTGTTGAGAAAGAAAGTAAGAAAGTAAAGTCGCCCAGTCGTGTCCGACTCTTTGCGACCCCATGAATCGCAGCACATCAGGCCTCCCTGTCCATCACCAACTCCTGGAGTCCACTCAGACTCATGCTCATCGAGTCAGTGATGCCATCCATCCATCATCCTCTGTCATCCCCTTCTCCTCCTGCCCTCAATCCCTCCCAGCATCAGAGTCTTTTCCAATGAGTCAACTCTTCACATGAGGTGGCCAAAGTACTGGAGCTTCAGCTTTAGCATCATTCCTCCCAAAGAAATCCCAGGGCCGATCTCCTTCAGAATGGACTGGTTGGATCTCCTTGCAGTCCAAGGGACTCTCAAGAGTCTTCTCCAACACCACAGTTCAAAAGCATCAGTTCTTTGGTGATCTGCCTTCTTCACAGTCCAACTCTCACATCCATACATGACTACTGGAAAAACCATAGCCTTGACTAGATGGACCTTAGTCAGCAAAGTAATGTCTTTGCTTTTGAATATGCTATCTAGGTTGGTCATAACTTTTCTTCCAAGGAGTAAGCGTCTTTTGATTTCATGGCTGCAGTCACCATCTGCAGTGATTTTGGAGCCCAGAAAAATAAAGTCTGACACTGTTTCCACGGTTTCCCCATCTATTTCCCAAAACATACATACCTCTTTTTATTGAATTTCACTTAATTGCACTTCCCAGTTATTTCATTTTTTACAAATTGAAGGTTCATGGCAACTCTGTGTTAAGCAAGTCTATCAGCACCATTTTTCCCCCCAACATTATTTGTTCACTTTATGTTTCTATGCTACATTTTGGTAATTTCTGTGATATTTCAAACTCTTCATTACTATTATATTTGATTTGGTGATTTACAATCAATGATCTTTGATGTTACTATTGGTGGCTCAGAGGTTAAAGTGTCTGCCTCCAATGCAGGAGATCCAGGTTCAATCCCTGGGTTGGGAAGATCCCCTGGAGAAGGAAATGGTAATCCACTCCACTATTCTTGCCTAAAGAATCCCATTGATGGAGAAACCTTGTAGGCTACAGTCCACGGGGTTGCAAAGAGTCGGACATGACACGACTGAGCGACTTCACCTTCACCTTCACCACAAATTGCATCCATATAAGACAGCAAACTTCATCAATAAACATGTTCTTACTACTCCATTGACTGGCTGTCCATTCATCCATTCATCTCTCTCTTTCTCCTTGGGCTACCCTATTATCTGAAACACATTAATATTTAAATTAGATCAACTAATAACCCTACAATGGTCTCTAAATGTTTAAGTAAAAGGAAGATTCATATGTCTCTCACTTTTTATTAAGAGCTAGAAATTATTAAGCTTGATTAGAAAGTCATATTGAAAGACAAAATAGACCAAAAGCTAGGCATCTTGCACCAGTTAGTCAAATTGCAAATGCGCAGGAAAAAAGTAAAGGAAATTAAAAGTGCTACTCCAATGAATTCATGAATGATAAGAACGTGTTATTGCTGATATGGAGACATTTTTAGCTGTCTGGATAGAAGGCCAAACCAGCCACAGCATTCCCTTAAACCAAAGCTTAATCCAGAGCAAGGCTTTAATTCTCTTTAATTCTATGAAGCCTCAGAAAAGTGAGGATGATGCAGAAGAAAAGTTTGAAGCAAGCAGAAGTTGATTCATGAAGTTTAAAGAAAAAAGCCACCTCTATAATATAACTAGTGCAAAATGAAGCAGTGAGTACTGATGTAGAAAATCCAGCAAGTTATACAATTCCAGCTAAGATAATAATATTGACTAAAACAAGCAACAGATATTCAATATAGATACAATAACCTTCTATTGGAAGAAGAAGCCATTAAGGACATTCAAATCTAGAGAGGCCAAGTCAATGTCTGCTTTAGATTCAAAGGACAGACTGACTCTTGTTAAGGGGCTAATGCAGCTGATGCAGTTGAAGTCAATGCTCATTTACTACTCCAAAAATTCAAAGGCTCTTAAAAATTATGCTAAATTGACTCTACCTAAAATCTATAAGTGGAACAACAAAGTCTGGATGATAGCAAATCTATTTACAACATGATTCATTGAATATTTTAAGCCCACTTTTGAAACTTACTTCTCAGAAAAAATAAAGTTCCTTTTAAAATATTACTGCTCATTGACAATGAACCTGTTCGCTTAAGAGCTCTCATGGACATGTACAATGAGATTAATGTTGTTTTCATGCCTGCTAACATATTGGTAGCTTGTGGTTCTAGGAATAATTTTACTTTCAAGTATTATCATTTTAAAAATACATTTCACAATGCTATAGCTGCCATAGATAATGACTTCTTGGATGGATCTGAGAAAAGTCAATTGAAAACCTCTGGTAAGGATTTACCATTCCATATGCCATAAAGAACATTTGTGATTCATGAGGGGATCAAACTAAACAGTATTTTAGAATGTGATTCCAAATCCTAAGGGTTGACTTTGAAGATTTTAAGACTTCAGTGAGGATGTAAGTAATATATGGTAGAAATAAGAAGAGAAGTGGAGTCTGAAGATGTAAGTGAATCACTGTAGACTCATGATAGATATTAATAGATGAGTTGCTTCTTATAGTTGAGCAAAGAAAGTGGTATCTTGAGATGGAATCTAGTCCTGTGAAGATGCTGCAAAGACAGTTGAAATGACAACAAATGATATAAACAACTGACAGAACAGTGGCAGGGTTTGAGAATTGACTCTAGTTTTGAAAGAAGTTCAACTGTGGGTACATTGCTATAAAACAGCATTGCATGCTACAGAGAAATCATTCCTGAAAAGAAGAGTTAGTTAATGTGGCAAACTTCACTATATTCTTAAAAAGAAAAACAAAACAAAAACAAAAAGCAGTCACAGCCACTCCAGTCTTTAACAACTACCAACCTGATAGGTTACTCAAACTGAATCTGCAATTATTTAGAAATGTCTGTAACCAGTATTCCTAGATATTCTTTACTTGAACAACTAAAGAAAATAAATGATTGTAAAAAGGTATATAAAACTAAGATCATGGTATCTGATCCCATCACTTCATGGGAAATAGATAGGGAGACAGTGGAAACAGTGGCAGACTTTATTTTGGGGGGCTTCAAAATCACTGAATATGGTGATTGCAGCCATGAAATTAAAAGAAGTTTATTCATTGAAAGGAAAGTTATGACCAACCTATACAACATATTAAAAAGCAGAGACATTACTTTGACAACAGAGGTCCATCTAGTCAAGGCAATGGTTTTTCCAGTGGTCATGTATGGATGTGAGATTTGGACTATAAAGAAAGCTGAGCACTGAAGAATTGATGCTTTTGAAAGTGGTGTTGAAGGCTCTTGAGAGTCCCTTGGACTTCAAGGAAATCCAACCAGTCCTTTCTAAAGGAAATCAGTCCTGGGTGTTCACTGGAAGGATAGATGTTAGAGCTAAAACTCCAATACTTTAACCATCTGATGCAAAGAACTGACTCATTGGAAAATACCCTGATGCTGGGAAAGATTGAAGGTGGGAGGAGAAGGGGACAACAGAGGGTGAGCTGGTTGGATGGCATCACTAACTCAATGGACATGAGTTTGGGTAAACTCTGAGAGTTGGTGATGGACAGGGAGGCATGGTATGTTGCAGTCCCTGGGGTCACAAAGAGTTGGACACGAATGAATGACAGAACTGAACTCATCTTAACANGAAGGGGACAACAGAGGGTGAGCTGGTTGGATGGCATCACTAACTCAATGGACATGAGTTTGGGTAAACTCTGAGAGTTGGTGATGGACAGGGAGGCATGGTATGTTGCAGTCCCTGGGGTCACAAAGAGTTGGACACGAATGAATGACAGAACTGAACTCATCTTAACACTAAAAATATGATACAATTCATTGGAAGTTTTTCTGTTCAAAGAAATTTTTAAATATAATGTTTTAATCTCAGATACTGTTTGATATCTAGTGACAGTTTTATGTGTATGTGTTTATATGTATATGCATATACATATACATAGATATTATATAAAGATATCTAGAGAAATCTTGGTTCCTAAATGAAGTTCAGTTCAGTCGCTCAGTCGTGTCTGACTCTTTGCAACCCCATGAATCACAGCATGCCAGGCCTCGCTGTCCATCACCAACTCCCGGTGTTCACTCGGATTCACATCCATCGAGTCAGTGATGCCATCCAGCCATCTCATCCTCTGTTGTTCCCTTCTCCTCCTGCGCCCAATCCCTCCCAGCATCAAAGTCTAAATGAAGTAGATAGAGTCAAGTTTTTCAATCTGTTTTTTGTTTCCAACTCTATGTTCTTTCTTTAGACTGCCTACTACAAGGTTTGCTGATTAGAGAAAACTTCATTTATTGCACAGAGCCTTCATGGGTGAACACAAAGAGTAGACAGAAAGAAATAATGCCTTAAATAGTAAGCATGAAAAAATATATATTAAAAAAAAACATAGATGAAATAATTTACCAATCATTCAGTTATCCCTTCCAATGTGTCAGCATTGAGATTAAAAATATATTCAAGAGAGGAAACTCTAATTATATTCATGGAAGGATTCATCATAAAAATGGAATGAGTGGCCTATATTTTGAAGGATGATAGAGTTTTATTAAATAATAAAAATAAGAAAAGGAGAAGGAATCTTTTACTATTAATAATATCTGTAGAATATGCTGTGTATGTGGTAAATGTAGAAAGCTGAATTTATATAAGAGTATGAGAAACATGAGCTTCCCTGGTAACACAGTGGTAAAGAACCCTCCTGCCAATGCAGGAAACTCAGCAGGGGCTGGAGGTTTGATCCCTGGGATGAGAAGATCCCCTGGAGAAGGAAATGGCAACCCAATTAATTAAGTATTCTTGCCTGGAAAGTCCTAAGGACAAAGGAGTCTGGCAGTTTAAAGTCCATGGGACCACAGAAAGTTGGACATCACTTAGCAACTAACAGCAATGAGAAACATACACATCAAAATAGGAATAAAAAATGTTTTGTCTCAGAAGTTGCATTGTAATGGGCTACTGAGTTAATGGAGGCAGCTCTTATCTCCTAAGCCAATTTATAAATAGGGCAATGATAAATATACCTCTATTTGTAAATAGACATAACAGAGAGCCTTATTTCATTTCTACTCTGCTCTACTCTACTCTCTTCCATGAGATTTAATATCCATTTAAACTAATCTTTCCATTTCAATGAACAATTCATTGGTAACACAGAAAGTCATTGAGTTATATATTTCCACAACTGTCCATTTAACAGCCACGCATTCTCTCAAATAAGTGAGACAGAACACCTTAAGTTGAACTACTGGTGATCTTAACAGTAACCATATTAAATGAATGAATAATATAGTATGTGACTCCATTAAAAGGCAAAAGTAATTATATAGCTTTTAATTTAAAGGAAAGACATTAATGACTAATCTAATGAGGTACAAATGACTACATGTTAATAATGAGGAATGGGAGCTGTATCAGGTGTAGTATTCATTTGAATAAAACAATGACTACATTATTGCAAGAAAACACTTTGATCATTTTCCTTATAATTTGAAATGAGAATGCTTATGACTTAGGTCAATTTTTCTCTTCTTTTATCCCCAAAGGAGTACTTTAAAAAGAAGAGGAAGAAGAATTAGAATCTGTTGGAAAAATAGCCTGTTTCTTTCTCGTCTTCAGTTTTTTTCTGACATAACCAATGAAATGACCAGCTATATTTATTTTTTCCAGATTCAATCTTTTTATTTATCACCTAGTAACACTTAGTGTCCCATACCCATATTTTCTGGCTAGAGTTTTTGTATTTACTTCTCTTCCTTTTACCCTATTTCAGAGACTCTATAGTAGTAATTTCCAATTTAATGTGCAATAAGGCTGATGTACTTCCTTTTTTTCTGTAAAATCTACACTTTTATATTATTCTTGAGCCATAGTTTTGTGATTTAAATAGATACTCTGTTCACACTAATCANCATAAGGGTGGTGTCATCTGCATAGCTGAGGTTATTGATATTTCTCCCAGTAATCTTGATTCCAGCTTGTATTTCTTCCAGTCCAGTGTTTCTCATGATGTACTCTGCATATTAGGTCTTTCTAAACTGTAATAATTCTGCTTCTGAAGAAATAAAAGACTCAAGGAGTATGATGGGATATTCTACTCCAAATGTGCATGATTATATATACCATGGAGGTGGAAAATAGATTCAAGGGGTTAGATCTGGTACACAGAGTGCCTGAATAACAATGGGCAGACGTTCATAACACTGTACAAGAAGTAATGACCAAAGCCATCCAAATAAAAAGAAATGCAAGAAGATAAAGAGATTGATTAAACTTTACAAATAGCTGAGGAAAGAAGAGAAGCAAAAGGCAAGAGAGAAAGGTCANCAAATGTGCATGATTATATATACCATGGAGGTGGAAAATAGATTCAAGGGGTTAGATCTGGTACACAGAGTGCCTGAATAACAATGGGCAGACGTTCATAACACTGTACAAGAAGTAATGACCAAAGCCATCCAAATAAAAAGAAATGCAAGAAGATAAAGAGATTGATTAAACTTTACAAATAGCTGAGGAAAGAAGAGAAGCAAAAGGCAAGAGAGAAAGGTCAATTTTCATTCCAATTCGAAAGAAGGTCAATGCCAAAGAATGTTCAAACTGCCATATAATTATGTTCATTTCACACAGCCATTAGAGTTATGCTAAAAATCCTTCAAGCTAGACTTCAGCACTTCATGAACAGAGAACTTTCAAATGTATAAGCTGGCTTTTGAAAAGGCAGAGGAATCTAAGATCAAATTGCCAACATTCATCAGATCATAGGGAATGCAAAGGATTCCAGAAAAATATCTACTTTTGCTTAATTGACCATGAAAAGCTTTTAACTGTGGATCACAACAAACTGTGGAAAATTCTTAAAGAGGTGGAAATACCATATCATATTACCTGTCTTCTGAGAAACCTGTATGCGGGTCAAGAATAAATAGTTAGAACTTTATATTGAGCAAATGACTGGTTCAAAATAGGGAAAGGAGTACATCAAGGCTGTTTATTTTTACCAACTTATTTAACTTCTATTCAGAGTACATCATGTGAAATATTATGCTGAATGAATCAAAAGCTGGACTCAAGTTTACTGGGAGAAATAACAACAACCTATGATATGCAGGTGATTCCACTCTAATGGAAGAAACTGAAGAGGAACTAAAGAGCCTTTGATGAGGGTGAAAGAGGAGAGAGAAAAAGCTGGCTTGAATCTGAACATTAAAAGCAAAACCAAAAAACACTAAGATCATGACCTCCAATTCCATCACCTCATGTTAAATAGAAAAGGAAAAAGTGGAAGNGTGATTCCACTCTAATGGAAGAAACTGAAGAGGAACTAAAGAGCCTTTGATGAGGGTGAAAGAGGAGAGAGAAAAAGCTGGCTTGAATCTGAACATTAAAAGCAAAACCAAAAAACACTAAGATCATGACCTCCAATTCCATCACCTCATGTTAAATAGAAAAGGAAAAAGTGGAAGCAGTGATAGATTTTATTTGCTTGGGTTCCAAAATCCCTGTGAATGGTGACTGCAGCCATGAAATTAAAAATCACTTGAACCTCGGAAGGAATGCTATGACAAACCTAGGCTGTTCATTAAAGAGCAGAGATATCACTTTGCTGACAAACTTTCATATAGTCAAAGTTACAGTTTTTCAAGTAGTCATGTACAGATATAAGAGGTGGACCATAAAGAAGATTGAGTGCCAAAGAATTAATGCTTCTAAATTGTGGTGCTGGAGAGGACTCTTGAGAGTCCTGTGGACTGCAATATCATACCAGTGAATCATAAAGGAAATCAACACTGAACATGTATTGGAAAGACTGTTGTTGAAGCCGAAGCTCCAATACTTTGGCCACCTGATGTGAAGANCTAAATTGTGGTGCTGAAGAGGACTCTTGAGAGTCCTGTGGACTGCAATATCATACCAGTGAATCATAAAGGAAATCAACACTGAACATGTATTGGAAAGACTGTTGTTGAAGCCGAAGCTCCAATACTTTGGCCACCTGATGTGAAGAACTAACACATTAGAAAGGACCTTGATACTGGAAAAAGACTGAGGGCAAAGAGAAAAGATGTCAATAGAAGATTAGATGGTTATATAGCATCACCAACTCAGTAAACATTAATGTGAGCAAACTCCAGGAAATAGTGGAGGACGAAGGAGTCTGGAATGCTGCAATCAGAGGGGTCACAAAAAGTTGGATATGATTTAGTGACTGAACAACAGATTTATTCTAAAAATTAATATACACACTTCCCACACTTTAGAAGTGAAGTTATGATGTTAGGATGAAGAAACAAAAGATTGTCTTGCTTTATTTTGAGGGACATATTTTTCAAGTATTTTTGACATCAGAAAAGGAAACAAGCACCTTACACACTCATAGAAGAATGTGATTAGTAAATGTTTTAGAAGTAAGGGGATATTTNATGATTTAGTGACTGAACAACAGATTTATTCTAAAAATTAATATACACACTTCCCACACTTTAGAAGTGAAGTTATGATGTTAGTATGAAGAAACAAAAGATTGTCTTGCTTTATTTTGAGGGACATATTTTTCAAGTATTTTTGACATCAGAAAAGGAAACAAGCACCTTAAACACTCATAGAAGAATGTGATTAGTAAATGTTTTAGAAGTAAGGGGATATTTGAACTGATTTTTCAGTGATGAAATTCAGCAGGCTGATAGAGATTTGAGAAGATTTCCATACCTCAAGGTTAACGTGTGAAATGTCAAAGAAGTGAATAATCANGAAATAAACTCCAAAAATCCATAGCTTAATACTCATTAAAAATTTGAAGAACAATTTACATCAAATATCTTATACTTTTTAAGTAATACACATATATTCTCATATATATAAATATACTTCCAAAATGTACCTCAATTATTATTTTAAAAGAATATATATGAATATACTTCATACACACAAACACACACATATATATCTTTATAATAAAAATAGCAAAGTATTCCAGATAATAGTTAACTTAGGGTATGAGATAATAAAATGTGTTGATACAGTGAACATGTGGTAAGATACAGATTTTTATCAATGTTTTAGTTCTTCTGTCTATGGATTTGCAGATGCAAATACCTTATTAAATATTTAAACCTAGACCAAAAAAGAGAGCATATAATATTGTATGAATATGTGTGCCAACTCTTCATGTCATAGTCCAGTTAAAAAAACAAAAACAAAAACACCACTACCAAAAACTATGAAACAGTAAATAGATCTGACCTAATGTACAAGATGGGAACAGAAATATAACCTTTAATTTTTGGTCATCACCATTAAGAGAAATATAGTGAATTCCTGGTCTCTGAACTGAAAAAGATGTTATAGTAAACACACAGGTCCAATACACACAAGATATGAACAGCCTGGCCAATAGAAAAGGAAGGACTCAAGGGCACATTATCAAGTTGTGTTGGGAATTTATCTCACTACATGTTTGGTAACTTTAAAGTTCAAGGCACTTACATTAAGCCAGCATGGAAAAAAAGTTTATTTATCAGACATAGTGATCAGAGTAAATTATTGTATCAAGGACCGAAGTTAGATGGCATTATTGTCTTTCTAGACTGCCAGCCTATTAAAAACTGTGGAGTCACAAAAGAAATGGGAGTTTTGGACATATGATTTTAGAACAAAATTACACCATGATAAAATCTTGGTGAATGGAGTCATGATCCCTGCAAGTTCCTAAATTTGGTAGTAAGAAATACTGAAATGTCACTGTCTGAGACAGAAGACTATGTACTTAGGTGGATCCCTCTCACCTCTGTAATTATGGTCTATCATAACGTTATAACCAAATTTNTATGATTTTAGAAC
Source organism: Neotragus moschatus (assembly GCA_006410615.1). Classification (NCBI taxonomy): domain Eukaryota; kingdom Metazoa; phylum Chordata; class Mammalia; order Artiodactyla; family Bovidae; genus Neotragus; species Neotragus moschatus. The sequence continues at coordinate 362,317 of SJYA01001617.1, read as the reverse complement.
AAAATTACACCATGATAAAATCTTGGTGAATGGAGTCATGATCCCTGCAAGTTCCTAAATTTGGTAGTAAGAAATACTGAAATGTCACTGTCTGAGACAGAAGACTATGTACTTAGGTGGATCCCTCTCACCTCTGTAATTATGGTCTATCATAACGTTATAACCAAATTTAGATGAAAGATACATCCTAACTGTTAGGCATAAACCAAGTCTCTGTAGAGACAAACATTTGTTTTTTTTCCTTGCCGACAAGTAGCCTTGTAGGTTATCAATCTTCTTTATTGGATTAGTCATATGACACTGCTTTGACCAATTACATGCAGACAAAAATTGTACATGCTGCTTCCAATGTGGTCCATCAGACTTCCTTTATGACCTTCAGTTCTCTTTTCCCACAGACCAACTGGAAATGAACACTCTTGGTAACTGTTGGAGCATTTACCATGATGTCTACAAGGTGTTTCTATAGGATTCCTTAGTTTGTACTTCCCTCTTCTCACCCCTTACTACTTTATTTGAGCATGAAATAAACTACTATTGGGTCAAGCCTCTAAAATTCTATGGTTTATCTCCTTGTTGCTCTTACGGTTTACTCACCAAGTTACATTTGACTCTGCAACCCTCTATGTGGCTCCTCTGTCTATAGGATTTCCCAGGCAAGAATACAGAATTAGGTTGCTATTTCCTTCTCCAGGGGATCTTCCTGACCCAGGGGTGGAACCACATCTTCTTCATTGGCTGGAAGATTCTTTACTACTGAGCCATCAGGGAAGCTTATCTCTTACAGCATCCAATTTTACATTATGAATGCTATCATATTTTGACTAGTATTCAAACGTGGTTGAAACCAAGAAGACTGAATTCTTTAGCATCCCTGATGCCATACGTTCAGTTTCAGCATCATTAAGCTGAACTTGTAATGAATCGGTAACTGTGTTTATTCTGAGAATGTCACCTTGTTTGAGACAGCTGCAGTATGGTCTCAGTATTAGCATGGGCCATGGTCTTTAGTGCTGTCTGATATCTTTGGACTCTTTACTAGAAGAATGTCTGAAAGATTAGTTCAGCAGTTAAAGACTTACAAGAAAAACTTATTGAAATTCCCTGGTAGTTCAGTAGTTAAGAATCAGACTTCCAATGCAACGCACACTGGTTCAGTCGCTAGTTAGGGAACTAAGATTACATATGTTGCAGAGCAACTAAGTCTGTGCATAGCAACCACTGAGACTGCAGGGTCTGGAGGAGTTCTTGTGCTGCAATGAAAGATTTCACAAGCTGCAACTAAACCCAATACACACCCAAATAAATAAATAAATAAATAAATATTTTTTAAAAAGAGAAAGAAATACACCCATTATGTGGAAGCGTGGTCTGGTTGGAGTTGTTTAAAAAACAAAAGCCACACAAGAATTGGAAAAATACTATTGTTAGGGGAAGCACACTGATTGAAACTGCCCACCCTGGCCAGGCACTGTGGTAACCATTTGCATGAGTTGTTTTATGACAGGAGGTCCTGGTAAGGAACACGGAACTAACAAGCCCTCACCAACTTGAAGAGTTTGGGAAAGGTCAAAAGGAGGCATCACATGTCCAACCACCTCCCAGAATCCTTCTTTCTGGCATCCATTTTGGCTGAACAAGGAGTGGACCTCCAGGAAGGACTCAGAGTCAGAATGATTGGCTAACAACAACCTGGAAACTAATCCCATCACCATAAAACCCTAGACTGCAAGCCATGTGACAGAGTTGTTCTCCTAGGTCCCCTTACCTTACTGCTTCCAACCAGGTGCCTTTTCCCAATAAAATCCCTTGATTTGTCAGCACATGTGTCTCGTCAGACAATTAATTTCCAATTGTTAGACAAGAACCCAGTTTCAGGACCTGGAAAGTGTCCGCCTTCCTGCAACACTATGCTGGCCAAAACCAAGAATAATATACAGGGGAATTTAATCTTAAAATTTAATTTACTTGGATGTTGGCTCTTTGAACTTTAATTTTCAAGAGAATTTGATATTCTAACTTTTTTTATACTCATGATTTTATTTTTTAATTTTTTAAAATATAAATTTATTTATTTTAATTGGAGGTTAATTAATTTACAATATTGTATTGGTTGTGCCATACATCAACATGTATATCTGCCACAGGTATATATGTGTTCCCCATCCTGAACCCCCCTCCCTCCTCCTTTTCTGTACCATCCCTCTGGGTCGTCTCAGTGCACCAGCCCCAAGCATCCAGTATCATGCATTTAACCTGGACTGGTGATTCATTTCATATATGATATTATAAATGTTTCAGTGCCATTCCCCCAAATCATCCCACACTCTCCGTCTCCTACAGAGTCCAAAAGACTGTTCTATACATCTGTGTCTCTTTAACTTGTAATTTCTTAATAAGAGAACAGTAATAGGTGAAATTACATTAAAACTGAGCCTTCTGGGTGTTGCATTGAGTATTAGACAATACTGGTCTTTACTGGCAAATAGTCATTTTAAACTCTTTTGGAGAGAATGATTTGACATAATTAAGAATAAGGCATAGATTAGGAAGTGAATTTTCACTCTTTAGACCAGGCTACACTATAACTGAGTTCTGCTTAATGGACTTTCTTGACTAGGTTCAGAACCTTGCTGGTGTGAAAGCTACACTGAGCATCATCGATCCGAGGATGACACTCAGGGGAGCAGTAACTGGTATAAGAGCAAAAGTCCTGCTTTCTGACAGCAAGACCATAATGACAGGCCATTTATCAGGAATAAAAGCAATAGTATGTCCTCCTTTCCTCTGACCTCTGTGTCTATTGACAAGTTGATTCTGAACTCTGTCAAGGGAGAGAAATTCAATTTTCTAGAACCTAAAAATCCTATATCTTGCTATGTTTCAGGTACTGTGCCCCAGAAAACATAAGCATGAGTGATGACCTGGGACTGAAAGAGAATAACAGCAAGAAAATGTGTCAATTTAGACATGAAAAGACAAAGATTAATTTTAATTTCTGTTCTACCATCACTAATAGGTGAATATGAAAAAATAACTTTGAAATCTTTGTTTTTTAAAAAATCAGCCTGCACTCCATTTATATATTTCTTTCTTTGACCATAATGGCTGAAAATTTCTCCCTAACTTGACTCAACTTTAGAAAGATTTCTTTTTGACCATAGGCCTTCAGTCTCTTTTTCCTCTGCCTGTCCTCTGAATGTGCTAGCAATCCAGAGTTAAGTATATAAACTTTTCTGAGATGAGCAATGTCTATTTCTCTACCTATAGGGTACAGCTATTAGGAGTTCTAACCAGAGCAGGAGTTGTTTTCCTGAGGTTTTAGTTGTTGACAGATACTGAATTTCAATTCCATTTCTTATCCCATTACAATTTTTCAGTATGAAATTTTTCCTTCAGAGACTTCCCTTAGATCCAAAACACAGCAGTACCGAGGCCCCAACACAAAGTGTAAGAGTCTTCTCCATAGAGAGCAGTTCTGTCTTTGGAGGCCACAGGATCCTGACCTTCTGATTTCTGAGTCTTGCAAATGCAGAGTTCTACATCTCTGTTGTCTTTATTCCACTGGTAAATGCTCCCAATCAGAAGCACCCCTGATCACGGAGGTTCTGAATATTTCTGTTCCTTACCTAGTATTATTGTTGCATTGTCTTTGATGATCAGAAAATATTTTCTCTTTAAAAATCAGCCTGCACTCAATTTATATATTTTCTCCCCGACTTGACTAAACTTTAGAAAGATTTATTCTTGATCATAGGCCTCCAGTCTTTTAATCCTTTACTTCTTCTTTATATTTAAAAAGAAATGAATAGGAACTTGGCTGACACCTCTGTGCTTCACTTGCTNTTTAAAAATCAGCCTGCACTCAATTTATATATTTTCTCCCCAACTTGACTAAACTTTAGAAAGATTTATTCTTGATCATAGGCCTCCAGTCTTTTAATCCTTTACTTCTTCTTTATATTTAAAAAGAAATGAATAGGAACTTGGCTGACACCTCTGTGCTTCACTTGCTTGCTGCTAGGCTTTGAGTTTTACAGAGTGAACAAGGAAAGAGTGAACTGCTATGCTGAAGCCTGTTTGGTACAGCTGAAGTACCAACATTTCAAGTGTTTTATAAAACATATTACTAATTATTGTTCTATAACTACTGTGAAAGCATATGGAAACACTTTTTTTTTTAACATTTTATTGAATTTGTTACAGTATTGCTTCTGTTTTATGTTTTGATTTTTTCACTATCAGGCACGTCAGATTTGAACTCCCCAAGGAGGGTTTGAAGCCACATTCTCTGCATTGAAAGGCAAAGTCTTAACCACTGGACCAGCAGGGATGTCTCAGAAAACATCTTTTAGAGTAAAGAATAGAAGTGAGTGGAATTAATTTCCCCAAGAAATAAAATGGATTAATGGAAAAGTCTTTGAAAGATATTAGAAAACCACTCCAGGGTTATGATTAAAGAAGATTTTAGAGTATTGAAAGTATGTTATATTGTTTGGTGCTTGATAAGAAAAAAANTTAAGCATTACTTTACTAGTCTGTGAGATGAGTGCTATTGTGTGGTAGTTTGAGCATTCTTTGGCATTGCCTTTCTTTGCTACTGGGATAAAACTGATCTTTTCCAGTCCTGTGGTCACTGTTGAGTTTTCCAAATTTGCTGGCATATTGAGTGCAGCACTTTCACAGCCTTGTCTTTCAGGATTTGAAATAACTCAACAGGAATTCCATCACCTCCACTAGCTTTGTTCATAGCAATGCTTCCTAAGGCCCACTTGACTTCACAATCCAGGATATCTGGCTCTAGATGAATGTTCATGCCATCATGATTATCTGGGTCATGAAGATATTTTTTGTACAGTTATTCCCCTAGTAAGAGCATATTGATATGGTGATAAACTTATCACCACCATTCACACCAGAGGAAACAAAAACAACTATCTAACAGATCCTAAGACATGGGGAATGAGATTTGCAAATTCTTCACTTGGATAACTGGGAAAGAGTTTGTGAAATATTGGTCTTACCTTCACTTCTTGACTGCTGGAATGTTATATCCTACTTTGAACATTGCACTCTGCATTAATCATCAATTAAGTAATAACCTGCATCATGAAAAACAATGCTCAGTTTCACAAGGTATTGTCAACTTTATACATTAATTAAGTCTTCAGCACTCTGTTCCAATAGCAGCAGTTCTGTTCAATGAGACTGGCTTATTCTTGTTGTAGAGTACATGACACAACCAATGAAAGTCATGATTATATACTCATTGCCACAATTTCTTTTCTAGAAAGATCAGAGGCAATATTGTGTGGAGCACCATGTCAACAGACCAGGTATGCTATAAATCTTCTGATATAAGTACAGACTACTTCAAATTATCAGGATTTCTCTTGATACTTCAGTTACTACACACAAGCATTAATAACTAAGCCAACTATTGATACTAATATGGTTGAGTTTCTACTTCTTGCCAAAATGGATGTTGTTTGGTGATATTGTCAGTAATTGATGGTTACTAACCTTGAAGAATGATGTTATGTTAGTGTTTTACCATCTATCTCTGTTGCTGATAATTTGGATGCCAGTAATTGTTAGCTCGGAGAAGGCAATGGCATTCCACTCCAGTACTTTTTCTTGGAAAATCCCATGGATGGAGGAGACTGGTAGGCTGCAGTCCATGGAATTGCAAAGAGTCAGACACGACTGAGTGACTTCACTTTCACTTTTCATTTTCATGCATTGGAGAAGCAAATGGCAACCTGCTTCAGTGTTCAAGCCAGGAGAATCCCAGGGACGGGAGAGCCTGGTGGGCTGCCGTCTATGGGGTCGCACAGAGTCAGACACGACTGAAGCAACTTAGCAGCAGCAGCAGCAGCAGCAGCAGCAGCAGTTGTTAGCTAGCACATCCTTAGAGAAGAGGAGGTCCTGTTTTGTGCTCACACATACATTCCATCCCTTCCCAGAGGGTTATTCTGTCCATGTGCCTGTGTAGAAGTGCCAAGATGGTCAAGGGAAGTGTCAAAGTGACCATCATAGAACGAGTCACCTAGACAGTCAACTAGGCAGTCAACTAGGCAGTTTTCCCCTATAGCTCAGTGGGTGAAGAATCAGCCTGCAATGCAAGAGACACAGTAGATACATGGGTTCAATCCCAGGGTAAGAAAGATCCCCTGGAGAAGGAAATAGCAACCCACTTAAGTATCCTTGCCTGAAAAATCCCATGGACAGAGAAGCCTGGCAGGCTACAGCCTAAAGGTTCACAAAAGAGTTAGACATGACTGAACAACTGATTATACATCTGTGGTGGATAATTTCTGTTGATCATTCACAGGAGACAAAAGTTTCTGGCATCTTTTCTTCTCAGAAGAAGATTTGTCTGAATATCCATTCCTGAGGTAACTTTATTTTGAAATTTCCTCTCTTGTTCTTGTTAGGCCTCTGATCAGACAATGCAGTTATTCTCTGAAGCCCAACATTATGGTTATATGCATGCATCAGGTCAGACTTACTCTTCCACCAGACAATGGGATTTATTTGACAATTGTATTAAGGTTTACCCTTGAAGTGAGTTGTAATTCAGTAGAAGATCTTCCACAGCTAGTGCCAAATTATTGCATTAGTTATGAACCTGGCCTATGTCCTTTCCTTCCTTGTAAGGAACCACATGTGAAGATACAGGCATGAGTTAAGGGAGAGGTAATGGGTCAACTGAAGCAGATCGCATGGGAGTCTGAGCTTCATTATTATATCATTTACTTCTTTCTTCTATATTTGCTGAAATCTGATTTCAAATGAACCACTGCCATGATGATATAAATTATGTCTATGCCCAACTCACCCTATGACTGGGTGAATTTGATAATACCCTGGGGACACAGTCTCTTGCAATGTAATTATTGGGTATTTTGTCTCTTTTCTGCCCAACAGTAAAGTATCTGAAGTCAATATAAATAAGTGTGTCCATTAAATTGCTGGACATGTTTTCTTTTGTTGTTGTTATTTAGTCATTAAGTTGTGTCTGAGTCTTTTGAGACATCATAGACTGCAGATAGCCAGGCACCTCTGTCCTTGGGATTTCCCAGACGAGCATACAGGAGTGGATTGCCATTTCCTTCTCCATGGAATGTTCCTGACCAGGTATCAAACCCATGCCTCCTGCACTGCAGTGGATTCCCTACTGCTAACCACCAGGGAAGCCACCCTCCCCACCATTTTTTTTGTTTGTTTGTTTAAAGTATAATTGCTTTACAATGTTGTGTTAGTTTCCTCTGTGCAACAACATGAATCAGCTATATGTATATGTATATCCTACCCCTCTTGAGCCTTTGTTGCACTTGCACTTGCCATCTCACCCCTGTAGATTATCACAGAGCACCAAGCTGAGCCCCCTGTACTATATAATAGCTTCCTGCTAGCTATGTGTTTTACACATGGTAGTGTATTTATGTTAATGCTGCTCTCTTAGTCTGTGTCCCTCCTTCTCATCCTGTATCTTCAAGTCTGTTTTCTGTGTCTGCTGCCTCTATTCCTGTCCTTTGGTGGGACTATATTTGATATAAAATTCCACTGATACTCCATGAAACTTTCTGCATCCCAGGCATAGAAACAGATAAGCAAAAGCCCAAGAACTAAAGCATCCAGAAAGAAGAACCAGCATCTAAATGCCTGCAAGATTTATCATCTTATAAGCAACAGAACTGAGCATAGAAGAGCTATGTTTATTGTACTNATATAAAATTCCACTGGTACTCCATGAAACTTTCTGCATCCCAGGCATAGAAACAGATAAGCAAAAGCCCAAGAACTAAAGCATCCAGAAAGAAGAACCAGCATCTAAATGCCTGCAAGATTTATCATCTTATAAGCAACAGAACTGAGCATAGAAGAGCTATGTTTATTGTACTCAGTCCTGTAATCTTATTAAAAGAGAAGATGTACAAAGTCATAATTTCCTTTGGGTCATAAAGGAAAATCAATAAAAAACATATCATCTTTCAAGCCAAAATGGATTTCTTTATATTATTGAAGGTAATGCTTGTAAAAAGTTAAATACAGTTAGAAAAAGAAGACTGACAATATACACTTAGAGAGTAGAAAATATAGCTAGCACACACATGCATGATATTCTTGTACTTATAAAATGCTTTTGCATACATTACTATGATTTTATTACTTTCAAGTATTTAGAGTGAGTTTTAAAAAATATCTTTAGAAATACAGTTGAGTCTAACCTAACAAAAGAATAATGAAGATTGTAATAATGATCCTATTGTTAGTGTTTACATAAAATAAATTTCATAAGCACTTTTTCTCTCAATAAAATGAATCTACTCCCTCTAAAATTTAATTTCATTATATTAATTTGCATATGAATCATCATTTAAAAGATTTCCCAGGTGGCACTAATGAAGAGCTCACCTGCAAATGTGAGACATAAGAGAGAGGTTCAATCCATGGGTCAAGAAGATCCCCTAGATGAGGGCATGGAAACTAACTCCATTATTCTTGCCTGGAGAATGCCTTGGACAGAGGAACTAGTGGGCTGAAGTCCATACAGTTGCAAAGAGTTGGACATGACTGAGGCGACTTAGCATACAGCACTTAATACATATTATAATATATAAAATTAATGCACACCTTCATTAAAGTTGAAAATGCTAGGATTATAATATATTTCAGATAACATCAAAAACAAACACTTTATATTCTAATTATTTATTAAACTTTTTGAGTTTCAGACATTCTTTGCCATGTTTCAGCACTGATTATAAAGCAGATATATGGAGAAAGGCTTAGGTCATAATTTACATAAGTGAAAAAGCAAGTCAGATTTCTTTGAGAAAATCAGAAAATTAATAATGAGAGGTGTATGGTCATGGAAACAATTATGTACAAAGATCTCAATTATCAAGCACAAAGTTGTCAGTATATGTATATTTGGCACTGACTTCAAAAAAAGTCAAGGTTTCACATAAAATTTCTGCCTTCTGGAATTTATTGACTAATTGATGTGTTTCTTGAAATGTGAAATTTTCATTGCTAAGTCCAGGATTGTTCTAGCAAACTGAGATAATTACCCACCCTTACTATTGGACATATTTGGTTGGGGTAAGGAGCAGAGGTAATTTATGTGGCTTATGGGTACATCCTTGTGATCTCAGATATACTCTGGGATTCTTATAATCACTTTCAGAAGGCCCCAAAGCACTTAGCTTTATTAAAAACAGAAGAACTTTCAGAAAAGTAAAAAATCATTCTCAGATCAGCCTTGCTGAATTATCAACAAATAAAATTCAAAGTTGAGTTTCCCTTCTCATATATGGACTATCTGCTATCATATTATTTGCATTAATTTTAAATTTTAATGCTG
>SJYA01001617.1:313089-331145 GCA_006410615.1 Neotragus moschatus | reverse complement strand
AATTGCCAACATTCCCTTGATCATGGAAAAGCAAGAGAGTTCCAGAAAAACATCTATATCTGCTTTATTGACTATGCCAAAGCCTTTGACTCTGTGGATCACAATAAACTGTGGAAAATTCTGAGATGGGAATATCAGACCACCTGACCTGCCTCTTGAGAAAAATATATGCAGGTCAGGAAGCAACAGTTAGAACTGGAGATGAAACAACAGACTGGTTGCAAATAGGAAAAGGAGTACGTCAAGGCTGTATATTGTCACCCTGCTTATTTAATGTCTATGCAGAGTACATCATGAGAAATGCTGTGCTGGAAGAAGCACAAGCTGGAATCACGATTGCTGGGAGAAATATCAATCACCTCACATATACAGATGACACCACCCTTATGGGAGAAAGTGAAGAACTAAAAAGCCTCTTGATGAAAGTGGAAGAGGAGAGTGAAAAACTTGGCTTAAAGCTCAACATTCAGAAAACGAAGATCATGGCATCTGGTCCCATCAGTTCATGGAAAGAGATGGGGAAACAGTGGAAACAGTGTCAAACTTTATTTTTCTTGGCTCCAAAATCACTGCAGATGGTGATTGCAGCCATGAAACTGAAAGACGCTTACCCCTTGGAAGAAAAGTTATGACCAACCTAGATAGCATATTCGAAAGCAGAGACATTACTTTGCCAACAAAAGTTCCTCTAGTCAAGGCTATCGTTTTTCCAATTGTCATGTATGGATGAGAGTTGGACTGTGAAGAAAGCTGAGTGCCAAAGAATTAATGCTTTTGAACTGTGGTGTTGGAGGAGACTCTTGAGAGTCACGTGGACTACATGCTGATCTCACCAGTCCATTCTAAAGGAGATCAGTCCTGGATGTTCTTTGGAAGGACTAATGCTAACGCTGAAACTCCAATACTTTGACCACCTCATGCAAAAAGTTGACTCACTGGAAAAGACTCTGGTGCTGAGAAGGATTCGGGGCAGGAGGAAAAGTGGATGACAAAGGATGAGATGGCTGGATGGCATCACCAACTCAATGGACGTGAGTTTGAGTGAGCTTCCGGAGTTGGTGATGGACAGGGAGGCCTGGCATGCTACAGTTCATGGGGTTGCAAAGAGTAGGACATGACTGAGTGACTGAACTGATCTGAACTGAACTTATTTGACAAATTGATTTTGTAATGAAAGAGAGAACTGTTTAAATCATAATCTTCTTCAGTTTTGGTTATTGACCACCACACCAAATATATCTTGATGACAATAAAAGTATTCTTAAATTATTCATAATTATTTTATTACAGTGGATGAGCTAATTCATATTTTCTCAAATAAGCAATCATTATGTAAAAATTTCCTTCAAGTGTGGATAGTGTTAAAATTAAAAAAAAATAAAGCCTGTATGATTTTATTACGTAGTGAGAACAGGAAGCTCACTGTTTTCTAAGCTTAATCACATATGAAAATAACATGGGGAATTTAAAATTAAGAAGCATGGGTAAATTATTCCATGCTATTTATATGTGTGTGGAATGAGTGACACGTTTTAGAAAGAGAATAGATTAATGATGTAAACACAGAAGTTTAATTCTCAGTTCTGTCAAAACCTGAAAAATTACATAATGCTTCACTGTAATTTGAACTTATTTAAGGCTCTAGGTATAAGTGGTAAATAAGTGCTCAAAAATATTATTCAGTGTACTAATAATATCAGGGATGGTAAAAGTAAGAGTTGGAGACTACCTAAATCAATAATCTATTGCTAACCTATTCTGTCCTAGAAATTCAAAGGGAAGGCCAATATGATTTAACAAACTTGATTTCAAAGTTCTACCTGGAAATGTGAACACATTTATCACACCCTTGATATGCACCCTCTTCACTGTTTTTTATTACACAATATAAAATTCTTTATGCAATCAGCTTTTGCTTCACTCTAATTTTATCGTTCTTTGGGGTTTCTTTTATCATTATTTCAATGTTCTCTCCAATATTTTAAATATATCTAATGAAAGGGTTACATTACTGAAAACAAATTCAATCCATATTCTGAAGTTATCCATCATGCTTATTCTACTTGTGAGCTCCATCTTATATGACACAGTTTATTTTTTAAATTAGCTAGCAGAAAGTAACCACTAATATTTTTAAAGTAAAAGAAAGAGAATTGAATATTGTTTCTTCTTAGAGAGGACTGAAAACTCTGTGGTAAGTTTACTGAAATATATATGTGATATTTCAGAAAATCTCACCAACCAAAGTGACTGGGTTACTGGAAACTTTACTTGGGGAGTAGAAGATTGGTAAACATTTAGAAAAAATCATTCCATAAAATTAAGGAGGGCATTGACTTGGAGGAATAAAAGTCAATAACAACACATTGCTCAAAATTCTGAGAGTAGCACACACAGATTTTCAGTAAACATTTAGCATAGGTGACATTTCAGATAATCTCAAGGTTTCTAATCACTAATTTTCCTGAGATTCTACTCCCTAAATACATGATTTTATTTGTCATATTTTCTAATAAATGTGTGAAAATATAGGCAAAATATGTCAGAGATGCTTCTCTAGCTGTTAAAAAAGGAAAGAGAAGACAGTCAGGTCTATTGATTACTAAGAGGATTGCATGCATGCGTGCTAAGTCGCTTCATTCATGTCTCACTCTTTGTGACCCTGTGGAATGTAATCCTCCAGCCTCCTCTCTGTCCATGGGATTCTCAAGTCAAGAAACTGGAGTGGGTTGTCATGCCCTCTTTCAGAGAATCTTCCCAACCCAGGGACTCAATCCATGTCTCTTATATCCCCTGCATTGGCAGGTAGGTTCTTTACTACTAGCACTCCTGGGAAGCCCACTAAAAGGATTAGCTTAACTAAAATCATGGAATGAGTAACTAAAATGAGGATGTACCAAGTGATGTCTAGAAATCGAAAAGAAGTGTAAGAATTATAGGTACCAGGAAAATAAGAACAAATACATTCTTTCTATTAGGGAAATAATCATATTGAAAAATGTTTGCTAGTCTTCACTTTTACTAATGAATTCTATCATTAACAATATATTTGTTTTTTGTTTCAGATTTTTGTTATGGACCATTTTTAAACTCTTTATTTAGTTTGTTACAGTATTGCTTTGCTTCTGTTTTATGTTTTGGATTTTTGGCTGCTAGGCATGTGGGATTTTAGCTGCCCAACCTGATACTGAAGCCACAACTCCTGCACTGGAAGGAGAGTCTTAACCAAAGGACCACCAGAGAAGTTCTAAAAATACTTTTGATTTAGAATTCCATTGATGATTATTAGCAAGAAGATTTAACTGTTGGCTATAATTTTGGATCCTCCACATATAAAATGGGACCTGTGTGTTCTGAGATCACTGATGAGTAAAGTACAGCATTACTCAAACAAATCAACCATATATATATATATATATATATATATATATATTAAGAAGAATGATAATCAGGCACTGCTTAGAATATAGAAAAATTTTATTTCATCCCCTAAGCCATAAATTTAACAGGGCTAATATGTTGACACTTTTTTTGTAGTTAGAATGATATTTATACAAAAGGGGTGATTTCTTTAAACTAATATTGTACGAAACAATCTCATATCTAGACAGTAACAGCAATTTCATGGAAAATTGCTTTCCAAAATGCACAGAGAGCCAACAATAGCAAATTACAAGTGCGCAAACTGCCTAAGTTGTCTCCAGTTGCCTTTTAGGTACATTTGAAAAGAGGCATTAGTTGGCTTGCAGTAATAAATGTTCTGTTAAATTAGCTGACACCTAAACAAATATCACTTTCCATTCACATTGAATTTCAGAAACACTAGTAAGAATTTTCAGAGATTATTTCCAATTTCCAGATGACAAAAGCAATAAACAAATGCTGAACTATTTTCCAAGAAGAATATTGAAGTTAAAAAATTTAAGTGACCTAATAAAAAGCATATTATCTGGAAAGTCTGACTTTGGAGCTTCCCACTATTTCTTAAGTTTCTGTCTTAGCACCATATCCTACTATAGGTAAAGATAAAATTAGTTTGCTTGCTCTAAAATAAATAAAATCTGTCATGTCTATGGTATCTCATGCATGCTGATAGTTATCTAGAAGAAGATCTTCTGAGAATAAGGTATTTAAAAACATTCTCAGCCACTCATGCTCTCAGACTTAGGTACACAGAATGGGCAGGAAAATGCAATGTTTTTTTTTTTTTTTCTGGTAAAACATTTATGAGTTCCCCATGAGGATTCCATCAGTGGAACATGGACTGAGGATAAGTAATTAAACTCCCATAAGACTTCCCTAAAATAACTTACCTGAAAAGAAAGGTATACTTCCTCTAAGATATAAAATATTTAGTACAAGTGCCATATATTATTGGTAGGAAAAAAATTGATGCTAACTTTCAGGAAATTACATTGTTAATTTATATCAAACCCATAAAAGAGAGGACTTAGCTTCACTTTTAGGTGTTTTTAAAAGGACTGAAAAAAAAATACTCTTTTGGCTCAAATATACCACTTCAGAGAATTTATCTGAAAAGGTTTAAAAGCAGACTTATTATAAATGTATGCATAAATATATCCCCTGAAGCAACTTTATATGAACAAAATAGGAACAATCTATATGGTTAACCAATGCTGATTTGTTAGATATATTTTTGTATATTCATAAAAATCATTGTTATTGAATTAATAGTTCCAGTATAGATACATAGTTATGTACACATGAACTTATTTGGCTGTATGTTTGGTTGGTCATAGCATGACCACATTTCACAAAATAACTTATCCTCATATATACATAGGAAAACACACTGTAAGATTTATAGCAAAGAAAAATGTCTTTATATATGGATTTAAAAATTACTGGTAATAAATATTCCTATGTTCTCATTATCTATTTTGAGTGCAGTAAAATGTATAATCTTGCAAAATTAAAAAAAAATATTTAAACAAAAAAGACAAGTCATGCATATTTAAGCAGTATTAGAAGTAAGTAACATCAGGACAAAAGACACAAAAGTGTTAAAAAGAAGAGACAAAGCCTTTCTCTCTCACCTAAGAAGAAGTCAACAAGTGCTAGGGTGTTAAGGAAAAATTCTGAGATTGCTGCAGCTGGGGAAGGGAGTAGAGGGTGGCTTAGTAGACATATTCATGGAGGAGGAGGCTTCCCAGGTGGCACTGGTGGTAAAGAACCTGCCTGCCAATGCAGGAGATATTGGAGATGTGGGTTCAATCCCTGGGTCTGATCCTTGGGTCAGGAAGATCCCCTGGAGATGGGAATCACAAACCACTTCCAATATTTTTGCCTGGAGAATCCCATGGACAGAGGAGCATGAAAGCCTGCAGTCCATAGGGTTGCAAAGAGTTGGCCATGACTGAAGCGACTCAGCAAGAACAAACGCATGTGGAGGAGGAATGGAAACACTTGCGAAGGCCACACTCTAGAGAAAAAAGCCCAGTAACATCCTGAGATTTGATCAGAAAATTAAAGTGTACAATCCTTCCCTTACATGCTACTTTTGCATTAACAGAACTCAAGAATAATAAAAGTGGATCATGGTTGAAAGACTCATGAAGAGTAGAAGTACTTAGGGGAACACTAAGTCAAGAAGGGAGATGAAAACAAGAACACTGGAAAAATTTTATGCTTCTGTTATTAATACTTACGACAAATACTAAACACACCAACACTTAGCCATATTAACATTGATTTTAACATTGAAAGCCTATTTTACTCAGTTTTATTGCTGACCCAATGTTTCTGGCTTTCAACAGAAAATTAGTGTTGTTTACTCACTGAATCATGTCTAATTCTTCTGTGAACCAATGGATTGTAACCTGCCAGGCTCCTCTGTCCATGGGATTCTCCAGGCAAACATACTGGAGTGTGTTGCCACTCCACAGGGTCTTCCAGAAGAGCCTTACAGGCTGTAGTCCATGGGGTTGAAAAGAGTCGGACATGACTAAGCNGAAAATTAGTGTTGTTTAGTCACTGAATCATGTCTAATTCTTCTGTGAACCAATGGATTGTAACCTGCCAGGCTCCTCTGTCCATGGGATTCTCCAGGCAAACATACTGGAGTGTGTTGCCACTCCACAGGGTCTTCCAGAAGAGCCTTACAGGCTGTAGTCCATGGGGTTGAAAAGAGTCGGACATGACTAAGCAGTTATCATTCACTCACACCAGGGGAAGACCGAATAGAAAATGATAAAGTATGAAAAATGTGCAGAAAACAAAGTCTGAAAAGACAAAGCAAACACCAGAGCCACATTCAAATGTGACGCAAATGTTGGAAATTTCAGTCAGGAATTTAAATAACTATGATTGATATATTAGAGACCATACTGAAAATGGAGACAACATTCAAAACTCGATGAATAATGTCAGCTGAAATATGAAAATTTTTGAGAATTATGAGAAAGCATCAAAAGGCAAAGATAAACAAATAGTCTTACAGTGCAATAATAAGAGAATAAATAACTCAGAAAGTGGTAAAATATCTAAGCAAGTGAAATTGAAAGGGAACAAACACCTCATGAAAGAAGATGAACAAGTGGAAAATAAGCATATGAGAGAATTTCAGCATCACTTGTCATAAAGGATATGCAAATTAAAATAACAATTAACTATAGTCACACTCCTATTACTAAAAGTCAAAGACTGGATAAATCCAATTGTTGTCAAGCATGTAGTGCAACAGGGAATCTCATTCACAACTCAATCTTGTAAAAGGATCGACACGTTAACCACATGGTGAAGGGTTCATCTTTAGCTAGAGCCATAGATGAATAAATATAGAAACAGTTATAAATACGTGTATGTATAGTATGCATATCTCTCCAAAATCACTGCAGATGGTTACCGCAGCCATGAAAGTAAAAGATGCTTACTCCTTGGAAGAAAAGTTATGANACCACATGGTGAAGGGTTCATCTTTAGCTAGAGCCATAGATGAATAAATATAGAAACAGTTATAAATACGTGTATGTATAGTATGCATATCTCTCCAAAATCACTGCAGATGGTTACCGCAGCCATGAAAGTAAAAGATGCTTACTCCTTGGAAGAAAAGTTATGACTTACCTAGATGGCATATTAAAAAGCAGAAATGTTACTTTGCCAACAAATGTCTGTCTAGTCAAAGCTATGGTTTTTCCAGTAGACATGTATGGATATCAGAGTTGGACTATAAAGAAAGCTGAGCACCAAAGAATTGATGCTTTTGTACTGTGGTGTTGGAGAAGATTCTTGAGAGTCCCTTGGACTGCAAGGAGATACAACCAGTCCATCCTAAAGGAAATCAGCCCTGAGTGTTCATTGGAAGGACTGATGCTGAGGCNTCCACAGGGTCTTCCAGAAGAGCCTTACAGGCTGTAGTCCATGGGGTTGAAAAGAGTCGGACATGACTAAGCAATTATCATTCACTCACACCAGGGGAAGACCGAATAGAAAATGATAAAGTATGAAAAATGTGCAGAAAACAAAGTCTGAAAAGACAAAGCAAACACCAGAGCCACATTCAAATGTGACGCAAATGTTGGAAATTTCAGTCAGGAATTTAAATAACTATGATTGATATATTAGAGACCATACTGAAAATGGAGACAACATTCAAAACTCGATGAATAATGTCAGCTGAAATATGAAAATTTTTGAGAATTATGAGAAAGCATCAAAAGGCAAAGATAAACAAATAGTCTTACAGCGCAATAATAAGAGAATAAATAACTCAGAAAGTGGTAAAATATCTAAGCAAGTGAAATTGAAAGGGAACAAACACCTCATGAAAGAAGATGAACAAGTGGAAAATAAGCATATGAGAGAATTTCAGCATCACTTGTCATAAAGGATATGCAAATTAAAATAACAATTAACTATAGTCACACTCCTATTACTAAAAGTCAAAGACTGGATAAATCCAATTGTCAAGCATGTAGTGCAACAGGGAATCTCATTCACAACTCAATCTTGTAAAAGGATCGACACGTTAACCACATGGTGAAGGGTTCATCTTTAGCTAGAGCCATAGATGAATAAATATAGAAACAGTTATAAATACGTGTATGTATAGTATGCATATCTCTCCAAAATCACTGCAGATGGTTACCGCAGTCATGAAAGTAAAAGATGCTTACTCCTTGGAAGAAAAGTTATGACTTACCTAGATGGCATATTAAAAAGCAGAAATGTTACTTTGCCAACAAATGTCTGTCTAGTCAAAGCTATGGTTTTTCCAGTAGACATGTATGGATATCAGAGTTGGACTATAAAGAAAGCTGAGCACCAAAGAATTGATGCTTTTGTACTGTGGTGTTGGAGAAGATTCTTGAGAGTCCCTTGGACTGCAAGGAGATACAACCAGTCCATCCTAAAGGAAATCAGCCCTGAGTGTTCATTGGAAGGACTGATGCTGAGGCTGAAACTCCAATACTTTGGCCACCTCATGCGAAGAGTTGACTCATTGGAAAAGACCCTGATGCTGGGAAAGATTGAAGGCGGGAGGAGAAGGGGTCAACTGAGGATAAGATAGTTGGATGGCATCACCGACTTGATGGACATGAGTTTTAATAACTCCAGGAGTTGGTGATGGACAGGGAGGCCTGGCGTGCTGCAGTCCTTAGGGTCTCAAAGAGTTGGACACGACTGAGCGACTGAACTGAACTGTATTTATAGAGTTCATATATCTCCAGGCTTTGTCCACTGAGAAAGCCTAGAAGCAGACATATCTCAGTAACAATGACAAGAACCAATATCCAGAACTTGGTTTTTAGTTTCATTCTCTACCAAGAAAAAGTTTTCTTTGAGAAAGGACTGATTCTATCACCAGGGGAGGGAGTATGTAAGATGAGCCTTGATCCACTTGCAATAGTACTCAAAAAAGATAATGAATATATGACAAACATACAGAGAAGCCAAAGAAACATAAAAATATCTAATAGTCAAACTAAAATCAGAGCAACAGAATAAAAAATATACAAATAAAAATATATATATTGTATTGGAATATAATTTGTTACAAAATATTTGTGATTCCATAGTCATTTAAATAAATAAGAGCATAGATTTTAAAAATAAATAAATGATGGGGAAAAGAAAATCTCACATATAAAACAAAGTTAAACAGTTTAAGTAGATATCCTTCAAGGCAATGGAGTGTAGCTTTCACCTGTCTGTTCTGAATATCATAACTTCCTTTCAAAGAGTTCCGTCAAAGAAGTAGGGAAAGAGTGTAACATTGCAAAAACCTTACAAACATAACCCTTGGCAGGTAATTAATGTCCACATTAACAGTGATGTGTTAATTTGAAAAGAAAAAAAGTGTCCCTGGTGTATAATTGATTTTGGCTTCCCTGGTGGCTCAGTGGTAAAGAATCTGCCTGCCAATGCAGATGACAAGGAATTGATCCCTGGGTTGGAAAGATACCCTGGAAAAGAAAATGCCACTCCAGTATTCTTGCCTGGGAAAGCCCATGAACAGAGGAGCCTGACAGGTTGCAAGGCGTCAAAAATTACTGAGACTAAATGACAAACAATAACTGATTTATGTGTTAGATTCAGGTGTATACCAAAGTGAATCTGTTATACAAACACGTCATGATAATTACTTGTATATTGGATATGGTGTGAAGATAACCATTCTTTATATTTTCAGTCTTTCTTTTAAGTGTTCATAACTTCTGTTCAGTCATCACGAAAATATTAACAAAACTTGAGAGCCACTCTACAAAACACCTAAAACTGTACTCCTCAAAACAGACAAGCTCATCACAGAAAATGAAAACCTGAGAAGTTATTCCAGCATAGAGAAGCCTGAGAGATGAGCACCAAATGTAATGTGGTGATATGGAAGTATATCACAGAAAGGGCATTATAGAATAATTCAGTTCAGTTCAGTCACTCAGTACTGTCCAACGCTTAGCAACCCCATGGACTACAGCATGCCAGGCCTCCATGTCCATCGCCAATTCCCAGAGTTTACTCAAACTCATCTCTATTGAGTCGGTGATGCCATCCAACCATCTCATCCTCTGTCATCCCCTTCTCCTCCCACCTTCAATCTTTCCCAGTATTAGGGTCTTTTTCAGTGAGTCAGTTCTTTGCATCAGGTGGCCAAAGTATTGGAGTTTCAGCTTCAGCATCAGTCCTTCCAGTGAACACTCAGGACTGATTTTCTTTAGGATGGACTGGTTGTATCTCCTTGCAGTCCAAAGGACTCTCAAGAGTCTTCTCCAACACCACAGTTCAAAAGCATCAGTTCTTTGGTGTTCAGCTTTCTTTACAGTCCAAATTTGACATTCATATGGGAAAAATCATAGCTCTGACTAGACAGACTTTTGTTAGCAAAGTAATGTCTCTGCTTTTTAATATGCTGTCTAGGTTGGTCATTGCTTTTCTTTCAAGGAGCAAGCATCTTTTAATTCAAACAAAGAATAATATTTATATAATGATAATATATCAATGAGCTTCCCCATTGCTTCACTAATAAGTCAGTTCATTAATTGCAACATGCATTATATCAGTGTAGTTTTTGTTGTTCTGCCACTAAATCATGTCAAATTCTTTGCAACTCCATTGTCTTGCAAACCCCATGGAAACACCAGGTTCCTCTGTCTTCTATTTCTGGAGTTTGCTCAAATTCATGTCCATTGTAAGAAGGAGGATAAGACAATAAACAGATGCCAGAGTTGGCATCACCAACTCAATGGGCATGAGTTTGAGCAAACTCCAGGACATGATGAAGGACAGGGATGCCTGACAAGCTGTAGTCCTTGAGGTCACAAGAAGTGGAACACAACTCAGTGACTGAACAATAACAACAATATCCATTGAGTCGGGATGCTGTCTGATCATCTCATCTTCTGCAGCCCTCTTCTCCTTTTGCCTTCAATCTTTCCCAGCATCAGAGTCTTTTGCAATGATTCAGCTTGTCATGTCAGGTGGCCAAAGTATTGGAGCTTCAGCTTCAGCATCAGTCCTTCCAATGAATATTCAGGGTTGATTTTCTTTAGGATTGAGAGTAGGAGAATTGAGTATAAAGTACCCTGAAATCCTAGGTACTATTTTTGCAACTTTTCTGTAAATCTAAGCCTATTCTTTTAAAATCTATTTTTAAAAAGCAAAAACAAATACGCAAGATTTTTTCTAAATATTTCATGGCCACATTTCCCTCTTCATTTGCTACCTTCAATGCTATAATTATATCTTGTTCTAAGAATAGTGATTATTTTTATCATCTGCCTCCTAGAAATCCTGAGCATAAGGGCCCTAGCACAGTCTGCCAGGTGACTGTGCCTCCTGACAAGATTCACTGCATGCACACAGGGGTCTATTTCTTCAGGGATGACTTGCAAAGCATATTTGATACAGTCCTTTCAGCTGAGAGGGGCTTCTGTGGTAGCTAAGATGGTAAAGAATGTGCCTGCAATGCAGTAAATCTTGGGCTTATCTAGGTTGGAAAGATCCCCTGGAGAAAGGAATGACTATCCACTCCAGTATTCTTGTCTAAAAAATCCCATGAACAGAGGGGCCACTTATACTAGTCAGATATGGTAGGAAATAAATTGTCTACATCTTTGATTAATTTTATATTTTTTTAATTGAGATATAATCAGCATGCAANAGCTGAGAGGGGCTTCTGTGGTAGCTAAGATGGTAAAGAATGTGCCTGCAATGCAGTAAATCTTGGGCTTGATCCCTAGGTTGGAAAGATCCCCTGGAGAAAGGAATGGCTATCTACTCCAGTATTCTTGTCTAAAAAATCCCATGAACAGAGGGGCCACTTATACTAGTCAGATATTGTAGGAAATAAATTGTCTACATCTTTGATTAATTTTATATTTTTTTAATTGAGATATAATCAGCATGCAACATTATATTAATTTCAGGTAGACAACATAACAATTTGATATTTGAATATATTGTAAAATAATCATCACAGTAAGTGGAGTTAAGATTCATCACCACATATAATTACAGATTTTTTTTTTCGTTTGATGGTAAATTTTATGATTTACTGTTTTACCAACTTTAATATGCAATGCAATATTATTAACTATACTCATTATGCTGTACATGATATAGATATTACTTATATAGATATTATTTATTTTATAACTAGAAGTTTGTAACTCTTGATTTGCATATTTTTTTCATTGACATTTTTGCCTGGAAAAATCACAAAATGGGTAGGCACAAAAATGAACTACCTTATTCCTCTTATTAATTTAGCAAGAGCTCTGTCAGCTGCCTAAGATTGCTCTCCCTGCCCTTAATATTTGTCAGGCATTTTGAAACCAAAAAAAAAAAAGAAAAGGAAATAAAATGTAACAAACAACATTAATTTTTCTTCTTCTCTCTAGATATAAAGAGGACAGATATTTACACAAATAAGTCACCAGAAACAGCTATTTGAGAATAACATCCATTTAGAAATGACTACAGCTTCTCAGTTCCACCTTGAGAACCAATTTCCAGTTCACTTTGCAGTTGCTGGAGACAAAATTGCTTCATTTTTCAAGGAACTAAAGAAATATTTCCTTATACCCTAGATGTACAGCCTACAAATATGTTGCTTTGAGTAAATACAATTTCTACTGATAGATCTAGTTTAAAATTTCAAAGAAAATTAATTAGATCATTATTTAAGAATGATATAATCCAACTTCCAAGGAGTTAATCTGGTTATTTTAGCCTTTAAAAAATGAAGTCTGAATGTCATACATTCATCTTAAAGAATTATTGCTCAGTGAGTCAGGGAAATGATTGAAAATACTGAACTAACAATGGTGTAATTATTTATTTGCATTGAGTATGACTCTATGAATCCTACCCTTTGATGGACAGAAGCTCAGGGAGAGTTAATCAATTGTTGGCTCAACTGCAGAAATAAGATTAGATTCTAACACCCTAAAGACAATATAGGAAGTAAAAAGCAACCAGAAAACGAAATAAACAAGGAAATCTAGAAAATTTCACTCAGTCATGTCTGATTCTTTGCAACCCTATGTACTGTAGCCCACCAGAGCCCTCTTTCCATGGGATTTTCCAAGTAACATACTGGAGTGGGTTGCCATGCCCTCTTCCAGGGTATCCTCTGGGCTGAGGGGATAGAAGGAGCATCTCTTATGTCTCCTGCATTGGCACGTGGGTTCTTTACCACTAGACCACCTGGAAAGCCCAAGGAGATACTACTACTACTACTATTACTACTACTACTAAGTTGCTTCAGTCGTGTCCGACTGTGCAACCCCATAGATGGCAGCCCACCAGGCTCCCCCATCCCTGGGATTCTCCAAGCAAGAACACTGGAGTGGGTTGCCATTTCCTGCTCCAATGCATGAAAGTGAAAAGTGAAAGTGAAGTCGGTTAGTTGTGTCCGACCCTCAGCGACCCCATGGACTGCAGCCTTCCAGGCTCCTCCATCCAGGGGATTTTCCAGGCAAGAGTACTGGAGTGGGGTGCCATTGCCTTTTCTGAAGGAGATAATATGGAGGTACAGTACAGAAATAATCAGATAGCAAGGATAGGGAAATAAACTACACAGAAGAGTTCAATCACACTGACACAAGGGAGTAGAAACCTGTACAGCTGGTATCAGAGAAAAAATATTTTGAAAAAAAAAATGAAGACTTTAAGAAATATTGCAATCTTGAACTTAAATAGATATATATTTTTTGCAGCTGTATTGTTTATGGATGAGTTGACCTTACTAGGGGAGGGCAGGGAGGAAGAAAGATACATGTTCTTAATTTGGAATGAGACTCCAATATGCAAAATTCTATCTAGCCAGATTCAATTTAGTATCGCTGTTAACAGGTGGTCACACAGCTTCAATCAAGACCAGGGTTTCTCAAGATTTCAACTACTGACATTTTGGACCAGATACTTCTTTCTTAAGAGGAGATTATCATGTGAATTTTAGGAAGTTNATTTGGAATGAGACTCCAATATGCAAAATTCTATCTAGCCAGATTCAATTTAGTATCGCTGTTAACAGGTGGTCACACAGCTTCAATCAAGACCAGGGTTTCTCAAGATTTCAACTACTGACATTTTGGACCAGATACTTCTTTCTTAAGAGGAGATTATCATGTGAATTTTAGGAAGTTTATCAGCATCCTCCATCTCTTCTCCAGTTGTGATAATCAAAAGTGTCTCTAGACATGGCCAAATGTCCCCTTAGGATTAAAATCCACCCTCCCCACAGAATATTACTGACTTAAACCTCTTCAGTGACTGAGAATCTACATGTCTGTCCATCTGACTAGGTGGCCTCAAAGTGGACAGTCTCTGTGATGTTTAGATGGACTTTTGGACTTTGAGGGAGAGGGAGAGGAAGAGGGTGGGATGATTTGGGAGAATGGCACTGTAACATGTATACTATCATGTAAGAAANGAAGAGGGTGTTTGCTATGACCAGTGCATTCTCTTGGCAAAACTCTATTAACTTTTGCCCTGCTTCATTCTGTACTCCAAGGCCAAATTTGCCTGTTACTCAGGTGTTTCTTGACTTCCTACTTTTGCATTCCAGTCCCCTATAATGAAAAGGATATCTTTTTTGAGTTTTAGTTCTAAAGGTTCTTGTAGGTATTCATAGAACCATTCAACTTCAGCTTCTTTAGTGTTACTGGTTGGGGCATAGTCTTGGATTACCATGATATTGAATGGTTTGTCTTGGAAAGAAACAGAGATCATTCTGCTGTTTTTGAGATTGCATCCAAGTACTGCATTTTGGACTCTTTTGCTGACCATAATGGCTACTCCATTTCTTCCTAAGGATTCCTGCCCACAGTAGTAGGTATATGGTCATGTGAGTTAAATTCACCCATTTTAGTCCATTTTAGTTCGCTGATTTCTAGACTGTCGACATTCACTCTTGCCATCTCCTATTTGACCGCTTCCAATTTGCCTTGATTCATGGACCTGACATTCCAGGTTCCTATACAATATTGCTCTTTATAGCATCGGACATTGCTTCTATCAGCAGTCACATCCACAACTGGGTGTTGTTTTTGCCTTGGCTCCATCCCTTCATTCTTTCTGTAGTTATTTCTCCACTGATCTCCAGTAGCATATTGGGCACCTACTGATCTGGGGAGTTCCTCTTTCAGTATCCTGTCATTTTGCCTTTTCATACTGTTCATGGGGTTTTCAAGGCAAGAATACTGAAGTGGTTTGCCATTCCCTGCTCCAGTGGACCACATTCTGTCAGACGTCTCCACCATGACCTGCCCGTCCTGGGTAGTCCCACATGGCATGGCTTAGTTTCATTGAGTTAAACAAAGCTGTGGTCCATGTGATCAGATTGGCTAGTTTTCTGTGATTATGGTTTCAGTGTGTCTGTCTTCTGATGCCCTCTTGCAACACCTACCATATTACTTGGGTTTCACTTACCTTGGATGTGGGGTATCTCTTCAAGGCTGCTACAGTAAAGCGCAGCCACTGCTCCTTACCTTGGACCAGGGGTATCTCCTCACAGCCACCCCTCAGACCTTGAATGTGGAGTAGCTCCTTTTGGCCCTCCTGCACCCACGTAGCCACGGCTCAGTGGACATGGGGTTGTTCCTCTCAGCTGCCTCCCCTGACTTGGGGTGTGTGGTAGCTCTTCTCTGCCTCCGCCCTGACCTCGAGTGTGTGGTAGCTCATCTAGGCCACTGCCCCAACCTTGGACATGGGGTAGCTCCTCTAAGCAGCTCCTGTGCTGTCGTAGCCTGGCACTCTTGGTCGCCCGCCCAGACGTTGGGCGAGGGGTAGTTCCTCTCGGCCACCCTTCTTCGAGGTCCATCGCAGCCAGCGCACTTCTCTGTGCTAAAAACTAGCAAAGGGGGCATTCTTTCTTCCCCTATCTGATGTTTATGTCAGAAGCTTTCTCTATCTGTTTTATACTTTAATAAAACTTTATTAAACAAAAGCTCTGATGATTAAGCCTTATCACTGGCCCCGGATCTAATTCCTCTCCTCTAGAAGCCAAGAATCCCGACATTTTTCATGGCTCATAGTGGCAACCTTTCACTTCCTCACAGCTGGCAAAGGGGACAAGGATGTCTTTGAAATATAAAAATGAGGATAAGATTAGAATAATTAGGTTATGTATTAGGTATAAAAGAAAAACTGGAAAGTAATGATAAAGTAGTGGCAGGCAAAATTCGAATGAAGCCTTTTCAGCTTTTTTTATTCCAGACGAGTTTACTAAATTGAACATGAGTAAATGAGTATAAAATGAGTCTATGTTTCTAGCAATGTTGAAATTAAGTAAATTAATTTTCTACTCACAAGAAAGAATAGGTAACCTTCATTCTATTCTGTGTATCATTTATTTTGATAAATTTAACCAAAAAAAATTGTTTGTTAAACATTCTACAATTTTGCAGGGATCAATATCAATTTAGTGCTGCTTTGTTTTGCTCAATTTTCCTGTAGGTTAAAAAAAAAATTACTTTCCAGAATATATAAGTATATCTACCAAGCTCATAAATATTATATACGGTAAGACTAAAATGGGTCCATTTAGGTCTTCTGCCCATTTTTTTTTTTAATATTGAGCTGCATGGGCTGTTTGTATATTTTGGAGATAAATGCTTTTTTCCATTGCTTAATTTTTAAATTTATTTTCCCAATCTGTGGGTTGTCTTTTTGTCTTATGTAAAATAGATAGCTAGTGGGAGCCTGGGGTACAGCATAGGGAACTCAGCTAGGTGCTCTGTAATGACTTAGAGGGATGCAGGAAGGGATGGGGGAGTGGGAGAGAGGTCTAAGAAGGAAGGGATATGTATATATAAATATATTAAATATTTATCTATATATATATATACACACACACACTTACTTACCTCATCCCAACCTCCTCCTACAAAAAGAAATGAGTCAGTTATATATATATACTGTTTATATAACTGATTATATATATATATTCACATATTATATATATATATATTCACTCTTTGTGGATTTATGGACTGTAGCCTGCCAGTTTCTTCTGTCCATGGGATTCTCCAGGCCAGAATACTGGAGTGGGCTGCCTTGAACTCCTTCAGGGGATCTTGCTGACCCAGGGATTGAACCAAAGTCTCTTATGTCTCCTGCATTGGCAGGAGGGGTTCTTTACCACTAGTGCCACCTGGGAAGTCCAACAAAACATTGCGAAGCAGTGATACTCCAGTAAAAAAGACTAAAATGGGGGTGATTTCAAACTACAAAAAAAGAAAATAAACATATGAATAAATGGGTTTACGTATTCTCTGAGGGTTAAGAACAACAATTTGCTACTTGATGCAAATGTTGTCATGTATGAGATTCCTTTACTAGTATATCATGTGTCACTTCTTAATTATTACACACATATTGTCAATAATCCACACATTCAGTTTCCTATGTATTGTCACACTTGGACTGACTACAACCATCTATGGTAGGGTAGGATGTAGGAGTATATGTTTAGAGGTATACTTATCAAAAAGCAAAAGAGTTCCAGAAAAACATCTACTTTGCTTTATTGACTATGCCAAAGCCTTTGACTGTGTGGATCACAATAAACTGTGGAAAATTCTGAAAGAGATAGGAATACTAGACCACCTGATCTGCCTCTTGAGAAACCTATATGCAGATCAGGAAGCAACAGTTAGAACTGGACATGGAACAACAGACTGGTTCCAAATAGGAAAAGGAGTAGGTCAAGGCTGTATATTGTCATCCTGCTTATTTAACTTCTATGCAGAGTACATCATGAGAAACGCTGGGCTGGAAGAAGCACAAGCTGGAATCAAGATTGCCGGGAGAAATATCAACAACCTCAGATATGCAGATGGCACCACCTTTATTGCAGAAAGTGAAGAAGAACTAAAGAGCCTCTTGATGAAAGTGAAAGAAAAGTGAAAAAGTTGGCTTAAAACTCAACATTCAGAAAACTAAGATCATGGCATCTAGTCCCATCACTTCATGGCAAATAGATAGGGAAACAGTGGCTGACTTTACTTTTGGGGCTCCAAAATCACTGCAGATGGTGACTGCAGCCATGAAATTAAAAGATGGTTACTCCTTGGAAGGAAATTTATGAC
>SJYA01001617.1:288325-299569 GCA_006410615.1 Neotragus moschatus | reverse complement strand
TCATCCAGCCCGACATTTTGCATGTTGTGCTCTGCATATAAGTTAAATAAGCAGGGTGACAATGTAAGCCTTGATACATTCCTTTACCAATTTGGAACCAGTCCATGTTCACTATCTGGTTCTAACTGTTGTTTCTTGACCTACACACAAGTTTCTCAGGAGGCAGATAAGGTGGTCTGGTATTCCCATTACTTTAAGAATTTTCCATAGTTTGTTATGATGCACACAAAGGCTTGGACATAGTCAATGAAGCAGAAGTAGATGTTTTTCTGGAATTCTCTAGCTTTTTCAATGATCCAATGGATGTTGACAATTTGATCTGTGGTTCCTCTGTCTTCTAAATCCAGCTTGTGCATCAAGAAGTTCTCAACTCATGTGCTGTTGAAACCTAGCTTGGAGGACTTTGAGCATTTCTTTTCTAGCATGTAAAATGAGTGCAATTGAACATTCTTTGGCATTGGCCTTCTTTGGAGTGAGAATGAAAACTGATCTTTTCCAGTCCTGTGACCACTGCTGAGCTTTCCAAATTTGCTCATATATGGAGTGCAACACTTTAACAGTATCATCTTTTAGAATTTAAAATAATTCAACTGGAAATCCATCACCTCCACTAGCTTTGTTCATATTGATGCTTTCTAAGGCCCATTTGAGTTCACACTTGAAGATGTCTGGCTCTAGGTGAGTGAACACCCAATCATGGTTATCTGGGTCATTAGGATATTTTTTGTATAGTTCTTCTGTGTATTCTTGAAACCCCTTCTTAATATCTCTGCTTCTGTTGGGTCCATACTGTTTGTGTCCTTTATTGTGCCCATTTTTGCATGAAATATTTCCTTAGTATCTCTAATTTTCTTGAAGATATCTCTAGTCTTTCCATTTTATTGTTTTCCTCTATTTCTTTCCATTGATTATCGAGGAAGTTTCTATTACTTCTCACTGCTATTCTTTGGAATTCTGTATTCAGGTGGATATATCTTTCATTTTCTCTTTTGCCTTTCACTTTTCTTCTTTTCTTAACTGTAAGACCACCTCAGACAACCATTTTGCCTTTTTGCATTTCTTTTTCCTGGGAGTTGTTTTGTTTACCATCAATATTTGTTTACCATGCAAAATTATGAACCTCTGTCTATAATTCTTCAGGCACTCTGTCTATCATATCTAATCCCTTGAATCTGTTTGTCACTTCCACTGTATAATCATAAGAGATTTGATTTAGGTCATACGTGATTAGCCTAGTGGTTTTTCCTACTTTCTTCAAGTTAAGTCTGAATTTTGCAATAAGGAATTCATGATCTGAACTACAGTCAGCTCCTTGTCTTGTTTTTGCTAACTGTATGGATATTTTCCATCTTTGGCTACAAAGAAAATAATCATTCTGATTTAAGTATTAACCATCTGGTTGTTTCCATGTGTAGAGTTGTCTCATGTGTTGCTGGAAGAGGGTGTTTTCTATGACCAGTGTGTTCTCTTGGCAAAACTTTATTAGCTTTTGCCCTGCTTAATGTTGTACTTCAAGGTCAAACTTGCCTGTTACTTCAGGTATCCCTGGACTGCCTACTTTTGCATTCCAGTTCCCTATGATAAAAAGGACATTTATCATATATGTGTGTGTATATATATATATATACATTCTCCAAACATTAGACTTCCCTGGCTCCTCAGAGAGTAAAGAGTCTGCCTGCAATGTGGGAGAACTGGGTTCAATCCCTGAGTTGGGAAGATCCCTGGAGAGATGAATGACTACCCACTCCAATATTCTTGCCTGAGAAATTCAGTGGACAGAGGAGCCTGGCAGGCTACAGTCTATGGGGTCGCAAGGAGGCAGACACGACTGAGTGACCAACACACACACATGCACACACACATTCCAAATATTATCACAGTAAATGTCTGAAGATATTTCCAAATTCCCCTGAGGGACAAAATCCGCTCCCTCGGGTGAGGATCATTGGCCTAAATATATGCCTGAAAATACAGTGGGTTGTATTGCAAGAGAATATTGATCCTTGAGAATCCACTGCTTTATAGCAGCCTGTCAGTAAGTTTGTTCTTTTTTCTGAAGAGACATCACTTNAGATATTTCCAAATTCCCCTGAGGGACAAAATCCGCTCCCTCGGGTGAGGATCATTGGCCTAAATATATGCCTGAAAATACAGTGGGTTGTATTGCAAGAGAATATTGATCCTTGAGAATCCACTGCTTTATAGCAGCCTGTCAGTAAGTTTGTTCTTTTTTCTGAAGAGACATCACCTCAGTTCTCAGGGTTGCTCATCACAAATACAATTATCACCTTGACAAAGACACATCTTTGGCTTGAACTTTATGTTTAACCACAAATCAAACTGGAATACAACAGACCTAGGGAGAAGTGTCTCCCAACATCCACACTGTTGACTATAGACTTTAATTAATAAGCATCCAGTGGGAATATAAGGCCAAAATGCAATCCCCTCTGGGACTTCCCAAGTGGTACAGTGGTAATGAATTTACCTGCTAATACAGGAGACATGGTTTCAATCCCTGAGTGGGAAAGATCCCCCAGAGTAGCAAATGGCAACCCACTCCAGTATTCTGGCCTGGAAAATTCCATGGACAGAGTAGCCTGGTGGGCTGCAGTCCATGGCATTGCAAAGAGTCAGACATGGCTGCACACTTATGCATAGTCCCCTCTAATTTGCATTTGGTTGTGTTAAGTCATTTCAGTCGTGTCCAACTCTTTGCAGTCCTGTGGACAGTGGCATGCCAGGTTCCTCTGTCCATGGGATTCTTTAGGCAAGAAGACTGGAATGGGTTGCCAAGCCCTCCTCTAGGGGATCTTCCCAACACTGGGGTCGAACCCACATTTCTTGTGTCTCCTGCATTGGCAGACGGATTCTATACCACTAGCAGCATCTAATTTGCATTTAGATCCTCAACTGTAAAGCCAAGATCCTATGTTCTTAATTTCTAATTCCTTTTTCTTTTTAGACAACAGTGCTCATTTAGACTTAACCTGGATTAGTTCATCACTTGGGCCTCCTTCCAATGTAGGGAAATGAGGCAGGTTATCACTCCTAACTGCTTATGTTGAATTATTTTACTATGTTTAATCACCTAGTGGTGTTGGACTCTTTGGAACCCCATGGATTGCAGCATGCCAGACCTCCCTATCCCTAAACATCTCCCAGTTTGCCCAAGTTCATGTTCATTGCACCAGTGACACCAACTAGCCATCTCATCCTCTGATGCCCTATTTTCCTTCTGCCTTCAAATAATCCCAGAGTTAGTAACAATAAATATGTCTTAATAAAGGATTATTTTCTGAGGTATTTTGGGCATTTCATATTGCCCATGCAGTATCTGCAAGTTTGCTAAGGGGAAACTGGGGATAGAACATCAGCTGAAACTACAAAGTTACTTTTTTCTAGATAATCGCCATTGCATTTGCACATAAAACCCAACCATGCTTTAAAATGGAGTTAAATTTGATTTTATTTAAATGTACTTTCTGACTCAATTCCAGATTAGTCTATTTGCAATAATGTATCAGGAACTTGAAAAGTCAAGAAATTACACATTTGTTGTTGGTGTATATGTTTGTTTGTACACACGCAGAGCTATGTAGTTTAAGAACTGAAATTTTAGGAAAGAATCCAGATGGAAAGAGCTTTTTCTATTTAAAACAAAGAAACAAAAGTCTTATAGTATGCTGGCACACATAATGGCCTCCTGGATAAGTGGCAGCAGCTTGGGTTGCACGTGAATTTCAATGGCATTCCTTTTAGGGCTGTAGCATACTGGCTCAAAGAGAGTAAGTATCTTTATCCACTGGACACCCAAAGGTATTCAAGAGTACTCAAAACTAAGATGGTAGCTTTTAACTTTAGAGATATGTGCCAAAGGATTCATTTAAGTAAGAGTCCTTTTGAGATTTAATAATTCCAATTTGTTCATCATCAG
Source organism: Neotragus moschatus (assembly GCA_006410615.1). Taxonomy (NCBI): domain Eukaryota; kingdom Metazoa; phylum Chordata; class Mammalia; order Artiodactyla; family Bovidae; genus Neotragus; species Neotragus moschatus. The sequence goes on along the minus strand of SJYA01001617.1, from coordinate 295,629 downwards.
TTAATGAGGGAAACTCTCCCAAAAAGAAGTATCACACTTGAGCCCTTAATAAGGCACTCAGATTATAATTCCGAGCATGAATGGGGCCTGTTCATGGAGTCAGGCAAGAATAAGCACTAAGACTCCCTGCCCAAGGAAAAACGTGAATTGATTCATAATACTTGCTTTTTGGTGACTGCAGCCATGAAATTAAAAAGACGCTTACTCCTTGGAAGAAAAGTTATGACCAACTTAGATAGTATATTCAAAAGCAGAGATATTACTTTGCTGACTAAGGTCAGTCTAGTCAAGGCTATGGTTTTTCCAGTAGTCATGTATGGATGTGAGAGTTGGACTGTAAAGAAGGCTGAGCGCCGAAGAACTGATGCTTTTAAACTGTGGTGTTGGAGAAGACTCTTGAGAGTCCCTTGGACTGCAAAGAGATCCAACTAGTCCTTCTGAAGGAGATCGGCCCTGGGATTTCTTTGGAAGGAATGATGCTAAAGCTGAAACTCCAATACTTTGGCCACCTCATGTGAAGAGTTGACTAATTGGAAAAGACTCTGATGCTGGGAGGGATTGGGGGCAGGAGGAGAAGGGGACGACAGAGGCTGAGATGGCTGGATGGCATCATTGACTCAATGGGTGTGAGTCTGAGTGAATTCCAGGAGTTAGTGATGGACAGGGAGGCCTGGTGTGCTGCGACTCATGGGGGTCACAAACAGTCGGACACGACTGAGTGACTGAACTGAACTGAACCTGCTTTTTAATTTCATCTTTTAAAAAATGTATTGTGAGCATAGGTACACAAATTGCAAATGTATAACTCAGTAAATGTTCACAAATACATGCGTTTATGTGACTATCATCCAATCTCAATTGTATAACAATTTAAACAATCCAGAAAGCTTCATTGTGTACCTTCAAATCAGTGCCCCTTAAACTGTAGTGAGTCATTCTCTGTCTTTGTTATTATTTTTTAACTTATTTTATTCAACTATAGTTTATTTATAATGTTTTATTAATTTCTGCTGTATAGTAAAATTACTGTCACACATATACATACATTACTTTCATATTCTTTTCCATTATAGGCTATCAAAAGATATTGAACATAGTTTCCTATGCTATACAGTAGGAGCTTGTTATAACTCATTCACTCTAAAGGTAATAGTTCAGTTCAGTACAGTTCAGTCACTCAGCTGTGTCCAACTCTTTGTGACCCCATGAACCACAGTGTGCAGTCCTCCCTGTCCATCACCAATTCCCAGAGTTCACCCAAACTCATGTCCATTGAGTCGGTAATGCCATCTAATCATCTCAGCCTCTGTCATTTCCTTCTCCTCCTGCCTTCAATCTTTCCCAACATCAGGTTATTTTCAAGTGAGTCAGCTCTTCACATCAGGTGACCAAAATATTGGAGTTTCAGCTTCAACATCAGTCCTTCCAATGAACACCCAGGACTGATCTCCTTTAGGATGGACTGTTTTGATCTCCTTGCAGTTCAAGGGACTCTCAAGAGTCTTCTCCAACACCACAGTTCAAAAGCATCACTTCTTCAGCGCTCAGCTCTCCTTATAGTCCAAATCTCATATCCATACATGACTATTGGAAAAACCATAGCCTTCACTAGATGGACCTTTGTTGACAAAGTAATGTCTGTGCTTTAGAATATGCTGTCTAGGTTGGTCATAAGTTTCCTTCCAAGGAGTAAGCATCTTTTCATTTCATGGCTGCAAACACCATCTGCATTGATTTTGGAGCCCCTCCCCCTCAAATAAAGTCTGACACTGTTTCCACTGTTACCTCATCTATTTCCCATGAAGTGATGGGACCAGATGCCATGATCTTAGTTTTCTGAATGTTGAGCTTTAAGCCAACTTTTTCACTCTCCTCTTTCACTTTCCTCAAGAGGCTTTTTAGTTCCTCTTCACTTTCTGCCATAAGGGTGGTGTCATCTGCATATCTGAAGTTATTGATATTTCTCCCAACAATCTTGATTCTAGCTTGTGCTTCTTCCAGCCCAGCGTTTCTCATGATGGTTCTTGCCTGGAGGATCCCAGGGACGGGGGAGCCTGGTGGGCTGCCATCTATGGGGTCGCACAGAGTCAGATATGACTGAAGCAGCTTAGCAGCAGTAACTCTGCGTAGAAGTTAAATAAGCAGAGTGACAATATACAGCCCTGATGTACTCCTTTTCCTATTTGTAACCAGTCTGTTGTTCCATGTCCAGTTCTAACTGTTTCTTCCTGACCTGCATACAGGTTTCTCAAGAGGCAAGTCAGGTGGTCTGGTATTCCCATCTCTTTCAGAATTTTCCAGAGTTTATTGTGTTGCACACAGTCAAAGGCTTTGGCATAGTCAATAAAGCAGAAATAGATGACTTTATGTAGCATGTGTCTTCTAATCCTAAACTTTTGCTATCATTGACTTTTACAAATGGCAAATATATAAAATACAAAAATAGTGTCTTTTATTAAATCTACATCATTTTCTAAAGACTATTACTTAACCACGTTTTTGGTGATAGTATGCAAATCTTCATATTGCTCAAATTCCTTAAGGTCATCTACAGTGTTCTAAGTCACCAGTAGCTACTGACACTTGGCAGATAAATATTTTATCCTTTATTTTACTATTATGATATTAGGTCAATGAACTTACACAAGAACATTTATGAGAACAAGCTTAAAAAAAAAGGCAGGTAGGAAAGCATATCCAGGGAGGTAGTATAAAAACTGAGGTTCTTAGCAGGAGCTAAGATAAACATGGGGATGAGTGAAAGTGTATTGCTCTAGTACATTTTCCTAGGAAGTTCAGATTTCCCATGGAAGGAAGCCCTTCACAAAGAGAAAAAAAAACTATTATTTTGTTACTTTAGCTATTTAAGCTCTTATGAAACCTAATTAAAGAAGACATAGAAAAATCCTCCAGTTGTGTCATTTCTTGTTAAGGAACCATCCTTGGTTGTTTAGTGGAAATAAACGTTCATTTTCCCATCATTATTTTTTGTTTTAATAGATAAGTATTTTTTTTTCTCTCTAAACAGTGACCTTGCAGTGAACACAAGCTCACNGTTTAAGCTCTTATGAAACCTAATTAAAGAAGACATAGAAAAATCCTCCAGTTGTGTCATTTCTTGTTAAGGAACCATCCTTGGTTGTTTAGTGGAAATAAACGTTCATTTTCCCATCATTATTTTTTGTTTTAATAGATAAGTATTTTTTTTTTCTCTCTAAACAGTGACCTTGCAGTGAACACAAGCTCACACACACACACACACATGTGCGCACACACACACACACACACAAATACAAATACAAATGAAAACATTTATGCTTCTCTAACCAAATTTGTTCTTCTTATGTCTGTTTCCCAATAAGATAATTATAATGCAACAGAGAAAACATAGATGTCAAGAGCTGCATAGTCATTCTGGCTTATTAAGGGTCTGAGTGGGATAACTAGAGGTAGGCCCTCTAGTAAGAGCATATCATTCATGGCATCAGAGCAGCAAAAATAACATTACCTTTGTTATTCCTGTCCTGTGCCTGAAGGGGATAAACAGTGGAAGACATCTCAGAGGACATTAAATCTGCTTTGGCTTGGTTCATTTGTACAGGCTTTCTGAATGAGATGGTATTGCCACTGATGAGTTTCTTTGAAATGACTGTTTTCTCCAGCTGTATTTTATAAATGGTTTTTGCATTAAAGAGTAAATGAAACTTCCCTGAAGAACACTCTCCACCATGACTTTAGTGTCTCTACTGACACATCTGTGAAGACGGATGGACCCTAAAGAGCTAGCTGCAAACTAAGTGAGTCATATTTGTCTCTCAGGGATGTTTTATATGCTGCAAAGTGTGACAAAGGCCATTACAGAGATTATATTTCCCAGCAATGAATCTGCCGTCCATCCTTTGCTATTCCAAACATTCAGACAATTGCTATAGAATTACTTCTGGCCTGGAAAGCTAGCAGTCATTGACTAGCTGCCCTGATATTTTCCCTGAAGATAGGGCAATGCCGGTAAATTTCTTATTTGAGAATGAGTAGTGAAAAAAAATTTTCTTTTAATCTCTTTCTAAATCCTACCTACTCAAAGCTTTTAAAAACTGTTTCCAGAGTTCATGTTGATACTCATATATGTTCCTAATGATCAACTAAAAGAAAATTCTCAATCCAACAAAACATTGTTAGTCTTCTTCTAAAATGGACATCCAGTCAAACTATCTGTTTACAGATGTTAAATTGGTTCATTCAAAGCAAGTAAAATCCTTCTTTTATTTATTGAACAATTTCTAAGCTGGGAATGGGTCTCTGACCTTGAGGGGATGATGAGAGTAAAATGAGATCGCACATTGTAGCAAAGGAATATAATCAAGTCATTGATTATTTGATGCCAATCAGAAAGTGTTCACATTAATACACTTACTAAATGCACTTATGATCTGACCAATGTTTCCAGGAAGTAAGGTCAATTCAAGATTGTGGTTAAAGGATGAATTGATGACTTGACAAGTGCAAAATTGGACCACACTTTTAAGACACATGGATGCAGTGGAAAGGTATGTGCTGCTTATTAAAGCCATATTAGACCTAAGAAGGAAAGGTGCTCTTCGGTCCAGCATCCCCATTAGTTCTATGATTTCTCACGTTGCTAGTGGCTCAACATCCTGTGTGTGTATATGCTCAGGAATGAACCGACATCTCCTGTGGCTCCCACCTTAGTAGGCAGAATCTTTACCACTGAGCCACCTGGGAAGCCATCTCACATCCTATATCTGTTCCCAAATTCCTCAGTATGTGGTAGACTCTGAACCATAACTTTTGGCATCTCCACAATTGTGTTCTTTGTATCTTTAATGGAGTTTCACTTTGTACCCAAAGCTCCATTTCTTAAATCAGGGATGGGATCTTCTGTTTTCTCGTAACTGACATTAAGTATTATGTTCATGTGATCCTGGAGTAGTGTCACATGTTGTAATTAGCTGAAAGAAATGGTAAGTGGAATATTATTATGAATGAACTCAAAAGTAACAAAACAAAAGTATCAGTAACACCAATGCATATTTTTATGTACATGCTAATTCTCCTGAAACTAATTTTATATACATATTAGAATGCCTGTAATGATATGTTATATATGTGATATATACACATTATCATATGTATTAGAATAATGTAATTTAGTTTCACTATGGTTTTCCTTTTAATAAACAACACAGTCTCTGCATCTTCACCCTTCCTTTTGCCACATGAGAGAAGCCATAATGCTCAGCAGAGAAACTTATGCATGTAAAATTACATGAAAACATCAAAAAATAGTGAACAAACTTACTTTCTGTCATCTTAGAAAGCTAATCAGCTTCTTCCAGGAACAGTATTATATCTAAAGAACTGGAGGTAGGCATAGCAGGCAGAGGAAAGCATAACATGACTGAGAATATAATAAAGAATTAATTTTGTATTCCTGGGAAACTTCTAGACCCTGTGTGTCTCCTTATTATTGGAGAACTCTGAATATATTACATCTAGCTAGACCCCAAACCCAAGAATGGGAGTTGGTGATGCACAGGGAACCTTGGCATGCTGCAGTCCATGAGGTTGCAAAGAGTTGGACAGAACTGAGCAACTGAACAGAACTGAAACCCCAGCTCACTTATTGCCATGCTGGCTAACAGTTACTTATAAATAATTAATATGGTTTGTTGTAATGAATTTCTCCTTCACTCTTAAAAAAAGTGTGCATGCGTATGTATATAAGCATATAACAAGGATATATACCTTTATTATACAATTCAGACAGTCCTGATAAGTTGCTGAGAAAGAATTAATAATCATAGCTTTGTGTAAGTCCTAAGGAAAAACCTTCCTTACAGCAACTATATAAGAGACAAAAACCAGTTGACTGAATTGACTTAGAATATAGCAGAAAAATGGAAGTAATGTCAGGAGCTCAGGAGAACCAGGTTTGTTTTGCTGATAAATCAGGTTTTCATAAAGTTTTGTTAAGTTGATAAATCAGGTTTTGTTTTGCTTTTTGGCTGTGCCACATAGCATATGAGATCCCAGTTCCCAAACCAGGGATCAAACTGGTGGCCCCTGTGTTAGAAGTACAGAGTCCTAACAACTGGACAACAAGGGAGGTGCTGATAAATTAGGGTTTTAAATATGTAAGATCACTGTCAGAAATAAAACTGAAAACATCATGAAATATGTATCTCTAGCTACATAGTAGCTAGTAGACTAGATGCTAGATAACTAAATTTTAGCCAGCAGTCCTAAGGATCTTAAACTGTTCAATGAGCCTTGCATGTTCTCCCCTTCTACTTCTTTCCATTTCAAATTCAACCCACTATTTAAAATAAACAAACAAATAAAAAAAGGCAAGAAAATTAAAACAAATTCCATAACTAGAATTTCTGCTACTATAAAAGGAGATAGGGAAAAGCAAGGAATTAACATTTCATATATAATCTTTCATGTTATATTCAGAAAATATCCATAGCTATGATATATCATTAAACAGGTATATAAAATAAACTATATCTCTATGTTTTATAATTATAAATGTATATAATTTATATCTTAATTTTTATGGAGAGCAGGAAAAAAGGGTAAAAGTGAGAATTTCCATGTTTTCAAGCTGGTTTTAGAAAAGGCAGAGGAAACAGAGATCAAATTGCCAACATCCGCTGGATCATGAAAAAAAGCAAGAGTTCCAGGAAAACATCTATATCTGCTTTATTGACTATGCCAAAGCCTTTGACTGTGTGGATCACAATAAACTGTTGAAAATTCTGAAAGATATGGGAATACCAGACCACCTGACCTGCCTCTTGAGAAACTTGTATTCAAGTCAGGAAGCAACAGTTAGAACTGGACATGGAACAACACACTGGTTCCAAATAGGAAAAGGAGTACATCAAGGTTGTATATTGTCACCCTGCTTATTTAACTTCTATGCAGAGTACATCATGAGAAACACTGGGCTGGAAGAAGCACAGGCTGGAATCAAGATTGCCGGGAGAAATATCAATAACCTCAGATATGCAGATGACACCACACTTATGGCAGAAAGTGAACAGGATCTAAAAAGCCTCTTGAGGCAAGTGAAAGAGGAGAGTGAAAAAGTTGGCTTAAAGCTCAACATTCAGAAAATGAAGATCATGGCATCCAGTCCCATCACTTCACGGGAAATAGATGAGGAAACAGTGGAAACAGTTTCAGACTTCATTTTTGGGAGGCTCCAAAATCAATGCAGATGGTGATTGCAGCCATGAAATGAAAAGACTCTTACTCCTTGGAAGGAAACTTATGAC
>SJYA01001617.1:272570-287306 GCA_006410615.1 Neotragus moschatus | reverse complement strand
AGGATCTAAAAAGCCTCTTGAGGCAAGTGAAAGAGGAGAGTGAAAAAGTTGGCTTAAAGCTCAACATTCAGAAAATGAAGATCATGGCATCCAGTCCCATCACTTCACGGGAAATAGATGAGGAAACAGTGGAAACAGTTTCAGACTTCATTTTTGGGAGGCTCCAAAATCAATGCAGATGGTGATTGCAGCCATGAAATGAAAAGACTCTTACTCCTTGGAAGGAAACTTATGACCAACCTAGACAGCATATTCAAAAGCAAAGACATTACTTTGTCAACAAAAGTCCATCTAGTCAAGGCTATGGTTTTTCCAGTGGTCGTGTATGGATATCAGCATTGGACTATGGAGAAAGCTGAGCGCTGAAGAATTGATGCTTTTGAACTGTGATGTTCTAGAAGATTCTTTAGAGTCCCTTGGACTGCAAGGAGATTCAGCCAGTCCATTCTAAAGGAGATCAGTCCTAGATGTTCTTTAGAAGGAATGATGCTAAAGCTGAAACTTCAGTACTTTGGCCACCTCATGAGAAGAATTGACTCATTGGAAAAGACTCTGATGCTGGGAGGTATTGGGGGCAGGAGGAAAAGGGGACGACAGAGGCTGAGATGGCTGGATGGCATCACTGACTCGATGGATGTGAGTCTGAGTGAACTCCGGGAGTTAGTGATGGACAGGGACGCCTGGCCTGCTGTGATTCATGGGGTCACAAAGAGTCGGACACAACTGAGTGACTGAACTGAACTGAACTGAGGTTACCCAAAGAGCAAATATATCTAAAAATGACTAATTACATTTGTAGGAGAGAAATAGGTAGTTATATAGTGAGTTTCCATGTCTTCAATGAAGGCTGAGGAATAGTCAAATAGCTCTTTGGAGATTGTCTCTTCCAAGCATATTCTTATTTTCCACATTCCTGTGTGAGTGCCAGAAGTTAATAACTAGGGAAAACTGTATGCTACCTGTGCCTAGCATTATCTCAGTGAGTAACTACTGAACAGTTCTGTGATTTAAATCCATGCTGTTCATCATCCTTCCAAAGTTTGTCCATAGGGTTACAGGAGAATTTCAGTCCATCACTTCATGGCAAATAGACGGGGAAAGAGTGGCAGGCTTTGAGTTTTGGGGCTCTAAACTCACTGCAGATGGTAACTGCTGCCATGAAATTAAGACATTTGCTCCTTGGAAGAAAGCTATGACCAATCTAGACAGCAAATAAAAAAGCAGAGACATTACTTTGCCAACAAAGGTCTATCTCATCAAAGCTATGGTTTTTATATACTCATGTATGGATATGAGCTTTGGACTACAAAGAAAAATGAGCACCAAAGAACTGATGCTTTTACTGTGGTGTTAGAGAAGACTCTTCAGAGTCCCTTGAACTGCAAGGAGATCCAACCAGTCCATCCTAAAGGAAATCAGTTCTGAATATTCATTGGAAGGACTAATGCTGAAGCTGAAACTCCAATACTTTGGCCACCAGATGCAAAGAACTGATTATTGGAAAAGACCCTGATGCTGGGAAAGATTGAAGGCAGGAGGGAAAGGAGGTGACAGAGGATGAGATAGTTGAATGGCATCACCAACTCCATGGATGTGAGCTTGAGCAAGCTCCGGGAGGTGGTGATGGACAGGGGAGCCTGGTGTGCTGCAGTCAAGGAGTCACGAAGAGTCAGACATAACTGAGTGACTGAACTGACTATTCATCATCTTTCCAAAGTTTATTCTTAGGATTGCAAGAGAATTTCAGGGCAGCCTCATTTTACAGTTTTTCCCCTTTAAAATGTTTTGCTTTAAATTATTTAAAATGATTGATTTGGATTCATTTAGTATATAATGTCACTATGTTACCACTCTTTTTAGGTCATTTAATCTTATTTGGCACATAGTACAATTTATTACAAATAATTCACAAGAATAAGAAATATGTGCCCTTTGCCAATAAAAATTACATGATTCATTCAAGATTATATGAAATTTCAAGAATCATTTCAAGATACATGAAATATCAAGATTCATTTCAAAATTACGTGAAATCACTCAACTTTATTTCAGTTCATAAGGGAAATAGGAAGTTCTTATCTGAATAAGACCCAGACTGTTTTTAACACTTTGCTCTGGGATATTCATTAATGAGACCAGCTGGTGAAATAAAAATCAAACTTTGAACCATAGTTATTTTAGATTATTCCCACCTCGCACTTGTTTTAGTGCTTCCTGCATTCCTCATTTAAAAAGTCCACTTCATATTTCATTTAGGGTCTCTCTGATGAAGGAACTATCTCCCCTTTTTCTGAGTACCCATGTTGTGTTTATAGTTGTAAGTTTAGTTTAACTCTGGGGTAGAAATGATATGTTTTCAAAAATATAACTAAGGAAGATTATATGAATTAAGTGGTTCATAAATTTGTTGTGTTGTTGGGATCATACCCTATTTTTCTATTAAGAACAATTTTCTGCCATTAGGAGTTCACCATTTAAGTTATTTTCAGCTGAATATTTAACTTCTTGCTCCGTGATGTCTGACTCTTTTCAACTCTACAGACTGTATAGCCCATCAGAATTCTCTGTCCATGGAAATTTATAAGCAAGAATACTGAAGTGGGTTGCTATAGCCTGTCTCAGGGTATCTTCCCAATCCAGAGTTTGAACTCACATCTTTTGGGTCTCCTGCTTTGGCAGGCAGATTCTTTACCAACTGCATCACCTGGGAAGCCCTTTTAATTTCTTGCTAAAACTCAGAAAAAGTCCTATGGATTATACAACCATTTAAATTGTCCTCAGTTACTTATACTTTACAATAATTGAAGGATATGGAAATCAGTATTTATAGGAAGACTGGGATATATTTTTATTGTATTTATTCCCTTTCTGATAGTGAAGGAAAGACACTCATTAACATTATACATTTGATTAAAAAAATCTGTAAGTTAAATTGCTATTCATGTGAAAGATAGATATCCAAAGTGAGTTTTTATGTACAAAGTTACCTGGTATTCCTTACATTGAGCACATTAAATCCCATCCTCTGATAATGAATCGATTTAAATAGTTGGAAAATAAGTGAAATACAAAATATGAAGATGGTCTTATGTTCAGAGACACAGAAAGTAAGTACATGGCTTTTGGACTTGACCAAAACTAGGTTGGAATCTCCTTTCTCACACTGACTCTGTTACCTTGAACACATTATATTTTACTAGTTTCTTCAGCTACAAAATATCAGTAATAGATAGCCATTGTCTCCTACAAGTTATTCTGTATATTTGGTGGTACATGGTAGGTATTCAATGGAAGATAATCATGTTGGAAGTATTATAATAATGAGAGCTCAGGAAACATTGACTGGTAGACAGTCAGCATACCACACACTGTTGCCATGTTGCATGCTAAATACAAACTATTGTCTATATTTAAATCACCACAATCTCTAAATTGCCCCTCAGGAGACCAGAACTACAAATTTGCTCTTTCTACAGTTTCAATTAAGAAAAAATATTCTATACCTGGAGAGCTCTTAAGAAAACAATTTCACAGTTTTACCTAAAACATGAAAAATAAAATAGAGAGCAAATCATTTGAGAATCAAGGCAAGAATCCAATTGCTAAAATTAAGATATCTAATGTGTTTTGCTTAATCACAAGGAACATAAAACCCATTGACATCATCATCATTATTATACTGATATTTTAGAAAATATATGCTATAGTAAGCATAGTGTTACAAAATGCTTACTGTCACAAGAAGTAGACATTAGGATCATCTCTGTTTTACAGATGTGACTTTTAATGCACAGTGCCCAGAACAGAAATCAGCTAGGTTTGTTGAATTAAATAAGTGAACTGTGCTTGTGCTAAGTTGCCTCAGTTGTGTCTGACTCTTTGCAACCCCATGGGCTGTAGCCCTCCAGGCTCCTCTGTCCATGGGATTCTCCAGGCAAGAATACTGGAGTGGGTTGCCATATCCTTCTCCAGGGGATCTTCCCAAACCAGATATCCTACCTGTGTCTCTTATGTCTCCTGCAGGCAGGTTCTTTATCACTAGCACCAGATGAATGAATTTATTAAAAGACTATTCCTGTCAGAAAAATTACCCAGGGGTATACAACTTGAAGTTCAGAAGGATTTAAAACTAGGGTCCCATGTAGGAGAGGAAACAGCAGGAATACTGATCTGATTCAAGGCTGTTGGTCAGGACCATTGCTGAAACTTAAACATGATCAACTCTTAGACCTGTTCTAGGCTTGGGTGTCTGTATGCCCAAGGGAGGGAAGGTAAAGGATTTAAAGACCAGAGCCACTGAGGACTTTAAACCTGGGTACACAATCCACAGAGAAAAGTGACTGTCATTAGTTTCTAATAGCATTCCTCTGTCTCCACTTTTGGAGCATTTTTAGACTTACTGTTTCATGGGTTTCACTCAACAGATACAAAGGCAGAACGCCAGGAGGCTGAGGCACTCTTGATCAGCCAGAATTAAGAAGAGTTGAAACTTTGACCAGCCTTGAGGATAAAGTTAAATGTTAAAAATTTTCCTCTATCTGTTTCATGCCTAGAAAACAGAACTCTATTAGACTTGTTTAGTAAATAAGTGAGTAAGCATCTTAATTGAATATCCTTGACAGACTTCCTCAGTTAATATTGCATTTTTCATATCTAAGCTCAGACTTACCCAGTGGCTTCCTATAACCACTCTGATCAATTTTCTAGTCACTTCCCAACTTGGCTCAGCCTCACACCTCTTAGACTCACATTCCCCTTACTCCTCTCTAGTTAGTATCCCAGGAACTAACGACTAGTAAAAGCACTCACAACACATTCATTGATCATTACAATTATTTGTGGCACTTTAAAACGTGGATGCTGTAGGTTCTTACAGTCTCCTTTCCCACTTATAATCCACATATAGAGCCAGCATGCATGCTCAGTCATGTTTGAGTCTTTGTGATCCCATGGCTCCTCTGTCCATGGAATTTTCCAGGCAAGAATACTTGAGTGGCTTGCCATTTTCTACTTCAGTTTATCTTCCTGACTCAGGGATTGAACTCAGGTCTCTCATATTGCAGGTGGATTCTTTACCACTGCATCACCCTGGAAGCCTATAGCCCACATATGCTCTGCTTAGTCCCATCCAACTCTTTGTGACCCTGTGGACTATAGCCTTCCAGGCTTCTCTGTCCATGGAGATTCTCCAGGCAAGAATACTAGAGTGGGTTGTGATGCCTTCTTCCAGGGAATCTTCTCAACCCAAGGATCAAACTCAGGTCTCCCACATTGCAGGTGGATTCTATACTGTCTGAGCCACCAGAGAAGCCCCAAAATACTGGAGTGGGTAATCCATCCCTTCTACAGGAGGAACTTCCTGACCCAGGAATTGAACCAGGTTCTCCTGCATTGCAGATGGATCTTTACCAGCTGAGCTACTCAGGAAGTCCTATAACCCATATATTTATAGTCTATTGATAGTAAAATATTCACCCACAAACATACCTCACAACTCCTCAGTCAAGGCTTTTGCTCATGTTGGTTCCTGTTGGCTACCAGTTGCTAATGAGACTTACTGAGGCTCCCACATATCTCCAAGGAAGCAATATATGAAAGTTCAAAGGACTCATTGCCTTCATCAATCTTGATAATAGTTATCTCTCATTCAGATAGACCACCATGAACCATGGGATTCAGGTAAATGCTCCCTGCTTCTGGAAGCCTTCACACACCGTGGTGAACTCTATAAATCTCACCAATGAATAGGCAATATTTAACAGAAAATTAATCTATATAGTGGCCTACCTTTTCACCTAGCTAAACAGTACTATTTTGCAAACTTATCTTAAAATGAAATATGACTTAAATTTATAATGCTTTTATTGGAATTATAATGCTTCATCTTCAGTAACACTGTGATTTTGAGATACCAGTTTGCTTCTTCTTCCTTAGTCTTGAATTGTTAAAAAAGAAAAACATAGTCAAGGATATCTACTTATAATGAAAGTGCAGCTGAAACATTCTTTATAACAAGTTAACAGGAGGGATATCACACTGGAGATAAAACAGACAGCTAAATTAGCTTGGCATAACATATGAATCAAGACATTTCCTACAATCCTACATTAGTTTGTGGAATAAAAACATTACTATTTAATGGTGATGATTATGACTTAACTACTATAATTTTAGGCTTCGGTACTGGATGCCTTTTACTTAAATATCAATATAATGATCCATTATATAAATTTATTAGTACTTTACTAATGCAAGCTAAATCATTTAAATATTGTTTAGCTGCTCTACTATGACTTCACAATCTGACTCAAATATGTGGTCCCATCCAAAATGACCTATCATTGTATTTAATGCTCTACTTTCCTATAGATAGAAATAATAATGACATTTTAATTGGAAATTTTTATGGTTCCTAATGGTAAATAATTGGAAATTTAGTGCTACTTGACAATTACTTTAGTCCAAAATCTAATTAAGTTACCGAGAAAATATTTCAAGCAACTATATCATTTCCAACTAAGAAAAAATAAATATCAAATATTAAAAATAATAGCTATATGTTGAGCTTCTGTAATATCTTTGTCATTGTGAGTTTCTTTCTTACTTTGGTTTAAAACTTTATTTAGATATGTAACTTAGATAAATTTCCTTCAGCTTCTGCAACATAACAGAAGGCAAGATATGAAGCTTAAAAGAGTTTCAAGTAAAACAAATACATTTAAGGAAAAAATAGGAATTAATTGCTCTAGCTATCTTAGGAAAAAATTCCTACTAAAATTGTTTCTCATGGTTCTGGACTAACTGAAAGGAAAAAAAGAAAAATTACAACAGAACCGAATCTTGCCAGTTCATCTTACAAAGTGACTTAGCATAAACTAAGAAGAAACAACTGAAATGCAAGATTTATAGAAAAGAAAATTTTTTAAAATGTTCTCTACTAGGTCTTCAGTGTCAAGAGGATTGTCTGGCACATTTTAAACAACATTTGATAACTGAAGGAGTAAAGCAAATAAGCTTAGCTATTGCAACACATAATGAAAAACTGAGTGTACTATTACAGATGAAGCAGAAAATATAATTTAATGAAAAGAAAGTTATCCAAAAAATACATGTCACTTTGGATTTCTTGTTTTTACTTTTGTGTTGTAAGGTTAATTACACTTTGGTGCAGATCTGTAGTCTTACACAATTAAGGAAGAAAAAAAAAATCTAGACTGACATCTTAATCAGAGGAATAAACTCCTAGCTCACATTATCAACTTTGATTATTAATGCATTCTGACAAATGAATTGAATAAAATTGTACTTATATATTCTTTCTTATTCATCTTTTGTTAAAGTCAAGTATTTCTCTCATTTAAACAGCTCAATAATCTACTTAATTATAGCAGAAATCCTCTGATAATAGATATGTATCAGCAGGTTTAGTGAAATAAGCAACACTACACAACCCTTTATGTAGTCTCTATTACTTGAAGCTGGAACTGCTTAGTGTTTGAAAACAACCTTCACATTGAGTATATATGGGTTTAAATTTTTATTCTCCCACAACAAGAAGAACTTTAAAAATTAGGCAAATAACTTATTCTAATATATTAATATTAAACATGTGGATAATAAGACCCTAGGAATTTTTTGTGAAAACAGAATATCTTGCTTACTTGGCACATATTAAGCACTCCATAAATGGTGTTTTAGTGAAAGCATAATCATCAACGACATCGGTTGAGTTCGGTCAATCAGTCGTGTCCAACTCTTTGCTACCCCATGAATCATAGCACACCAGGCCTCCCTGTCCATCACCAACTCCTGGACTTCACCCAAACTCATGTCCATAGAGTCAGTGATGACATCCAGCCATCTCATCCTCTGTCGTCCCTTTCTCTTGCTGCCCCCAATCCCTCCCAGCATCAGAATATTTTCCAATGGGTCAACTCTTTGCATGAGGTGGCCAAAGTATTGCAGTTTCAGCTTTAGCATTAATCCTTCCAAAGAACACCCAGAACTGATCTCCTTTAGAATGGACTGGTTGGATCTCCTTGCAGTCCAAGGGACTCAAGAATCTTTTCCAACACCACAGTTTAAAAGCATCAATTCTTCAGCACTCAGCTTTCTTGACAGTCCAATGCTCATATCCATACATGACCACTGGAAAAACCATAGCCTTGACTTTTGTTGGCAAAGTATTGTCTCTACTTTTGAATATACTATCTAGGTTGGTCATAATTTCCCTTCCAAGCAGTAAGTGTCATTTCATTTCATGGCTGCAATCACCATCTGCAGTAATTTTGAAGCCCTCCAAAATAAAGTCTGACACTGTTTCCACTGTTCCCTCATCTATTTTCCATAAAGTGATGGGACCAAATGCCATGATCTTAGTTTTCTGAAAGGAGCTTTAAGCCAACTTTTTCACTCTCCTCTTTCACTTGCCTCAAGAGGCTTTTTAGATCCTCTTCACTTTCTGCCATAAGTGTGGTGTCATGTGCATAATTTCTCCCAGAAGTCTTGATTCCAGCTTGTGCTTCTCCCAGCCCAGCGTTTCTCATGATGTACTGAGCATGTAAATTAAATAAGCAGGGTGACAATATATAGCCTTGATGTACTCCTTTTCCTCTTTGGAACCAGTCTGTTGTTCCATGTCCAGTTCTAACTATTTCTTCCTGACCTGAATACAAGTTTCTCAAGAGGCAGGTCAGGTGGTCTGGTATTCCCATCTCTCTCAGAATTTTCCACAGTTTATTGTGATGCACACAGTCAAAGGCTTTGGCATAGTCTTATATTTAGTAACTGGCAAAACCTTAGGTGGAATTTATGTTATAGTGATTTTAAAAGTGTCATAGGACGAAGTGTTGAATTAAGCAGCTCTTTTCTTGCTTTGAATCACACTTAGTCTTGTTCATAATCTGAGTGACCTCATGTGAGCATCTTTTCTTCCACTCATCATCAGCAGTCACCTGTTTCAACCCACCGTTTTTCCTTGTGTGTCAAAATCCAATGTTGATTATGTATCACTCCAAGAAAACTGCACTTCACTTATTATAGCTGATTATCATGATCACATAACATTCAAAGGAATTATCAGGGGTGAAGGAAGAAGGTAAGCACTTCATTTTAAGAGAGTGGACTGTTGGAATTACTTGTTTGTAAAAAAAAAGATTCTAGGGATTTGGCTATCTTGTATTTCAAGCTTATTAAAATTTGTATAAAGGACTAACGTTTTAAAGCATATTTTATAAGCCAGTTTTTATATTAATAGAAATATATTTACAAAGACCAGTATCAAATCAATGTTTCCGTTTTACAAACTTGTGATTTTTAAAGTTGATGGGTAATAATTTTACTATAAGATTTTGGTGGAATAATTATACTCAAAGAAGAAATTAAATTTTATTAGGAAAAGAATTAAAGGATCATTTTACAGAATTTAAATTTAGGATCTGTCCCTAACAGTATTTGGGAAAGAGCTGTGATGTCATGCGTAGGTTTCCTTTTTTTTTCAACCTGTCTCAAAAATCTCTATGATCCATCTTCATATTTTTCCCCTAGGGAAGAGAATCCATTGAAAATAACTTTTACTAATAATTTGAAAAAATTCTTGATGAAAGTGGTTTATTAATTTTGGGTAATATTTTTAACTTGAAACATTTTATAATTTGATTTATCATATCTTGAGGTGATAAATTCAACAAGGCTATAACCCTTATTACGTAAATGTTTGTTTTGTTGAACCTTCAATTTTTAAGACAATTTAGATAGGGTTATGCAAGATATTTTTTCTGATGCGACTTGAAAACATGCTTAACTTGGTCAATGTCATATCAATGGCAAAGATGCTAAGAGGCATAACATTTTGAGCTGATATAATAAAAAAAATTGTTTCAGAAATATACTATACAAAATTAAGTTTTATTTAAAAACTATTTTTTTCCAGATTCTTACCCTTTAAACAGGAGTCTTCACAGCTTTAAAAGACAAATAATTGAAATTATCTACATTAAATAATTCCTGAATAAACATAAAGACAAAAGTTGAGATTGATTAAATGAGTAACACCAAATCATAACAAGCTTATGGCAAATCTTAAAATTCAATTATTCTAACAACTCCTATCTCCAGCTTCACACTTTTCCAGGAAAGACAAACATTTTTCATTATTCAGTCTGTGCTTAGAAAGCAACATATTTTTGTTCATCACTCGGGTCAATTCAGTTGTTTAATAATATATGTATAATAAATATAGCTATAGATTTCCCTTGTGGCTAAGATGGTAAATAATCTGCTTGCTATTCAGGAGACCTGAGTTTAATCCCTGGATTGGGAAGATCCTCTGGAGAAAGGAATGGCTACCCCATCCAGTATTCTTGCCTGGAGAGTTTGATGGACACGGGAGCCTTGTGAGCTATATCCAGTGGGGTTGCAAAGAGTCAGACATGATTGAGAGAATAACACTTTAACTATTTCACTTTTAATATTAATATAACTATATACTGTCAAATATATTTATAGGATTATATGCATATAGTTTTCCTGCAGAACACTCTTGAGATCAAGTCATAAGAGCTGAATGACATTCAAAATGTAGAATTTCATTTCATGATGTGTTTCATTCCCTAACATCCTCCATACCGTATAATACATTTTTAACCAAAGGTGCATATTTATTTGAAAAAGGCAGGAAAATTTATTTTGTTCTATTTTCCTTTGTTCTGTTTGAAGATATAAAGAAAGCAGAATGAAAGATTTTTTTTGTGAGAAACCTGCTCAGAAAAAGTACAATGTTTTATCTAGAAACACATAAAGTGAACTACTTTAAGCTGATAAGAGCTATGATCCTATAAAAAGAAATGTCTTCTTAAAATGCCAAGATTAATTTTATTTGTTCAAATTATAATTAAAAATAATCAATCCACAAGAGTGTCAGCTTTATCACATATTTATTTTATGGCACCAGGCACTACTAATTAAGCATTCCATTTTGCAGTGCCATCAGAAAATTCCTGTTATATATGTACATAATTGCTTAGTATTAAACAATGTTGGCATTTCAAATCTATAATTTGGGGTTAAGAATTAATTTTAAAATTCAGTAATAATTTCCTTAAAATAAAAATGAATAAGGAAACAAACTCAGACATCTTATTTTATGTCTTCTGTGATTTTCATGATAAATTAATTATGCAATCAGTAATTAATCACTTCCAGTAAACAGTGAAGTTATTGTAATTCTGGAAAATAATGCATTCTGCTTAAATTGTTGAATAATAACCAATAGGGCTTAGCACAAACATTGAGAAAATAAAGATGAGACAATGAAAATAAGGCATGATCCCATAGAAAAGTAAATTAATATGTAAATTATTGTATGTGATTTCTGGATGTACATTACAATTTAGCAAATGTTGCTAAAGAAGTTTCAATTGAATTTTCTTTTAGGCCCATAGATATATGTGACCAAGATAATCATGATGGTGTGATCACTCACCTAGAGCCAGACATCTTGCAGTGTAGAAAGCATCACTACGAACAAAGCTAGTAGAGGTGATGGAATTNTCTTACCCTTTAAACAGGAGTCTTCACAGCTTTAAAAGACAAATAATTGAAATTATCTACATTAAATAATTCCTGAATAAACATAAAGACAAAAGTTGAGATTGATTAAATGAGTAACACCAAATCATAACAAGCTTATGGCAAATCTTAAAATTCAATTATTCTAACAACTCCTATCTCCAGCTTCACACTTTTCCAGGAAAGACAAACATTTTTCATTATTCAGTCTGTGCTTAGAAAGCAACATATTTTTGTTCATCACTCGGGTCAATTCAGTTGTTTAATAATATATGTATAATAAATATAGCTATAGATTTCCCTTGTGGCTAAGATGGTAAATAATCTGCTTGCTATTCAGGAGACCTGAGTTTAATCCCTGGATTGGGAAGATCCTCTGGAGAAAGGAATGGCTACCCCATCCAGTATTCTTGCCTGGAGAGTTTGATGGACACGGGAGCCTTGTGAGCTATATCCAGTGGGGTTGCAAAGAGTCAGACATGATTGAGAGAATAACACTTTAACTATTTCACTTTTAATATTAATATAACTATATACTGTCAAATATATTTATAGGATTATATGCATATAGTTTTCCTGCAGAACACTCTTGAGATCAAGTCATAAGAGCTGAATGACATTCAAAATGTAGAATTTCATTTCATGATGTGTTTCATTCCCTAACATCCTCCATACCGTATAATACATTTTTAACCAAAGGTGCATATTTATTTGAAAAAGGCAGGAAAATTTATTTTGTTCTATTTTCCTTTGTTCTGTTTGAAGATATAAAGAAAGCAGAATGAAAGATTTTTTTTGTGAGAAACCTGCTCAGAAAAAGTACAATGTTTTATCTAGAAACACATAAAGTGAACTACTTTAAGCTGATAAGAGCTATGATCCTATAAAAAGAAATGTCTTCTTAAAATGCCAAGATTAATTTTATTTGTTCAAATTATAATTAAAAATAATCAATCCACAAGAGTGTCAGCTTTATCACATATTTATTTTATGGCACCAGGCACTACTAATTAAGCATTCCATTTTGCAGTGCCATCAGAAAATTCCTGTTATATATGTACATAATTGCTTAGTATTAAACAATGTTGGCATTTCAAATCTATAATTTGGGGTTAAGAATTAATTTTAAAATTCAGTAATAATTTCCTTAAAATAAAAATGAATAAGGAAACAAACTCAGACATCTTATTTTATGTCTTCTGTGATTTTCATGATAAATTAATTATGCAATCAGTAATTAATCACTTCCAGTAAACAGTGAAGTTATTGTAATTCTGGAAAATAATGCATTCTGCTTAAATTGTTGAATAATAACCAATAGGGCTTAGCACAAACATTGAGAAAATAAAGATGAGACAATGAAAATAAGGCATGATCCCATAGAAAAGTAAAGTAATATGTAAATTATTGTATGTGATTTCTGGATGTACATTACAATTTAGCAAATGTTGCTAAAGAAGTTTCAATTGAATTTTCTTTTAGGCCCATAGATATATGTGACCAAGATAATCATGATGGTGTGATCACTCACCTAGAGCCAGACATCTTGCAGTGTAGAAAGCATCACTACGAACAAAGCTAGTAGAGGTGATGGAATTACATCTGAGCTATTTCAGATCTTAAAAGATGATGCTGTGAAAGTGTTACACTCAATATACAAACAAATTTGGAAAACTCAGCAGTGGCCACAGGACTGGAAAATACCAGTCTTCATCCCAATCTTAGATAAAAGCAATGCCAAAGAATGTTCAAACTGCCACACAATTGCACTCATCTCCCATGCTAGCAAAGTAATACTCAAAATTCTCCGTGTTAGGCTTCAACAGTACATGAACTAGGTACTTCCAGTTGTTCAAGTTGGATTTAGAAAAAGCAGAGGAAACAAAGATCAAATTGCCAACATCTGTTTGATCATTGAAAAAGCAAGAGAATTCCAGAAAAACATCTATTTCTGCTTCACTGACTATGCCAAAGCATTTGACTGTGTGGATCACAACAAACTGTGGAAAATCCTGAAAAACATGGGAATACCAGGCTACCTTACCTACCTCCTGAGAAACTTGTATCTAGATCAAGAAGCAACAGTTANATCTATTTCTGCTTCACTGACTATGCCAAAGCATTTGACTGTGTGGATCACAACAAACTGTGGAAAATCCTGAAAAACATGGGAATACCAGGCTATCTTACCTACCTCCTGAGAAACTTGTATCTAGATCAAGAAGCAACAGTTAGAACTGTACATGGAACAACACACTAGTTCCAAACTGGGAAAGGAGTACGTCAAGGCTGTATATTGTCACTGTGCTTATTTCACTTATATGCAGAGTACATCATGAGAGACACTGGGCTGGATGAAGCTCAAGCTGGAATGAAGAATGCCGGGAGAAATATCAGTAACCTCAGATATACAGATGACACCACACTTACGGCAGACAATGAAGAGGAATTAAAGAACCTCTTGATGAAAGTGAAAGAGGAAAGGGAAAATTGTGGATTAAAACTCAGCATTCAGAAAACTAACATCATGGCATCTGGTCCCATCATTTCATGGTAAATAGATGCAAAAACAGTGGAAACAATGACAGAGTTTATTTTTTGGGCTCCAAAATTACTGCAGATGGTGACTGCAGCCATGAGATTAAAAGATGACTACTCCTTGGAAGGAAAGCTATGACCAATCTAGACAGCATATTGAAAAGCAGAGACATTACTTGGTCAACAAAGGTCCATATAGTCAAGGCTATGGTTTTTCCAGTAGTCATGTATGGATGTGAGAATTGGACCGTAAAGCAAGCTGAGCACCANCCATGAGATTAAAAGATGACTACTCCTTGGAAGGAAAGCTATGACCAATCTAGACAGCATATTGAAAAGCAGAGACATTACTTGGTCAACAAAGGTCCATATAGTCAAGGCTATGGTTTTTCCAGTAGTCATGTATGGATGTGAGAATTGGACCGTAAAGCAAGCTGAGCACCAAAGAACTGATGCTTTTGAACTGTGGTGTTGAAGACTCTTGAGAGTTCCTTGGATTGCAAGGAGATCCACCCAGTCAATCCTGAAGGAAATAAGTCCCGAATATTCATTGGAAGAACTGATGCTGAAGCTGAAGCTACAATATTTTGGTCACCTGATATGAAGAACTGACTCACTGGAAAGACCCTG
>SJYA01001617.1:252682-272558 GCA_006410615.1 Neotragus moschatus | reverse complement strand
AAGTCAAAGAAAATGGAAAACAATTTGGCCAAGTGTACAATTATACTATGTCAATTGTATTCCTTCCATATTTAGTGCTTCCTTTGTATGTTTCCTTTCCTTTGATCATTCAGTTTTCACTGCAACCATTGTAGTTTTAAATTGTCTTTTATCTGAGGCTATTTTTTATAAATATTTTGATTATGAGAGGTTAGGTTTTCTAAAGTTATATTAAATTTTGTTATTGAATATATGTGTCAATAAGTGTGTGTGTGCACATGTATACATGCATATGTGTGTGTGTTTGTTAATTTTACTTTGCAATTGCTGAGCTTATCCAAATGGAAATTTGGTTTTTTCATTCATCGAGACATTCCTCAGCCATGATGTCTACAAATTCTACCTTTACCCAATTTATAATATTATATCTTTTGGGGCATTTAAATTACGTGAGCTTCCCTGATAGCTCAATTGATAAAGAATCCGCCTGCAATGGTTCCATGGACTGTATATTCCAAGGGGTTGCAAAGAGTCGGATACAACTGAGCAACTTTCACTTTCAGACCTTTTCATACTATACTCCATACTCTTAAATGACTGATTTTGTTGTTGCTGTTGTTTGGTTGTTTGCTTTTTAATATGTGTGTCTCTTTACTTTGTGTTGTGTATTTTTTTATACAAATGTCCAGTTCACTATTATCCTGAATGGTGACAAATCTGAAGTTTAAGCTTACAGTTTTCTCTCTTTTTAAACAAAAAATTTCTTATTTAGCTTCTTTTCAAGGCTATTAGATAGACTCATTAGTTTCCTGTGCCTTTATTATAGCTTTTTATCTTTATTTTAATATATAAAATCCATTTGTATTAAACTCTGTAACTCCAATATTCAGTTTAGATTTTTTGTTTGTTGGATCTTTTTCTAATTTGCTCTTGTTCTTTCATTAGTGACATGTTTATGGCAGAAGATTCCCTTAGGTACTTAGCTGTTTTTCAAAGTGCTTATTCCTTGAATTTTCAATGTTGAGAATCATTTGGAATTCTGATTGGGTACCTTAATCTAGATACAACTTATATTTGTTTATATCCAGTGCCTGTGAACTCTACCAACTTGAGCTATTTTAAATCTCAAGGTACTTTGGGGAGTGTGGAGAATAATACAAATGTAAATTCAAACTTGTAGACTTATGAGGGATGACATAAATTCCCCAAGGATGCATTTTATTCTGACTCAGGACGAAAGCTTATCACTCAGGCATTCTTTCCATTTAAATAAAATTAGATTTTCTTTCAATTTCACCTGAGAAAATTTTTACTTGAATTATTTGACTTTTTGTGGGATCCTTATATCTGAACACTCATCCTGTTGAGCAACTTTGTCTCCCACCAACTAAGTTGTATAACTCATTCATATTCTGGCTCTAGACCAACAGCCTTGAAAAATAAACCTAAGGAAAGCACCAGCTTGATACCCTGCTTCTGATCAAAACTTATGTTTTCTTGTGGCTTCTGGTTTCTTATGATTCCCTTTACCTGTCACTAACTAAATCAGGAATTGTTTAAAAGTAATAATTTGTACTGAAATTTTATGTGTTGTTTTATTTGGAACATTTTCTTTAAACAATTCCTTCTATGTTCAGAAATAGCACCAGCTTCACCACTGCTGAAAACTATGCTGTATCTTCTATCATTGATGGTACAAAAGTGTGTTAGGGTACATAAGTTAATATTTCTCTTATACTTTATGCATTTTATTTCATTTAATATGTTGACCCAGACACACACACACATCACACACATATATTCAATATCTAGTCAAACTCCTGATTTCACACATTTCATTTCTTAGGTATAGATAATTTACCAATAAAATATGTGTATGAATACTCATACATATTTATAATTTCTACATGTGTTAGTTGNTACAAAAGTGTGTTAGGGTACATAAGTTAATATTTCTCTTATACTTTATGCATTTTATTTCATTTAATATGTTGACCCAGACACACACACACATCACACACATATATTCAATATCTAGTCAAACTCCTGATTTCACACATTTCATTTCTTAGGTATAGATAATTTACCAATAAAATATGTGTATGAATACTCATACATATTTATAATTTCTACATGTGTTAGTTGCTCAGTTGTGTCCAACTCTGCAACAGCATGGACTGTAGACTGCCAGGCTCCCCCCTCCATGGGATTCTCCAGGCAAAAATACTGGAGCAGGTTACCATTCCCTTCTCCAGGGTATCTCTTCCTGACCTAGGGATTAAACCCAAGTCTCCTGCATTGCATGAAAATTCTTTACCATCTGAGCCACCAGGGAAATCTTACAACTTATTTGTAAGTATGCTGTGCTATCACTTCAGTCATGTTCTACTCTTTGTGACATTACGGACTATAGCCTTCCAGCTCCTCTGTCCATGGGATTCTCCAGGCAAGAATATTGGAGTGGGTTGCCATTCCCTCCACCAGAGGATCTTCCCTACCCAGGGATCATACCTGAGTCTCTTATGTCTCCTACACTGACAGGCAAGTTCTTTATCAGTAGCACCTCCCGAGAAGCATATATGTAAGTATAACAAAATAAAAAAAAATTATTTTTCAATAATATTGTTATATAGTAAAAAGAATTTAGAGCTGATTTAAAGTCTACATAATGATAATGATTTTTAATAGTAGAGAAATTTAAAAACCAAAAAGCCATATAAGAATAACTGAAAGAAAATTGAGAAAGAGAAAGAACACACATTTTATGACCTAGATGATGTGGACCAATTTCTTGAAAGACACAATTTGCTGAGAGTTCACACAAGGAAAAAAACAACAACAACAAAAAACAAAAACAGACCATCTAAATAGGTCTATGTCTATCAAAGAAATTAAGTCAACAATTATTATAAACAATAATTGAAACCACAAACTTGACTGAGCTTGTGTATTTAGTCACTCAGTCATGTCCAACTCCTTGCAACCTCATGGACTGTAGCCTGCCAGGCCCCTGTGTCTCTAAAATTCTCCAGAGAAGAATACTGGAGTGGGTAGTCATTCTCTTCTCTAGGGGAGTTTTCCTCACAGAGGGATAGAATCTGGGTCTTCTGCATTGCAGGCATATTGTTTACCATCTGAGCTTCCAAGGAAGCCCACTGACTGAGTTTACCAATGTAAATATGCAAAATGGAATTTAAGGAGCTCATGTCTTGCCTGACATTGACATCTTTAAACATGTATGTGTATATTTCAGAATTGTTTAATTCAGAATGTCTCTGTATCCTGCTGTTATTTGTTATTATTGTTTTATATCCAAAGTAATTAAAATTCAGCATGAGGAAAGTAACAACAAATTTGCAAAAAAAGTAGAGAGTTATGTAGATGGCTTTCTACGTATCTCTAGCCTTGTGGGTTGAGGCTGTGGNTGTATATTTCAGAATTGTTTAATTCAGAATGTCTCTGTATCCTGCTGTTATTTGTTATTATTGTTTTATATCCAAAGTAATTAAAATTCAGCATGAGGAAAGTAACAACAAATTTGCAAAAAAAGTAGAGAGTTATGTAGATGGCTTTCTACGTATCTCTAGCCTTGTGGGTTGAGGCTGTGGAAATAAGTTTCAATCAGGCTATCTAGTTTGGATGCAAAAGAAATGAAGTAAATGAAAAGAGGATTTTTTTAATATAAATTTATTTATTTTAATTGGAGGCTAATTTATTTTACCTTATTTTATATTTATAGTATGGCATTATTAATACAGTATATATAGAGTAAAATTGAAAATGTTAATTGCTGTCATATCTGATCCTCTGCAAACCCAAGGACTGTAGGCTGCCAGGCCCCTCTGTGTATGGAATTCTCCAGGCAAGACTAATGGAGTGGGTAGCCAAATCCTTCTCTAGGGGATCTTTCTGGCACAGATATTGAACCTGTGTCCTGCATTGTAGGCAGATTCCTTACTGTCTGAGCAACCAGGAAGCCCATATACAGGGCAGTTTTATGCAAAGATATATTAAAGGTAAAGTTATTTTATTGGTGAGTTGTACATGTCAAAGTTACCAGGAGAAACTCGGTAGTACTCGAGTGTATGCCAGAAGATAAAAATGATCAACAAAGGCCTTTAGACTATTACATATGTCAACAGTATATCCTGAACAATGTTATTGGTTCTCCATCTGGACATATGCTATAATAGGTTTGTGTCAACTTAATTAATGGACATGAATCTGAGTAAACTCCAGGAGTTGATGATGGACAGAGAAGCCTGAGATGCTGTTGTCCATGGGGTTGCAGTGTCGGACACAACTGAGTGACTGAACTGAACTGAATTATGGTAAGTGAAAGCCTGAGCACTAAGGACAAACTGCTTTACATATTTTGGGGCTAATCTGGAAAACAGTCATTGGTCCCACCTGGCTTCTGTCACTACCATTGCCATTGCCAGTTTACCATGTCAGAATATGTGTGATGTTCTATAATATGAGGTTAAATTGGATGTGCTTAGTCACTCAGTCATGTCTGACTCTTTGTGGCCCCATGGACTATAAACTGCCAAGCTCCTCTGTTCATGGGATTCTCCAGGCAAGAATACTGGAGCCAGTTGCCATGCCTTCCTCTGTAGGATCTTCCTGATCCAGGGCTTGAACCCACATCTCTTGCATCTCTTTCATTGGCAGGCATATTATTTACCAGTAGCACCACCAGAATGATCCACATGAAACTCTCTGAAAGTTTCAGAGTATTAATTTATATATTGCATTATTCATGAGTAAATGTGATGTCTCAGACCGAACAAGCTGAGTAGTAGATCACTTACTATTTTGTTGAAATTGTAAGTGAATCCCTGCCTAATAATATTCACAGCAAGGTGCCATCAGAGCCTGTACTTAGGGGTTAGAGATTATCCCTAAAGGAAAAATAAGTATCCTATTTGAAAATGTCATGCTCTGGGGGAAGCTAACACACTAAGTAACTGATAATTTTCATATTGGAATAAAATAGGAAATTTTTCTTCCACTTTGTTAGCAAGACATTAAATAATTGAGGATTATAAGGCAAAAAAAATGAATAATAATATGTAGCAGGGTACTTTTCTCCAAAGAGCTGATGCTAGTGCTGCTTAGTCGCTCAGTTGTGTCTGACTCTCTAAGGCCCCATGCACTATAGTCTGCCAGGACCCTCTGTCCATGGGATTTTCTGGGCAAGAATACTGGAGTGGGTTAACTTTCCTACTCCAAGCATGGAACCCACATCTCTTGCGTTTCCTGCACTGGCAGGCAGATTCTTTACTACTAGTACCACAAAGAGCAAAAGTAAATAAATGCCCCTGGAGAACAGAAGAAAATTGGAATGAATGAGTGTTGGTCAAGGGGTAAGAAGAATCTTATTTGCAATTTGGATTTACTACTGATTGCTTTTATGGCCTTGGGAATCTATAATTCTAAATGCACATATTTTAATAGCAATATTGTGAAAATTTAAAAATTCGAAACAGTTACGATTTGGGAACATACTAGGAAACACTTGAAAGTGAAAGTTAAGTCACTCAGTCATATCTGACTCTTTGTGACCCCATGGACTGTAGTCTACCAGGCTTCTCCCTCCATGGGATTCTCCAGGCAAGAGTACTGGAATGAGTTGCCGTTTTCTTCTCGAGGGGATATTCCTGACCCAGGGATCGAACCCAGGTCTCCTGCATTCCAGGTAGATGGTTTAACCTCTGAGCTTCCAGGGAAGCCCTGTTTACTTCTATGCAACAGATAAGATCATAAGGAAATTTAGAGTCAATTATCTCCCCTAAGATTTACCATTGCACATCTATTGATTCTAATAGTATATGAATCTTTATTTTGTCTTATTTTCTTTCACATTTATTTTTCATTCTGGAAGTAAAATTTATATCAGGTTTATTATTAACATTTCATGTCTTCCATATTAAATATAACTAAAGTTTATTAAATAGTAATAAAATTTCATTGTCCAGGTAAAAATAAAAATTTCAAAAACAGAGAATTGAATGAAACCTCAGTAAGCACTGTTTCCATGATTATATGCAAATGAGTAAGAAATATAGATTGATGACTTTGAAGAGAAGTAAGAGAATTATTGTAGACAAAACACTATTTGAATGGGCAAAATTTGTTGCGCCTAAGATGTAGATAATACTAGATTTATTCTGGTTAATTCTGGTGCATACAGCTAGAAAGAACGTTCTCAGGGAGTATCCTCTATGTATATCTAGGGAGTAATTGATTAGGTTTATCATAAACTTTCCATCCATTTATATTATGCCTTTTGCCCCCAAGGTTTAGTATATTGCATAAAGTTAATGTGCTAGTAGTTAGAGGTAGAATACATGCAGAATCAGCTGGAAAATAAAATGTAGAACTGAGAAGGAAATGTGTGTTTTAAAGCAACTTTTTTAAAAGAAACTGAGACTTGCTTCATAGGCTATATTTCTTTGTTAGACCACTCCCCTATCCTCTGATGCTCAGCCTCATTCTTATATTTCATTGTTTCCTAACTTGTCTTCATTAATTATGTTTACAAAGGAAAGATTAAGTAGTCAAAGGAAGGAATCCAAACTTTTATTTATTTTTTTTCACATCACTTATTACATGTTCAACATATCTCCCAAAATATATGATTTTTAATGCCCTATACTCTATTATTTGCTTTTGTTCTTTTTCTTTTTGTTTCCTGAATTACTTTGATAAAATGTGATTATAGTTGCTAGGCCTACAAGACTCCTTTTAGGCAGTGAATTTACTATCACAGCATATATTTAGCCTCATGGAGAGAATGAATTCCTGTTGCATATTCACTCATAGTCTTAGTTTCTGAAGGACTCTTAACTGAATCTTGCACACACCTCAGTCATTTCTGCTACTATGAATACACGTCTCCCGATTAATTCTCACTTCATACTTTATAATCTGATAAATTGTTTTTTAGGGTTTTAAGTCTACTCAGCAATGATTTCACTTCTGCTCACTCCTATTTCAGCCTATGTTTTAATGAAACTCAAAGTCTCTGAGATTTACTCTATTCATCATATTCTGTCCCATCTCCAGGCACTTATTGTTCTCACCAGGAGAGAGAGAAACTATATATATAAAGCCTCAGCATGTATCTTAAGGAACTACTTTGAGTCCATGCCAAATGGATTAAATATATCATGAAACAAATAAATCCACTAATATAGCTTTTATTTATGACTTTTATTTATTAAATAAATCAGGAATGATAATTAATATGTTCTATATGTCTTACTTTTTAGTTCATAGAGCAGTATTGAGATGCTTATTCAAAATGAGAAGACTAATATACAAAAAGTTTAGATAAAATGGTCAAACTGACAGTCTCACAAATTGGGTAAACAAATGTTTATATAAATCAAAATAATTATTTATGATTCCAAAGTCTATGCTCTTCCTTTAAATATAGATATAAATTAGTCATACAATTGATAGAAAAACAGATATATAACAGATATGAACTATAGATATGATTAAAATAAAAATTTTGAAAAGAGATAATTTTTATCATACAGGTAACATTTGCATAATGTGAAAAATTTTAAAAATAAAGATCACCTAATAGAACATCATTGGGCTTCCCAAGTATCTTTGTAATAAAGAATCCACCTGCCAGTGCAGGAGACCTGAGTTTGATCCCTGGGTCGAGAAGATCCCCCAGAGAAGGAAATGGCAATGCACATCATTATTCTTGCCTGGGAAATCCCATGGACAGAGGAGCCTGGCAGGGCTGCAGTTCATGGGCAAGCAAGAAGAGTGGGATACTATTTAGTGACTAAACATCAAGAATGGAAGACACTTCTGGAATTACAAAGTTCTTTAAAAATTCACTTTTCATAATGACAATGAAAACATTAGCAAATTGTCAAAAAATAAAAATAGTTGATCTTTGTCAGAGTAGCTTACTTTTGACACTGTGACCTTTCTTAATTCTATTACCCTCTCCTTAGCTTCCTGTAGCCTTGAAGACTAACAGATTCAAAAGCTATGAAAACCAACCATTGAGCAAGCACTGAAGAAGGCAGAACAGATTTGGCACACCCTCCTCAAAACCCATCTCTGAATTTTTTTTATATTTAATTTGATTGATAGCTGAAGTGAAAATCTCACTCCCTAGAGACAGTCATTGCTTAACCTGATTCAGATTGCTCTTTCTGTGAACAGCCTTATCCTGAGAATATTTGTCAAAAGCAATCAGCAATTGTTCTAAGATTACAGTGGCATTAGTTGATGATACCTACGAGGTCTACAACAGGCTTACCAAAAAACTTAAAACTAAATATAAAGAACGAGATGCCTATAGAATAATTTAATAAGTGTCAACATATTTTAGTAAATCTATAAAGCCAGATACATATCCAAAGCTGTGCATATGTCCAAGAATGACTAAAGAAGGTCCTAAAGTCTCACCTTTAGCTGACCTTAAATCTTTTTACAAACAGCAAACTAAGTCTAAGCAAGTGATAACTTGACAAAGGTTTTAAGTGGTATCATAACACAAACATGGGCTGGGGTTATTATTTGTCTAGTATATATATAGGTATATATATACATATTTTTATATATTGGTATATATATACATATTTTTATATATTGGTATATATATACACACATGGATATTTAAGGAATATCTGGTCAGCAGCTGAACAAAATGCAATCCAAACAGCAAATTGCACACAAGAAAAAAACTTTACAAAATTAATACAGTAAAATTACTAAACAAACAGCAGAAGAAAAACTCAGAAAAACAATAAAAATCTTAGGATCTAATTTCCAGGATTGACATATTATATTATTTAAAGTGTCTAGCTTTAAATAAAAATTCATGAATACCACAAAGAGTGGCAGTGTGATCATTTTACAAAGAGTAAAGTGTGATCCATGCAGAGAAAGTAAATAAGTTGTCAACAGAAACAATCCTTAAAGAAACAAAGACACTGGACTTACTAGCCAAAGGCTTTAAAGCAGTTATTATTAATATAATAAAAATGTTCAAGTACCTAAACAAAATCATTAATAAATAATGGAAGACTTGAGAATGATGACTCACCCACAGAAAATACCAATAAAGAGATAGACACTATAATAAAAAGAGAATATAACTAGAAAATTGAAATTAAAATAATATAAATTAAAATTTTATAGAAGGGGTCAGAAGCAGATTTAATCTTGAAGAAGAAGGAATCAATAAATTTGAATATAGGTTAATTAAAATATGTCAACCTGAAGAAGAGAACTGAGAAAGTGTAAAAAATTAAATAAATCCTCACAGCCTAAGGGTACCATCAATTATATCAACATAGGCAACATGGGTATCCTAGTAGAAGAGAAAAGAGAGAAAAAAGGGGGATTAAGAAAGAATATCTTTTATAAATGCCTGATATTATCCCCAATTTGATGAATGATGAATCTACAAATCTAAGAATCTCAAAAAAATCCAAGTAGAATAAAATCGAAAAGCCTCACACTGAAACATATCATCATCATCAAACTACTGAAATCTAAAAGACAAAGAGAGAATCTCTTTTGTTTATTTGAACATCTGACAATCACTAAAATACCTATAAAGGCAATGGCACTCCATTCCAGTACTCTTGCCTGGAAAATCCCATGGACGGAGGAGCCTGGTAGGCTGCAGTCCATGGTGTCGCTGAGGGTCGGACACGACTGAGCGATCTTTCAGTTTTCACTTTCATGTATTGGAGAAGGAAATGGCAACTCACTCCAATGTTCTTGCCTGGAGAATCCCAGGGACAGGGGACCCTGGTGGGCTGCCGTCCATTGGGTCACACAGAGTCGGACACGACTGAAGTGACTTAGCAGTAGCAGCTACAAACAACTAAGGAACAGAGTGTTCTTGAGCCTGTGCTTGGCAACAAAAGAAGCCACTGCAATAAGAAACCTGTTCAATGCAATGAGGAGTAGCCCGTGCTCGTTACAACTGGAGAAGAGCCTGTGCAGCAACAAAAACCCAGCACAACGAAAACCAAATAAATTTTTAAAATTATTTAAAAAAGAAAAATTGTCTCCAAGTGAATTCAGATATAAAATTACTAGAAAAAACACTTAAAAACAACCGTCTTAAATATATTGAAAGGACAAAATAATACCAAAGACAAAGGAAAATTCGGAAATTAAAGAAAATGATAAAAGATCAGGAAATTACAAAAAATCAGGAAAACAGTATATTAACAAAATAAGAATGTTAAAGAGATGAATATGAAGTATGATAACTAAAATATAAATTTATTAGATGAATTCAATGGCAGATATGAGCAGACATAAGACAGAAAAAGTGAACTTAAAAATAAGATAATTGAACGTATCCAATTTGGATAAAAGTAAGAAAAATAATTGAAGAAATAAGAAAGAATCAGAGCCTAAAGGACCTGTGGGATGCAATTAAGTTATTCCCAGAATAAGAAGAAATGTTTCAGCAGTATTAATTCATAATATTTTTGAACATGGAGTCTTTTTCTATTTACTTGTGTGCCTTATTTAGTTTTCTTCATCAGCGTTTATATTTTCACTGTTCAAATTTTTAATCTATTTGGATAAGTTTTTTCCTAAGTATTTATTTTTGTTGCTACTTTGAGAGAGATTATTTTACTCATTTTATTTTCAGATAATTCATTGTTTATGTACAGAAATATGAATGATTTCTGTACGTTGACTTTGCATCCTTTACCTTGACTGAATTCACATTTTAGGGTTTCTCTACATATATGTGTTCTGCAGCAATAATTTGATTTCTTCCTTCTTTACTCTCCAAAACTTTAAGTTCTACTTCTTTTTTCCATGCTTCAACCTTTAAGTGATTTTCTTTTCTAGAAATTTTACTCTAAAGCATCAGGAGGAACAGGGCCATTCCAAACAACACTTTGCTCAGCTAAATATTCAATGCTATCACTTGCAATTTCAACTTTCCACAAAACGCTGGAAAACATACAATTCAGTCAAGACCTTTGCCAGTTTACAACAAGGGTGATCTTTCCTCCAGTGTCCAATAACATGTTCATCATCTCTATCTGAGACCTCGTCAGGATGGGCTGAACCAGCCGCATGACTGCCCACATTCTGTGCTCGGTTGCTTATGTATCCTCTAAGAAGACTGAGACTCTCTGTGCAGCTCCCTTCTTTTCTTTCTAAGACCTCACTAGACTTGTCCCTAATGGTTCATTCATAGCACTGTGGACTTATTTTCCAGCATACACCTCATTTAACCTCTACCCATTTCCCCATTTTAAAGCTACTTCTCCATTTTCTTTTTATTTGTTTTTTTAATTTAAGAAATACACTTCATTTTCATCTATCTGTTACAGTAGCAACTGTATTTCTTGATACAAAATTTGTGCCTTAGTCTCTTGCTATAACAAAAAAATGCCATAAATTGGGTGACATATAAGCAATAATCATTTATTTCTTGGGGTCTGATGACAGCCAGCTTCTTGGCTCATAAACTGCTGTCATTTTGCCATGACTTCATGTGGCAGAGAGGACAAGAGAGCTCTCTGGTGTTTCTTTTATAAAAGCACTAATCTTATTCATGAGAACTCCATTCTCATGACCTAATGCTTCTCAAAGTCTCCACTTCCAGATACCATCACATTGGGGAATAAGTTTCAACATATGGGACACAAATATTCAGTCTACAGCAATTTTTCAAGATGCCTTGTTCAGACGATGATGGGACTGAAGAAGTCTGAACACCCCTAGGTTTCTGTTTATCTCTTAAGGCTCTTATTTCACAATATCTGGCAGTGTTATTATTACTATAAGCTGGAAAACTTTGATTTGATATATTACAGAACTATTTTATTCTTATCTATGTCCCAATTTGTTTATACAATTTCTTTGCAAATATCTTGTAGGTATAATATGAATTATATANAGAAGTCTGAACACCCCTAGGTTTCTGTTTATCTCTTAAGGCTCTTATTTCACAATATCTGGCAGTGTTATTATTACTATAAGCTGGAAAACTTTGATTTGATATATTACAGAACTATTTTATTCTTATCTATGTCCCAATTTGTTTATACAATTTCTTTGCAAATATCTTGTAGGTATAATATGAATTATATAACTTAGTATCATATAAAGTGAGAAAAATTCTATTATTCATGGTAAAAAGACAATTATCTTTAGAAAGAATAGAAGGATCATGTTTTGAGTAATTTAAATTATACTCTAAGATGGTAACAGATGAAACAGGAANCAATGAGTCAACTCTTCGCATGAGGTGGCCAAAGTACTGGAGTTTCAGCTTCAGCATCATTCCTTCCAAAGAACACCCAGGGCTGATCTCCTTCAGAATGGACTGGTTGGATCTCCTTGCAGTCCAAGGGACTCTCAAGAGTCTTCTCCAACACCACAGTTCAAAAGCATCAATTCTTTGGCGCTCAGCCTTCTTCACAGTCCAACTCTAGCATTCATACATGCATATGCATGTATCCATTCTCCCACAAGCCCCCTACATGCAGTTATTTTTAGTTCCATATATTTTCTTGTATTTTGTTGCTTAACAAGAGGTGTGTCCAGGTGTAAGGCTTGCAATATTACAGCAAAGAGTCCCAGGTCCCAGACCTGTATCAAACATAAGGACTTGCACTTTGCTAGGCACAAACAGTGCTATGTGCAAAGGAGTCCGAAAGACTGTACATGATCTGGCAGTTTCTAGAAATCGTTGCCACTTTCCCTGAATTCTGATGAAGTACCCACTTCTTACTTCTTTAAAGTTTCTGGTCTCCCTCCCCTTAATAAGATTGGCTCTTTAGAGTAAGAGCTCTCCATTTTACCATTTCTTGATCAACAACTAAAGTTTCTGTTCTGCTTTGCTGGACCTGGTCTCATTCAAAAGACATGAGAGACACTGGGCATGGAAGAACACAGTTGGTGTCCACCTGATCCAAGAGGGTCAGAAACAGCTGGAGGTCTTATGAGCTTGAGTAAAGTGTAGTTGAAATGTAGTTCAATATTTTACACAAACTAAGTGGCAACCCACTCCAGTATTCTTGCCTGGAGAATCCCATGGACAGAGTCTGGCAGGCTACAATCCATAGGGTCGCACAGAGCCAGACATGACTGAAACACCTCAGAACAGCACACAAAGTTACTTAGAGGTACTCCTGGGTACAGCACTTTGATAGCATCATCTTTTTAGGGCTTTGAATAGCTCTACTAAAATTCCATTTCATCCACTAACTTTATTGACAGCAGTGCTTCCTAAGGCCCGCTTGACTTCCCTTGATAGCTGAATGGCGTCACCAATGCAATGGACACGAATTTGAGCAAACTCCAGGAGATGGTGAAGGACAGGGAAGCCTGGCATGCTGCAGTCCATGGGGTTGCAAGAAAATGGATATGGCTGTGGCTGAACAATACTGTCAAAAGACAATAACACATTTTTAAAACTGTTATTAAATATCTTGATTTCCTCCATCATATCAATTTTATCCTGTTATGAGTTCCATTCTTTCAGAATCTTTTAAAATCTAACAAGGTTTATGAACTTCCTTGAACTCAGTTGTTCATACATGATAATACATTTTTTTCATTTATTTATTTATTCATTATTATCCATGGATCCCCTCAACACATCCTTAGAGGATATAAAACACACAAGAGTAACAGTCCTATGTGCAGACAGACATGCAAAGGAATAATAAATCTTTGAACAAAAATATACAGATATTTCCATGGAAAATCAATCTCTTCAGTTACGGATGGTTGTTTGGGGGCAGTTAGGGACCTCCTAGAGTATTTACACTGGAGAAAAAAGATGTTTGTATCAATTACACAAGAAGAGGTAACTTAGATTTTATATATATATATATATATATATACACACATATATATGTTCAAGGGCACATTGGAGTAAAAAAAAAAAAAATCAATAAATGGCTTCTTCTGGGAACTACATTAACACTGAAACAATGTCTGTCTCCTGATTCTGAAGCAAAATTTTTGGAATATGTCTGTCATAGTCTTTGTGACAGTTTGGCTGGGATGCTGTCTTGGGTATGATTCTCAGCAACAGCCAAATTCCTTTGTGTAGGTCATAGCTAGA
Organism: Neotragus moschatus; assembly: GCA_006410615.1. Classification (NCBI taxonomy): domain Eukaryota; kingdom Metazoa; phylum Chordata; class Mammalia; order Artiodactyla; family Bovidae; genus Neotragus; species Neotragus moschatus. The sequence goes on along the minus strand of SJYA01001617.1, from coordinate 258,475 downwards.
CGTGGACAGTACAACCTCTTTCTTGGTTTGCATGTATCTATGAAGATTGTCCTGATTTTTCCATAATATATGAATTGTCAATTCATGCAATTGTTCAAAATAACCTGTTTAGAGCTACACCAGCCCAAGTGCTCCTATAACAGCAGATCAAGGAAATTCTTATGATCATGGATATTCGTTCTTGCCACTTTATTTTTTTTTAATTGAAGGATAATTGCTTTACAGAATTTTGTGGTTTTCTGTCATACATCAACAAGAATCAGCCACAGGTACACCCACGTCCCCTCACTCCTAAACTTCCTTTCTATCTCCCTCCCCATCCCACTTTTTTAGACTGTCACAGAGTTCCCCTTTGAGTTCCCTGAATCTTATGTAAATTTCCATTGGTGATCTATTTCACATATGGTATTGTAAATTTCCATTTACTCTCTTCATACTTCTTACCCTATCCTTCCTCCCCTCCCTCCATGTTCATAGGTCTGTTCTCCATGTCTTTCCCCATTGCTGACCTGAAAATAAATTTATCAGTACTATCTTTCTAGATTCCATATATAAACATCAGTATGCTATATATATATTTTTCTTTCTGACTTACTTCACTCTAAATAATAGGCTCTAGGTTCATCCACCTGATTAGAACTGACTCAGATGTGTTCCTTTTTGTGACTGAGTAGCATTCCACTGTATATATGTACCATAATTTTTTTATCCATTTATCTGTCTATGTAAATCTAGGTTGCTTCCATGTTCTAGCTATTGTAAATAGTGCTGCGGTTAACATTATGGTACATGTATCTTTTTCAATTTTGGTTCTTCATAGTGAAAGATTGCTGCCACAAGCTGTGTGCTATGCCTATTCATGACCTCCAGAGAAGATTTCCATCCAGGGCCAGAGACCAAGTTTGACTGCTTGCAGTCTTTTGTGTAACAGAATTTTACTAAAGTAATCAAGAGATAGAGTAAGTCTGTGACATAGACATCAGAAGGGAGCAGAAAAAATGCCCCTTTGCCCCTTTAGCAAGGCATTTTATGTCTGTTAGCAAGTTGTTAATCAGATAAGGAAAACACTTCAAGATAGAGGGAGTTTTACCAGGCCCCTCTCCCACAATATGTATTTTTGAGATAGTAAGGCTTGGGACTGATGGGCGGGGATGATCCGGAGGGATNAAGAGAGACACAGATGTGTAGAACAGCCTTTTGGACTCTGTGGGAGAGGGAGAGGGTGGGAGGATTTGGGAGTGTGGCATTGTAACAGGTATGATATCATAAGTGAAACGGATTGCCGGCCTAGGTTCGATGTAGAAGGCTTGGGACTGATGGGCGGGGATGATCCGGAGGGATGGTGTGGGGAGGGAGGGGGAAGAGGGGGGTCCGGATTGGGAACTCAGGTACACTTATGGCTGATTCATGTCAATGTATGGCAAAATGAGTACAGTATTGTAAAGCAAAACAAACTAAAAAAAAAAACAAAGAATGACATGAGATGCGTCATCCCTGCCATAAGACAACTGATGTGAATACTAGCTTGTTGAGCCATTATCAGCCCAAGGATCGAGAAAAGACAAAATGTTAGGTGGAACCATTTTGAAGAAAGGCAGATTTGAAAGCAAATATATAGTTTCATTACCATAACTTAAGACAAAAAAAATTCCATAAGAAAAAAGCCATTGGTTAGTTCAAGGTTTGAGAAAAGTCAGGCACAATCAAGTGTCCTCAATTAAAAGCTTCTTTAATTCTGTGTGAAGAAGGCAATGGCAACCCACTCCAGTGCTCTTGCCTGGAAAATCTCACGGATGGAGGAGCCTGGTGGGCTGCAGTCCATGGTGTCGCTAAGAGTCAGGCGCGACTGAGCGACTTCACTTTCACTTTTCACTTTCATGCATTGGAGAAGGAAATGGTAACCCACTCTAGTATTCTTGCCTGGAGAATCCCAGGGACGGGGGAGCCTGGTGGGCTGCCGTCTATGGGGTCGCACAGAGTCGGACACGACTGAAGTGACTTAGCAGCAGCAGCAGAGAAGAAAAAACCAAAAACAATAACAACAAAAAAAGTCTGCCACTTGCAGTTTATTTCCTCCTGTCTGTTGGGGACCTCTGGCCTTCCTACCTGTTACACACTCAAGAGTATATCGCTAGTAGTGGGACTGCTGGGTCATATGGTGGTTATCATATCACCCTGAACATGCCCAATCTCAACTGATATTGGAAGCTAAGCAGGGTTGGGCCTGATTAGTACTTGGATGGGAGATCACAGATATTTTGACATTGATATTATCACATGCCTAATTCTGTAGTGCATTACTTACATTATTTTCACAGCAATCTTCTTGGGTTCCAGTCTAGAAAGGATTCATTCAGCAGGCAAATGAGTACTCCAGATTATTAATAATTGGAGATTGAGTAATATTTTAATTTTTTCTAAAATAACAGAAACATTCATTAAAAACTTGATTCAGGAAGGGATGAATCCATTTATAGGCACAAAGCAAAGGCTGAGGAGGCTTTGAAGTAGAAACTTCCAGAAGAAAAAACAGAGCATATTAGAAGAAAAGGGGATTTTAAGAAATGAAATTAGAATACTATACACAAAAATAAACTCATACTGGATTAAAGATCTAAGTGTAAGACCAAAGGTTATTAAACTCATAGAGGAAAACATAGAACACTCTGACATAAATTGCAGAGAGATCCTCTTTGACCCACCTCCTAGAATAATAGAAATAAAAACAAAAAATAAATAAATGGAATCTAATTTAACTTAAACACTTTTGCACAGCAAAGGAAACTAAAAACAACATGAAAAGACAACCCTCAGAATGGGAGAAAATGATTGTCTATGAAGCTACTGAAGAAAAGTTAATTTCCAAAATATACAAGCCACTCAATATCACAAAAACAAACAACTCAAATAAAAAACAATATAAGACCTAAACATACATTTCTCCAAACAGAATATACAGATAGCCAATAAACACATGAAAAAATGCCTAATATCACTCATTATCAGAGAAATGCAAATCAAACTGAAATGAGGTATCACTAGTCAGAATGACCATCATCAAAAATCTATAGACAATAAATGCTGGAGAGGATGTGGAGAAAAAGGAAACCTCTTACACTGTTTGTGGGAATGTAAATTGATACAATCACTATGGGTAACAGTATGGAGATTCCTTAAAAACTAGGAATAAAGCTAACATGTGGCACAACAGTCCCACTACTGGGCATACATCCTGAGAAAATCGTAATTAAAAAATACACATATACTTCAATGTTCATTGCAGCATTATCTTACAATAGCCAGAGGACATGGAAGTAAGCTAGATGTCCATCAGCAGATGAATGGATAACAAAGTTGTGGTACATATATACAATGGAATATTACTCAACCATAAAGAGCAATGAATTTGAGTCAGTTCTAGTGAGGTAAATGAACCTAGGACCTGTTATATAGACTGAAGTAAGTAAGAAAAAGAAAGCCAAATATATATATAGACACATATATATGAAATCAAGAAAAATGGTACTGATAAACCTATTTGCAGGGCAGGAATAGAGACATAGACAACAGACTTATGGACATAGTAGGGAAAGGAGAGGTTGAGATGAATTGAAGGAGTAGCATTGAAACACATATACTACCATATGTAAAACAGACAGCTAGTGGGAAGTTGCTGTATATCACAGGGAGATCAATCTAGTACTCTGCAACAACCTAGAGGAGTGGGATGGGGTGGGGATTGTGAGAGAAATTCGAAAGGGAGGGGACACATGTATACTTACATCTCATGCTGCTATACATCAGAAACTAACACCACATTGTAAAGCAATTCTCCTTCAACTGATTTTTTTAATTAATAAAACAAAACCAAACCAAAAAAAAAACAAAAACATTCAGAGCTGTTTTGTGTCTCAAGGATGTCATGTCATCACAAACAAGGTAAGTAATCTAGAATATGTGCTCCTATCCTTTTTGCTTCTCCTTCCCATGGGAGCCTACTTAATATTTGTTAGAGAAATCTGGGGGGGGTTGTCTTCACTTTCACACCTGCATAGAATCTCTTGTTACTAAGGAATCCCATAGACAAAGTTCTCTCAGCAGGAAGAGCAAGACAACTCAGCAGTGACAAAAGGCAAAAAACAGGAGAAGCACACACTTGTGATCTATGACAGGGCTTTCCAGGTGGCCCTAGTAAAGAACCCTCCTGCCAATGCAGGTGATGTAAGAGACACAGGTTCAATTCTTGGGTTGGGAAGATCCCCTGGAGCAGGGCATGGCAACCCTCTCCAGTATTCTTGCCTGGAGAATCCCTTGGACAGAGAACCCTGATGGGCTACAGTCCATAGGGTCACACAGAGTCAGACACACCTGAAGGAACTTGGCATGCATGCATGTGATCTATGACTCTGCAGCTTACAGAAAAGATAGTTTTCTGAATGTTGTTTTGTTTTTGTGGCAGTTTTTTTTGTTGTTTGTTTGTTTGTTTTAATCTCTTCTGTAGTCTGAATCACATTCTAGTATTTGTAATGCCTTTTGGTTTGTGGCCTAGCTTAGCTCAGATATTTAAAAGTTGGTATAGAGTCCTAACGGGATCAAGTTCTTGGGGTCAGACTTCTGTTAAATGGCGTCTGTTAATTATACTACTCCTCTGTCCCGCTCCCCCCAACAACCCAGGCTCCTAAATGTTATTACAAGGCCAGCTAGAGGATGAGTCTAGGTGACAAAAAAATCAAAAACAGAAAAGCATCACATACACCAGAAAACATATGCTAAAATCGTATCTTTTTTTTCTTTTTTTCTCTCCTTTCTTTCAGAAAGAAAAGGCGTTTAGAAAGGACATTGTTGTTGTTTAGTCATTAAGTCATGTTCAACTCTTTGAGAACCCATAGTCTGCAGTCCTCCAGGCTCCTCTGTCCATGGATTTTCCCAGGCAAGAAAACTGGAGTGTATTCAAATACTGGAGTGTATTTTGGCCCAGGGATCAAACTGGTGTCTCCTGCTTGGCAGGTGGATTCTTTACCACTGACCATCTGGGAAGTCTAAAAAGGACCTGTGGCAAAAGCAATGCAGTAAATATTCATAATCTACCCTAATGCTGAAAAGAGGCAATGCTGCTAAGTCGCTTCAGTCGTGTCCAACTCTGTGTGACCCCATAGATGGCAGCCCACCAGGCTCCCCCGTCCCTGGGATTCTCCAGGCAAGAACACTGGAGTGGGTTGCCATTTCCTTCTCCAATGCATGAAAGTGAAAAGTGAAAGTGACGTCACTTAGTCGTGTCCGACTCTTGGCGACCCCATGTACTGCAGCCTACCAGGCTCCTCCATCCATGGGATTTTCCAGGCAAGAGTACTGGAGTGGGGTGCCATTGCCTTCTCCAAAAGAGGCAATAAATATACAATAATAAGTCCATTCCAACTGTTCTATGAAACAAGTCTATGTTAACTATCTCTTGCTTCTCCTTCAGTGAAGTCAATCAAAAATTTAACATTGACCTAATTACCATAAGAATTTTTATTTTATTCTCAGAAAGTTCAATCAGATCTTAGCGAAACAAACAGATTTGAAACAATACTTACTATGAAACATACAATATAAACAAGTCACAAAAGTAGATTAAGAAACAAAATAACATCAAACCCCCAACTATCAATATCCCACAATGGGGCATTGCATTCAATATTATGAGAGAAAATTAGTTTGAATTTTAGATTTTATATCCAGTTAAATGATCAAATAAGAAAAGAAAGACATGAATAAATATGCAAATACTAAAAAAAAAAAAAAAAAAAAAAA
>SJYA01001617.1:217480-252583 GCA_006410615.1 Neotragus moschatus | reverse complement strand
AAAAAAAAAAAAAAAAAAAAAAAAAAAAAAAAAGAAAAAAAAAAAAAAAAAAAAAAAAAAAAAAAAAACCTTGTAACTCTTTAGGAAAATAGGAAGTTAAAATATATTCCTTCAAAATCAAGGAAATAAACCAAAACAAAGAACTCCTGTCATCTACAAATCAATAACTATAAGTAGAAGTGAAAGATGCTCAAGTCCATTGCCAGTTTTTTCTAGGAGACTAGAGAACAGTCAGTCCAAGATGGTGCCCGAGAACTCAGACTCCGTCACCAAAGAAAAGTAACAGAACAGAGATGATCAACTTATTACCAACTAGGGTTCCTGGTCTATCTTATCAATAGAAATTGATAAGATTGCAAACAAGAAATTCTGGCAAAGTTTTATCAGGGCTCTTGCTGCAGTGAGGAGGTGGTGTGGGGGCATGGTGAAAACAATAGGTTCCAGTGCTTGCTTGCTGGGAGTGGGGAGGGTGAGTAGTGAGCTGGTTCCTTAAACAGGGTGAGGTTAAGAGTAAGTCCAGGGGTAGGGCCAAAGGAGTGGCCTTAGATGGTCTATCTGTACCCTTCTTGGTGCTATTTGAGATTTTCGACTTTTTGTATCATGTTGTGTTGTTCATAATTTAGCTCAACTGTGCCTGCATGCAGTTATTTTTAGTCTCTTATATTTGTTGCTTTTTCCATTTTGTTGCTCCAGGAGAAGTTAGTCTAGAGGCAAGCACCACTGCAAAGGATCCCAGCTTGTTTCAAACTCTCTGTGCTCGCATTTATGAACAATTTATTTAGACTTCAATAAACAGCTTGTCCAAGAAGAAGTGAGTTTGTGTTCAGTCGCTGAGTAGTGTTTGACTCCTTGAGTCCTCATAGACTGTAGCCCATCAGGCTCCTCTGTCCATAATTTTCCAGGCAAGAATACTGGAGTGGGTTTGCCATTTCCTCCTCCAGGGGACTTTCCCAACTCAAGTATTGAACCTATGTCTCTTGCATCTTCTGTATGGACAGACAGATTCTCTACCACTAGTGCCACCAGGGAAATCCCAACAAAAGTAAAAGACAGTTATTAATTACTTGAGAAAGAGTCTCAAAAAAATAGTGTAATGATAGTTTATGACTAACTCAGCTGTGAACTATCGCTCACTCTCATAGTAATATAAAGAGAATATTCACTAAAGTAAGCATGAAAAACATTCAAGGATGGAAAAAAGGCATGCAGTTACATGTATGCAGTGTGTGCATTTGTGTGTGTGCGTGTGTGTGTGTGTGTGTGTATTTTGGGGAACAGGAACTGAATTTGAGCTTAGAGTAGACTTTGCGAACAAACTGCTTTTCTGTGTTACAAGCCTTATTCTAAGATTTAACTTTTTAATTTTCATATGTTCTACTTTAATTAAAGTAGAAAGTAAGATTTAGACATTCCTCTGGGGGCTGTTGATTCACTCAGATTGGAATTTTGTAAAGTTGGGGGTTTGAGGGTGTATATGCTGTTTCACATATTGCATAATGTTGTCAAAGAAACCTGAAAAAATTTGTGGAAAAAGCAGGGATGGGAAGAAAAATAAATGAAACAAAATGCTGATTGCTACTTCTCTCTTTGTGTTCAGCCTCTGTGCCATTCTAGTATGTTACAAATTGCTCAGTTCTGATTCAGAAGAGTGTGTGCAAGCCAATTAGATATTTTTTATCCTCTCCTTCTCTATCTTTTCCTCGATGCTTCACAGTGATTTTTCATATTGCATATTACGATTGGAAAATTCTTCTGCCCTCTTGTAAAAACTCTAAGGCAGATACTGCTGTACTATAAAATAACCTGTTTATTTTCTATATTGCTTCTGTTTACTTTATTATGATTACATTTGTTGTTTTCTAAAGACATATTCAAAAAATTTTAACTGGATTTTGTAGCTTGGGATTTTAGCTGAATTTGCTTGTGTTTCATAGCAAAGTTTTCCTCTTGGGAAATAAATTGTGCTAGCAAAATTAGGATTATCCTTTTTTGAAGTTATTTCTGCCATAAAAATAAGCTTTTCAAATTGCATATTTTTTTTTCCTTTGAGAAATGATAATGTCAAAAATGTGATCAAGTTTCTCTCTGAAAATTAAAGACCCAAGTAGACTAATTTTTGATTTAGCAATAGATTACTGTAGACTGATTTCAGAAATTCTTTTTAGGTTTCCAGTTTCACTGATCCACTAGCTTTATTATAGTTAAATATTTCACTACAGTAAAGATTCATTCTATTGGCTAACTCCAGGAGTTGGTGATGGACAGGGAGGCCTGGCGTGCTGTGATTCACGGGGTCGCAAAGAGTCAGATACGACTGAGTGACTGAACTGAACTGAACTGAACTGTACACGATCTTCACTTTTTTAAAACAATATGAGCTATAGACATTGGTGAGTATTCAATATATTAAGGAAATACTATCTGACACACAACCTATTGTGAACAAATATGTCAAAGAATACCTTTTGTAAATTAGATTGCATAGGATGAATTCAGCCTACTTAAAAGAGCAAAACTATCTATTGGTTTTAATATATTAGCAATCTCTATGCAGATATGTTCTGCTACTAATGTGACTGATAGATTGAAAGAGTTAGTCCTAGAAACATCTCCTAAGCTAAATGTTCTGATTACTGTGTGATTTTGAAAGTAAAGTTTCCTTTCATATTCAAAGCCTTTCCTCAATTTCTTTATGTATTTAGTCAACACAAATTTATTTGGTGTTGGAGTTGCAAGGATGAGTGAAACACACTGTTATCAGAGTTTTTATAGCTAGAAAGAATATGTGTGAAGGATTGCAGCAAAATCTTTCTATTAAGTGCAACTGTTTTAATTAATTAAGATATGATGTGACTCAAAGGGTAAAAGCTAAGACTTCTGTTCTAAATATATAGATTTTGTAGTGTATTCTAGATGGAGAGAATGGCATCTACAAAGTTCATGGGTAAATGTTTTTTATGTGGAAAATAAGTTACTTGCATCATGGTATAATGAGTAAAGAGGCTGGAGATATAATTCTATGCCATATCAGAAAAGGTCTTATGATAAATTTTAAGACCTGAAAGTGTAGAAAAAACAACATGGCAATGGAGAGTCATTAAAGTTCTCAAATTGATGAGTAATATGAGTAGAACTTAAATCAGGCAGCTGTGTAAGAGTGGCTACAAACCTAGAGGCAGGGGATCAGGAGACTAAATAAATCACACATGAGAAAATGTAGACCAAGGAGAGCAGAAATTTGACAACCAATTATGCTAAAACATTATAATACCAAAAAAAAAATTGTTGACCTGGAATTTAGATGTATGTTTTTATGTACTTGCGTGGAAATACATACTATGGGGGAGAGATGACAAAATAGTACAGTAAAAAATTATTGATTATTACTATGAAATTATAGATCATCTTATATGTCTCTCTTCTCAAATAAGTAACAAATTCCTTGAAGTCAGTGATTCTCATACATTTTAAAAAATTGTGGTGATGTATAAGGAAGAAAATTTATATTTAAATGGCAGAAAGTGAAGAGGAAATAAAAAGCCTCTTGAAGAAAGTGGAAGAGGAGAGTGAAAAAGTTGGCTTAAAGGTCAACATTCAGAAAACTAAGATCATGGCATCTGGTCCCATCACTTCATGGGAAATAGATGGGGAAACAGTGGAAACAGTGTCAAACTTTATTTTGGGGGGCTCCAAAATCACTGCAGATGGTGACTGCAGCCGTGAAATGAAAAGACACTTACTCCTTGGAAGAAAAGTTATGAACAACCTAGATAGCATATTCAAAAGCAGAGATATTACTTTGCCAACAAAGGTCCACCCAGTCAAGGCTATGGTTTTTCCAGTAGTCTTATATGGATGGGAGAGTTGGACTGTGAAGAAAGCTAAGTGCTGAAGAATTGATGTTTTTGAACTGTGGTGTTGGAGAAGACTCTTGAGAGTCCCTTGGACTGCAAGGAGATCCAACCAGTCCATTCTGAAGGAAATCAGTCCCGGGTGTTCTTCGGAAGGAATGATGCTAAAGCTGAAACTCCAGTGCTTTGGCCACCTCATGCAGAGAGTTGGCCCTCTGGAAAAGACTAATGCTGGGAGGCATTGAGGGCAGGAGGAGAAGGGGAGGAAAAGGGGATGACAGAGGATGAGATGGCTGGATGGCATCATCGACTCGATGGATGTGAGTTTGAATGAATTCCAGGTGTTGGTGATAGACAGGGAGGCCTGGCATGCTGCAATTCATGTGGTCACAAAGAGTCAGACATGACTGAGCAACTGAACTGAACTGAACTGAAGTCCATTTCCAAAACATTTTTATCAGCCTAAATAAAAATTCTATAACCAGTAAGTAACAACTCCCTATTTTCTTTCAGTCCCTGGTAATTAATAATCTAATTTCTATTACCATCATTTTTTCCTTTTCTATATATTTCATGTAAGTAGAATCATAAAACATATTTTCTTTTGTATCTGGTTTGTTTCACTTAAAAAGTTTTCAAAGTTCACTGATGTCCTCGCATGTCCATTAAATTTATCCAGGCATCTGTAAATAAACATTTGGATCGTTTCTACTTTCTGGCTCTTTTGAATAAAGCTACAAAAACATTGCCATACAAATATCAGTTTGAGTCCCTCTTTTAGATTCTTTCTGGTGTGTACCTACCTAGGAGTAGAATTGTTGAAGATAATTCATATTTAAATTTACAAGAAACTGCCTAACCATTTACCACAAAGGCTGCACCACTTTACATTCTCACTAGCAATGTACAAGGGTGTTAATTTGTACACATCAACTTGATTTTCAATTCAAATCTGAACAAATTCCTTCAGCCCAGAAATTCTTCCCTTAGGCGAACATACAGTACAAAATTATATTATATTTAGTATCCAGCAACAAAAAATATCCTGTGTCTGTACAATGATAAATAAACTATGAATATTCATAATAAGAAAAGCTATACAACAATAACAATGAATTAACTATTACTGCTACTTCAAAAAATAGACAAAATACTATGATATAATGCTGAGAGAAAGATACATACAAAAATCACCTTAAATATTGTACTATTTATACTTTATAAACAGACAAAAATATATCATGTCAGAAGTAAGAATAAGTTTTATTTTTAACTTTATGTGGCTAATTCCTGGAAAATAACATGAGGAGTGCTTTTGGAGGGTTATTTACATTCTGTCTCTTTATCTAGGTCCTTGTCCAATTCGTTAACATTAATCAAGCTGAACTCTTATAATTTTTGCATTTTTTTCTTATAAAGTAGTTTTAATCAGCAAAAGAAATAGAGAAAAATAATGCAATAATTTTCTATTTGGAAAAAGTCAACTTTCATTGATTTAAAAAAAAATGAGCATTATAAGCTCAAATCTTGGCCAACCTATTTCCAGACCCAGGGCATGAAATACTCTATGTCAAATATCAATGGCTCAAGTACTATAACTGTTAAGATTGAAAGTTATTTTAATGATGAAAGATAGAGTATAGGTATTATTTCTTCTATTTATTGTTGTTCAGTTGCTCAGTCATGTTCGACTCTCTGTGACCCCATGGATGACATGACAGCCTGCAAGCCTCTAGGCTACAGGTTTCCAAACCTGATTTCTGCTATTAATACACACTTAATAAATTCTGCTTCCTTTTTTCTCCATCTACCACATATTCAGCAAAAATGTAAAACTATAATATCATCTTGCAACCATTTAGGATATTTATTAATTTATCTATCAAACAGTAAATTTAGATAATTAGTTTTCCCATTTTCTAATTTCAGAATAACTGAAACATGTAAGTATATATTCATTTTAATTGACATTTTTGTGATTTCATGAGCTATCATAAAGTATAATTTACAAAAATAAACGAAATGTTTTAGGACTTGAATTAGCATATATGGATTCTATATATATATATATAAATTACATGAAAAAGAAATTATAAATTGAGTTTCAAATAAAAGGTACTAATAAATCCAATACTATTTTCTCCACAACTCTTGTGTAAAGCATATTTGGTACATTGCATAAAATGTAAGTTTAAAAAGTCCTAGAAAATTTATGTATCTAGTAACATAAATATTATCAGTCTACTAAGGTGACTATGTAATGTTACTTCAAGGAACAGTAAAATGAGCCCATTAGAGTAGAATTGAATTTAATTGAGTTATTATAGGTAATTAAAATTCTATAAGTATATTCAATATTCTAATTTTTGATATCATAAGTTATCTCATTTAACTTCAGTAATACAGTAGTGTTCCTGAAACATGGTAGTGTTTAGATGAAAACTGAGACCTGAAGAATTTGACTAAACTTCAAAATATCCCACCATCAGGGTTTTTTGGTACGGCAAAATAATAACAGCAAAAAAGAAGGCAAAAATCCTCTCTTTATATATATCATCTATTCTTAGCAAGTATATTCAAAGCAAAGCTTTGAGGAATTTAAAATTTTCCTTCAAGAACATTTATTAGTCATGATATAAAAATATAGCCAATTGTAGAATAGTAGGTTTTCTCATTTATAATTGTAATTTACATATTAATTTAAAAATTGTTTAAAATTAATAGTGAAACAACTGAAGAACAAGTGAAATATTCCTTTGTTTGGAGTGAAATCCCATATATACTGTCACCTATCCAACATTTCACATCCATTTTCCTTATACAAATGTATCTTTAAATAATTCTTTTTAAGCCACTGAAGGGGAAGTTAGTAGCTCACATATAACATTCAACTAATTTTATGTTAGCAACACATATTTATTTAAAGATATTTGTCTGGAAATCAGGTATACAGACACCATCTGTTCTTCAACCCATTTACCCATCCTTGCATTTATTCAGCTGTATGGTATATCTGTTACATAGCCTATACTTGGAAAAGAATATGCAGAAGTAGAGAAATACCATTCTATATTCTATACCATTCTATAACCAAAAGAAATTCTTTCCAATCACAGAAGAGACTCGACTCTGAAAGAGTGTATATACTCAGCATAAAAGTATACATATAGTATCAATATAGCTCAGAGGAGATAAAAATTATCTTTGCTTTAGGGTATGACCAGGGAAGAATTCTTGTAAGTAATGGTGTCTGGCACCAAATGTAAAGAAAGACTTAGCATGCACCAGATAAGGAGGACATTTATCAGGGATAGATGATGACACATAAAAAACCAGCATCCGCCTATTAAATTAATTGTAATTTCCCATTCAATATTCAACCAACACTTTTGATACCTTATTGTATGTAAGAAACTGTTGATGTTTAGAACTCAAACATGATCTTGCATCAGATTTCATAGTTCAATATTTTCACTCAGTACAAAAAGGATAGATACAATTCAGTGATGCCTAGGTGGTAAGAAACAGCTCTGTTCCCCATTAATGCTTGGCATGATTTCACAATAAGGCAGCAAACACACTGAAAGCAATTCAGTACCATTGTTTCCCACATTAGCTAACCTAAAATTATCAGAGAAACATGCTTAATATATGAAATTACCAAAACAAGAAAGTAATGTTTTCCTAGTTGAAATCCCCAAATGGTTTATTTTCTCTCCGACAGCATAAAGATGAATGGGCTTTCTGGTTTTTATCCCAGCACCTGTTCATTCTACTCACCAAGCTGCTTAATCATGTGCTTCTGCCAAAAGAGTGACAGGCCATATTTCCTCATATGTTTTAATAGTCAGAATTACAAAATATTAGATGTGATTTATTTGACATAGAAACTACAAGTTGAGACTTCCCCAAATATTTATCTGGGTTATTTTAGGGAAAAACCGTCCATATTTTGTATATATCCAATCATATCTTCATAAGATGCATTGCAATCTAGGGAGGAGTAGCTGTGGATAATAAAATAAACTTTTCTTATTGCCATATGCATGTTGTTGCTGTGTTTAATAGGTTTTTTTTTTTTAATTTTCATTGACTAAGTTGGTTTATGCATTTACTGACTCCAAACTGATTTTTTTAAATGCATGAGTCAATCCGTTTGGCCTGGCAGGAATTCAAGCACATATTTAGTTTTTTGCATTTTGCTGTCTGGTGGAGCTTCCGTTGTCTGTGAAGTTTCTATGTAAGTACTGAGAGAATCTATTTAAGAGCTGATGCAGCTTACAGAGAGATCATCAGAGGTCATGCACAGGATTCTGACTCTGGCGTGCATGTACTTTCTTCCTTTGAGAATAGCAGTCCAGTTCAGTTCAGTTCAGTCGCGAAAGGAATAGCAGAAGTCCAGCTATATTTAAAGAATGGGAGATAAATGCACCAATAAGCAAAAGGCATTGAGCCCATCAGCCCAGTCTGGTGGTATCAGATGATTTATCTCTATTCTAATGGTCTCAACACAGTTGAATCAAACTTTTATCAAAATGCATGAACACAATGAATAAAATATCCCCTGGATTTGTCAATTCAGTTCAGTTCAGTCGCTCAGTTATATCCGACTCTTTCTGACCCCATGAACCGCAGCACGCCAGGCCTCCCTGTCCATCACTAACTCCCNCACAGTTCACATATTGCTGAAGCCTGGCTTGGAGAATTTTAAGCATTACTTTACTAGTGTGTGAGATAAGTGTAATTGTGCGGTAGTTTGAGCATTCTTTGGCATTGCCTTTCTTTTGGATTGGAATGAAAACTGACCTTTTCCAGTCCTGTGGCCACTGTTGAGTTTTGCAAAGTGGCTGGCATACTGAGTGCAGCACTTTCACAGCAACATCGTTCAGAATTTGAAATAGCTCTTTAACATACTCATGTATTTTATAAGCAGTACTGATTCATAGGATGTTAGTATGAATGCTATCAAAGAAAAAGGCTATAGGGAATTTTTGTTATGTTTTGTCTTTTCAAGTCAACAAAAGGAAGGCTGGCATTGTGGTTACTTTTTTTCAAGGCATGTGATTTTGAGGCATATAATTTTTCCTGTTGCTTCAAACAGAACAAACAAATAATTCTCAGTGGTTTCACAGTATGAATGAAATAATGGGTTTCTGGGCAACCACTGCACTATAGAGGCTAAAGACTTTGAGACTTTGGTCACTTGGCTACCTGAGTAGATCAACTCATTTTTGTTTTCTTTACAGTTTAAAATAATCTTAGCACAGAAATTAATTGCTCATCCATAGTTAATCCAGAAAAAAAATATGGAAAAAACAACGTTTCTTCTGAAATCTGAGTCTGAGTGCCTGTACTCTGTCTGCTAACCCCATGCCCATTGTTCTTTCTCTTGCTCATGGTCTCTTATGCAGGAGAAGGAATGGAGGAGATTTGGGAGGTGGAGGAGGAATGACCATGTTATTTCTCCAGGTCCCTAAGAATGCATTATATCTCATATCTAAAAAATGAATTGGCATTGACCGTAGGCTCTAATATGTTGTGTTAAAATCACAAAAAATATGAGCTCTTTCCTGGTCAACAATGCCTGTTCTCGAAGAACTGACAAATACTGGAACACAGGCTTAGTGGAGAACTGGCTCTTCTTGATCTCTCCTAAATTTATTAGGGTTCTTCATCTTTCTGAGGCTCATTTTCTACATCAGTAAAATCCAGATATTGCTTTAGCTCCCTTCCACCTTCAACTCACTGTGGTTATATAATATATGAACAAGTTTTAGATGGACTTTTTATTGAAATATTATACTTTTGTTATAAGGTACTCATTCATAGATAAGGAAGAGTGATAAATTGTGTGATTCATTGACAAAAAAAATAAAAAAAAAATAAAAATTAGTGTCTTGCCCTTCCTCCCCTCCAAGAATGTTTGCATCCTCTACTATTGAGAATTGGACATGTGACTTTCTTTAGCCAATAAAATGTGAGCAACAATGACATTGTACTTCCTATGTGGAAGTTCTGTAACCTTTGCATGCTAACACATCCCTATTTCTACTGCCAAGAAAACAGTCGCAATCCATATTGAGCTTAATCTGTCATCCTAGGGCTAGAGTGAAGGTGACATGGAGCAAAGCCATATATGACCCACAATGGGCATATGATGAAAGCAAAAAATAAGGCTTTGTTACTGTAAGAAACCAAGATTTTGGTTTTCATTCCCACAGCATAATGGAATTTAGACTAATCTATAAAGGGGTATTTGCAAACACTCTGTCCTGCTGTGTTTGCCACTTGTCTCAGAATACCTAGACATATCGCTGTTTCAATAAGTGTATCATTCATGTGTTGAGGTTAAGCATTATTTTTTTATTTAGAAATAGCTATAGTACTTATTAAGGATATTTTTTATTTTGTTCATACTCTCACATTGGTGAGTGCTCTTTGGTCTGACCCACTCCCTCTTGCTCGATGACTACTTGGATTTAGACAGTCAATGACAGCAGCAGGATCCAACAGTGATCAGGTAGGTGTCTCCTTCCTAATGTTCTTCATCACCATTCTGACAGAAGCTAAATTCCATAGAACATTCTTCTTCCAAGGCAATGAACTCTCTCCAGGATCTAGCAACCCAGTTTTTTCTCTGGGGTGATAGATCAGTTCTTCATGTTGCTGTCAGTTCCTGAAGACTTGATACCTTTATGCCTATTCCCTTAACCCTGATCATAACTCTTGAATAACCTCTTTATTAATTCTATTCAGTTTGACTTTTAAGTCTGGAATCAGTTTCCTATGTGGGGTCTCAATGCCACAGTGTCCTATATATATTTTCCTGATAGTTCTTCTAAATAAAACATACATTATTTTGTCTTATTTTAGAATGAAATTTATTTGAATTGCTATTATAATTCTATTTATCACAAATCTTTGAATGGGTACATTTGAATAAAATCCATATTTAAGTTCTTTAATCAAATATATTTTTTTCCTTTTAGTCAAATGTACATATTGTGTCTCAATAAGAAATTCTGCTTATTTTATACTAAGATTATAGTTCAGATATTTTTATGTATCTTTATAAGTCTTATTCCCATTAGGAATATAAAACTTCATTAAATTTTATCAGGCAACTTGTGATTTCTGGCATAGAGGAACACAATATAAACCTATTGTAGCCAGTCACTTCCAAACACTTTACTACATAATTTTATATAACATAATTATAACTTTTTTCTGTTCTTGGTTTTTACATTATACATGCATGGGTTGGTACTTCCACAACATTTCATGTAGATGCTTCACAATGTTGGAAAGAAAAGTTAATTCCACCATTCCGGTGCTTTCTTGGAAAATAGAGCTACCACTTTTCTTCACAAAATCTAGGTCCCTTTTTGTGCTTTTCATTGCATCCGATGACATCAATAACTATGCAATTGGGTGAAACAGTAAGATCTTCATATTCATTGGGCTGTGTTTCTAGAAGACAGACTCACTGCACTGAGAAGAGATTTTGGGACCTGCTGTGCTAGAACTAAAGCATGGGTCTCTGTGTAGTTCACTGGTAAATATATTTGACTATATTATGACCTGGATTTCCCCATTGGTAAGTGATGGCTTGTATGCAGGTCAGAAAGCAACAGTTAGAACTGGACACGGAACAACAGACTGGTTGCAAATAGGAAAAGGAATGCATCAAGGCTGTATATTGCAACCCTGCTTATTTAATTTATATGCAGAATACATCATGAGAAATGCTGGGCTGGAAGAAGCACAAGCTGGAATCAAGGTTGCCGGAGAAATATCAATCACCTCAGATACGCAGATGACACCACCCTTATGGTAGAAAGTTAAGAAGAACTAAAGAGCCTCTTGATGAAAGTGAAAGAGGAGAATGAAAAAATTGGCTTAAAGCTCAGCATTCAGAAAATTAAGATCATGGCATCCAGTCCCATCACTTCATGGCAAATAGATGGGAAAATAGTGGAAACAGTGTCAGACTTTATTTTTCTGGGCTCCAAAATCACTGCAGATGGTGACTGCAGCCATGAAATTAAAAGACACTTAAACTCCTTGGAATGAAAGTTATGACCAACATAGACAGCATATTAAAAAAGCAGAGACATTACTTTGTCAACAAAGGTCCATCTAGTTACAGCTATCATTTTTCCAGTGGTCATGTATGGCTGTGAGAGGTGGGCTATAAAGAAAGCTGAATGCTGAAGAATTGATGCTTTTGAACTGTGGTGTTGGGGAAAACTCTTGAGAGTCCCTTGGACTGCAAGGAGATCTAACCCATCCATCCTATGGGAGATCAGTCCTGGTTTTCATTGAAAAGACTGATGTTGAAGCTGAAACTCCAATATTTTGGCCACCTGATGCAAAGAGCTGATTCATTGGAAAAGACCTGATGCTGGGAAAGAAAAAAAAAAAGATTGAGGAAAGGAGAAGGGGACAACAGAGGATGAGATGGTTGGATGGCATCATTGACTTGATGGACATGGGTTTAAATGGACTCTGGGAGTTGTTGATGGACAGGGAGGCCTGGCGTGCTGTGATTCATGGGGTCGCAAAGAGTCAAACATGACTGAATGAACTGAACTGAAGTGATGAGATGTTGATTGCAGATGATATAATAAGATATCTTTTCTTGCTCTTTGAGCTGGACATATAGTCTCCCATTTAGTTTAAATTTGGTAATCTATTCTTTGAGAGTCTTCAAAGAGTTGATACTCAGTCCCTGTTTTATCCACTGTTATCTATTTCTTTCTTAACACCAATCCAACCGGAAAGAGTAGTACCTAATTGCTCCAACACACAGTTGTGTCTGATTTTAATAGAAATGACTTTAGCTTTTCACTGCTCAGCCCCAAAATGACTATAACAGCCTGAATTCAAAACCCTTCCATAAATTTCCCATAGCAAACATCACATACACATGTCCCTCTACTCAACTTTGCCAAATATGACCTGCCAAATCAAAAATCTCATCTTTTTGTATATCTACATTATCTTTCTTCACCTTCCAGTCATCTGCCTAGCATGTCATCCTTGATATTTTAAAATATTTTTTAAAATTTCAAAAAAAATTGAAATTTTTCTTAAGCATTTTTAAAGGATTTTTTTTCAAGTTTTATTTTAATTTGGGCCACACCCTGCAGCATGTGGGATCCTAGTTCCCCAACCAGGGATCAAAACCACACTCTCTGCACTTAAGGTGGAGTCCCAATTACTGAACTACTGGGGAAGTCCTAAAATTTTTCTTGTAAAATAACATCCTGAGTCATGTTGAAATTTCAGTGAAACCTGTTTAGATTAATACCATTTTTAATAACAAGAAAGAAAACAATTATAATTATTATATCTATATATTCATATAAGGATAAAATGCTTAGCAATAACCAAATACTGTGCTAAGCAATTTCTGTGTGTATAGATGCACACATAAACATGCACACATAAACATATACATATATATTCATGTGCAAACATACATATACAGATACATGTTGTATAATCATATATGATAATCACAGTACACCTGAGATAGACATTTTTTATTTCTATTTAAAGTAGAAAGTTAGATTAAGAAATTAAGTTTAATCACTTAACTGTGATTTAATTTCATCTATTGACCAACAAAAATATAGTGTAAGAGGTTTATCTTTTTGTTTAATCCTAAAATAAATTAAGTTTTACTTTATATGCAACGGGGGAGGTTTGAAAGCATTTTTCAACTGCACCTCACTCAACCTGGTACATATTTGTCTGAAAAATCTGCAAAGACCTATTTGAGGCATTGGAAATGATTGGTGATATGTACTGGACTGGAGAGACATCAATAACATTGAGAATATTCCTGGGAATAGAAGAACAGGTGTTGATGTAAAATGCATAATGATTGTTTTTTCTCCTGCTTTGTGAAAGGCATTAGAGAGACAGACTGAGTGAAACTTATCAACTAATCTGAAGGGAAAAATGGACACAGGGAGCATTGACCTCTGTCTCTAAGATTAGATAAACAAACATATCCAGGCAGATCTATTTGAAAAAGCACTCCAAGTAAAGATAAGAAGTTACGTAAAAGTTATCAAAAACAAAGTATTCCCTGATGGAGGCATTTTCTCTTCTGGAATTCTCTGTTCTTGAGTTACTATTTTAACAGAGAAAACTGGCCCAGTGTCCCTGAAATGAAATATTTAGAGTGCTTTTTCCATAGGACTACATGTAAATGTCATTCTGAATGAATTAATCAGACAAGTGCATAGAGAATTTTAGGGTAATTCTGACTGGTGGGTCTCTTTACAGCTGCTTGGGCAGGTTCCCAGGTGGCTGCTGCATGAAACAGCTTTTATTATTCAGCAGTGCATACCTTTGCTATTCCTGAAACTCTAAGGGCCCTGGCCAAATGAGAGATGGTTTATTGAGACGATACATTGACTCCAACACTTACCTCTTTCTATGGACATTTGACTGAAATATTCTCTAAAATCTGTCATTATTGGAATTTTAAAAATCTTCTTGAATATTGCAAAAGAGAAAAACATGAAATAGTCTATTATATTGTCAACCATAAATTGGCATTTGCTATGGGTGCTTGCCATCTGCCTCTATAAGGATTAAGTCATGTGTGGCTGCAGCTGTTGACCTCCAAAACCCCCTGAAAGAGTTCAGGGTGGAGGGCAGAAGTGAGGCACTCTGTACTCTGAGAAACTAGCAAGACAGATCTCCAGATACTTAGATAGTCTCAGCAGCTGATTTTATGAGCCCAATTCTGGTATCTCCTCATATCCAGAAAAGAACTAAAATTCTTCATGATGATGATTTTTTCTTGTGACTAGCAGAAACTTCATGAGAACCAGAAGGTTATGATTATGTTTTTTCTCAATTTTAGAAGACAGGATGCACGCAGGAACTGAATTCGCTCTAGAGATACCAAGGCTATATTATGCTTTATTTAAGCATCCTATTGCAATAGGGAGAAGAAACTGAACTCAATTTCACTGAAACAAAATATAGGAGAGTTTTTAAATGCTAGAGTGAGCAAGTGTTTGATTGCAGGTACTCCCCTTTACCAAAATCACATATATATTGTCCTTCACCCTTACCTCTTTGGCACTGTTTCCCAGAGCTGTCTGAGATGCTGTCTCCTGGGCTGCCATCCTCATATTGCTCCAAATAAAACAAGCCGCAGCTCTCATGTGGAGCATTTTTTAAGTGGACAATCTTAAAATCTTTTGAGAAATAAAAAAAAAAAACTTTTCTATGAGAGATAGAGATACTTCCTCCTGACACATCAGCATCAGTAATTATAATGAAAAGGATTCTGATTCAGCTGCTGAAATATTCAAGTGAGCAGTCAAATTATTTGTTGTGCCTTTGTGAAGTGAAGGGATATACCAGCTCCTAACAGTTTGGTTGGACGGGCGATATCATCATGTTCAGGAAATCTGATACAGTGATGATTACCCTGGCTGCATAACTTTCACCACCTGGAAGATGACTAAGATGAACTTCCTCATTGATGACTTCCTCATTCTCACTAAATTTTAGACAGATTTCTTCCTAGCCAGGAGGTATTCCAAGTGACTCAAGTAGAGAAGAATCCAACTGCCAAAGCAAGAGATGCAGGAGACACAATTTCAGTTTCAATCCCTGAGTCGGGAAGATTCCCTAGAGTAGGAAATGGCAACCTGCTCCTATATACTTGCCCCAAAAAGTCCATGTACAGAGGAGCCTGGCAGGCTATATAGTCATGGTGTCACAAAGAAGACAGACATGACTGAGCAACTGGGCACACTTCCTAAACTTATGTTCTGGTATCTCCTCAATATCTAGAAAAGCACTAAAATTCTTCATGATGACAAGCACTTATGTTCAGTTCAGTTCAGTTCAGTCGCTCAGTCGTGTCTGACTCTTTGCAACCCCATGAATCACAGCACACCTGGTCTCCCTGTCCATCACCAACTCCCGGAGTTCACTCAGACTCACGCCCATCAAGTCACTGATGCCATCCAGCCATCTCATCCTCTGTCATCCCCTTCTCCTCCTGCCCCCAATCCTTCACAGCATCAAGGTCTTTTCCAATGAGTCAACTCTTTGCAAGAGGTGGCCAAAGTATTGGAGTTTCACCATCAGCAAAATGTCCTTCCAGTGAACACTCAGGACTGATCTTCTTTAGGATGGACTGGTTGGATCTCCTTGCAGTCCAAGGGACTCTCAAGAGTCTTCTCCAACACCACAGTTCAGAAGCATCAATTTTTTGGCACTCAGTTTTCTTCACAGTCCAACTCTCAAATCCATACATAACCACTGGAAAAACCATAGCCTTAACTAGATGGACCTTAGTTGGCAAAGTAATACCTCTGCTTTTGAATATGCAGTCTAGGTTGGTCATAACTTTCCTTCCTTGGAGTTAGCGTCTTTCCTTTTCATGGCTGCAATCACCATCTGCAGTGATTTTGGAGCCCCAAAAAATAAAGTCTGACACTGTTTCCACTGATTCCCCATCTATTTCCCATGAAGTAATGGGACCAGATGCCATGATCTTCGTTTTCTGAATGTTAACTTTTAAGCCAACTTTTTCACTCTCCACTTTCACTTTCATCAAGAGGCTCTTTAGTTCCTCTTCACTTTCTGCCATAAGGGTGGTGTCATCTGCATTTCTGAGATGATTAATACTTCTCCCGGCAATCTTGATTTCAGCTTGTGCTTCTTCCAGCCCAGCATTTCTCATGATGTACTCTGCATAGAAGTTAAATAAGCAGGATGACAATATACAGCCTTGATGTACTCCTTTTCTTATTTGGAACCAGTCTGTTGTTCCATGTCCAGTTCTAACTGTATCTTCCTGACCTGCATACAGATTTCTCAAGAGGCAGGTCAGGTGGTCTGGTATTCCCATTTCTTTCAGAATTTTCCAGAGTTTATTGTGATCCACAGAGTCAAAGGCTTTGGCATGGTCAATAAAGCAGAAAGATATGTTTTTCTGTAACTCTCTTGCTTTTTCCATGATCCAGCAGATGTTGGCAATTTGACCTGTGGTCCCTCTGCCTTTTCTAAAACCAGCTTGAACATCTGGAAGTTCATGGTTCATGTATTGCTGAAACCTAGCTTGGAGAATTTTGAGCATTACTTTACTAGCCTGTGAGATAAGTGCAATTGTGCAGTAGTTTGAGCATTCTTTGGCATTGCCTTTCTTTGGGATTGGAATAAAAACTGACCTTTTCCAGTCCTGTGGCCACTGATGAGTTTTCCAAATTTGCTGGCATATTGAGTGCAGCACTTTCACCGCATCATCTTTCAGGATTTGAAATAGCTCAACTGGAATTCCATCACCTCTGCTAGCTTTGTTCTTACTGATGCTTTGTAAGGCCCACTTGACTTCACATTCCAGGATGTTTGGCTCTAGGTGAGTGATCACACCATCATGGTTATCTGGGTGCTGAAGCTCTTTTTTGTACAGTTCTGTGTATTCTTGCCACCTCTTCTTAATATCTTCTGCTTTGTTAGGTCCATACCATTTCTGCCCTTTATCAAGCCCATCTTTGCATGAAATATTCCCTTGGTATCTCTGATTTTCTTGAAGAGATCTCTAATCTTTCCCCCTCTGTTGTTTTCCTCTATTTCTTTGCATTGATTGCTGAGGAAGGCTTGTTTATCTATCCTTGCTATTCTTTGGAACTCTGCATTCAGATGGGAATATCTGAATTTCCCATTCTTAAAGTAAGTAAGCACTTACTTTAGAATATGTTTAATTGCAAGTGAGGTTCTCTGAAAATCTTAAAATCCTCTTGTCAGTTTTAGGATCCAAAAATGTCTTTCTCAAAGACAGGGGAGCTGTCCTTCTGTAATCTAATAAAAAAAGAATATGGTTCTCTATCCCCCAAATCCCTGTAGGTTGGGAAAATCCTAAGGTAAATCAGTAACTATTCATAAGCCATAGATGGCCTAATCACGTGGACAGACCTCTCAGCTAAAGCCCTCCAGTATTTTCCACTTGCTTACTCTAGCATTTAAATCTCTCTTACATTTTGTTTCAGTGAAATTGAGTTCGGTTTCTCCTCCCTATTGCAATAGGGATGCTTAAATAAAGCATAATATAGCCTTGATATCTCTAGAGTGAATTCAGTTCCTGTATGCATCCTGCCTTCTAAAATTGAGAAAAAATATAATCATAACTGAACTGCTGTTCTGATTCATATGGAAATTATTCTTCAAACTTTGGCATTAAAAAGTCAGGATATATACTTTAGCCTGTGTTTTGAATAAGTTTTTTTATTGTCTCTATATTGCCAATGAAATAAGGTGGCAGAAAAGAAAAAACTTATATAAGTGATGATATTTTGGGCTCAACATAAATATAATCATCTGGCATCCAGTATGATATCTAAGAAAATTTAGGACTACAAATCTACCACATTCTGATTTTGTACTTTCAGTTTATTGTTAGAGGTAACAATAAAATCTGTGAATTAAAAAATTCTCAGCTTATAGATAAAATTTTCATAGAAACTTTCCATCAGCACGAGAGAGTGGAAACTAGTGGCAGATAAAGGAGAGAAAAGAATAAGAATCCAATGTGGAGAGAATAAATTAGCTGGCTCTGAACAATGGTGTTTCAAAGAATATCTTCGGTTAGTTTCTTCTTTTTGTAAACTATTAAACCTTGAAATATGACAAATGAGAATTGTAAACATAGAGGCTGATAAATTGTTGAAGTCATAGCCCTCAATTCCAAAATTTATGCCCAAGTTCACTAACAAGAAGTCTGTATGTCTCTATTTAAAAGAAAGAAAGGAAAAAAAAAAAAGATAAATTCATTTACCATAATAGTTTTTGCTTGGGTTTATTTAGTTAGTGAATAGTTTTCTCACTTTACAGAGAAAACAAATAGTTTATTTCCTTTAACCTAAAGGGCCCTTATGCATAGAATACAGATTCACCATCTAAGAACAAATCTAAAGAAAGCATCATTTCCAAATCCCCACTGAAAGGGGGAGAAGAAGAAGGCATCTTCTCCCCATCCACCACCCTTTGGAAAGTGTTGTTACTTCTACTACCACAAAGAGAGGTCTATTCATTTCAGGGAAGAAAGTGAGTATCCATCCACAGGTTTGCCTGATTCTGGGGAGTTCTGGGTCAATGGACACAAGTTAAAGGGGAATAGCAATCCCACAGTGGTTTCCAGCAAGTGCATGAAAAGAGAAATAAACATGTGTCTTGTTATTTTACTTCAGATTACCGTGGGAAGAAGACTAGAGAACTTCATTCATATGATACTGACTGAATGTCTTTTCAATGCCTGTCAACAGCAGCCAATTAAAAGTCCTGGCTGCTCAAGCAAGGATATCCTTCCAAATCACTCAAACGCAGTCACTAAGAACCAATTATACTCCTAGTTTAACTTTCCATTTGCATCTAAATTAAAAACTAAAGACATAATTCTGTGGAATTGTGGAATCCTGTGTGTATTTTAGGACCAATATGCTTCATGAAATTTAGGAGAGAGGATGACAACTAAAGAGACAAAAATTATCACCAGCCTTTGCTTGTAGGTCCCAGGGACCAGGTGCATCCCTCTCAGGATGGGTGGGGGATGAAGATCTCTTGATCATCAGTGGACAAGCCATGGTCCTAAAGTTTACTGGGTGTTGTTGTAGATGAAATCTATGCCTCATTTCCTTTGTCCAAATAAATAAATGACTTTCTAACCACCAAATGCCAACAGCTGAATTTTTTCATTGTGCATAATTACTTCAAAACTTGAAATCTTAAAATAAAGTCAGTGTCACTGTTTTTTGTTTGTTTGTCTCTTTATAGGGCTTAGTTTCAGAAGTCAATATAATTTAATCTATTCCCTACTTTTCTTAGCCAAGAGCTGTCAGTTTTCAGCCAAATCTGGACATGTGAAATCAATAAATTGGAGTGTAGAATATTTGCCTGAAGTCAGATTGAGGCCAATACATTTCCAACTGTGTTTGCAAATCTCAGCCCAGGTGGCCATAGAAGATCCTGCCAACTGCAATTGTGCTGCTTTGAAATGGAGCTTTGGGCCTTATAAGTTGTAAGAGATCAAGCTATGACTCCAAACAGGCTTTTATTTTCCTATTGTATGATCAACAAACAGCTATTTGACAGATATTTTTCCAAGCATGACAATAAATAATTTTTCTTTGTTTAAAAACACTTAAGATCTTAACTCTTTTGTTTAAAAGGATAAGCTGAATCTTTAGCAAAACCACTGGTTTAGGCTATTATGTTTATGTCCATGAAAATAAACATGTTGTGATGTCCAAATATATTGCTTTATTTCCTTTGTGATTCTTTTAAAATATGAATGAATGAAATATGTAGTGATATTTAGTTGAAATTTTGATTTTTGAATTTTTGATTGAACACATGGGTTCCATGGGAGTGACCAATATCTTATTTCTATAGCTTCCAGTGTTTGAGAGTAAAGACTCCTTTAGATGCAAACACAATGATGACAACTCCTTATTATTGGTACTCTTTACAAGTGGCTAAATACTTTAGATCCATTTACAGTTTAAATCCTATAATTATGATCTGGATAGTAAATTTAAGCACATGAAGTTGTAATATTTTAATATTTTGATTTTTAAAAACAGCTATTTCATACTGCACAACCTAATAAATATCCCTGACTTCATTTTTGCCAAAAAGAGGTTAAGTCATATGCTCCTAAAAAATATAAAAGCTGCAAAGAATTAAGCTAGTGTTCAGAACAGTCTCTTCTGAGTTCAAATTCAGCATTAATTTGAAAATATACTGATTCAACTCTAGGCTTTCCAGGTGGTATCAGTGGAAAATAATCCTCCTGACAATGCAAGAGTTGCAGGATACTCAGATTGAACTCCTGGATTGGGAAGATCTCCTGAAAGAAGAAACGGCAACCCACTCTAGTATTCTTGCTGGGAAAATCTCATGATTAGAGTAGTCTGGCAGGCTAATGTCCATAGGGTTGCAAAGTGTGGGACATGACTGAAATGACTTAGCACGCAAGCATGCATATTGACTTGAGTGTTTATTTCATGACCCTTAAATTTTAGTTGTTTCCTCAATTATTTTAACNTCTCCTGAAAGAAGAAACGGCAACCCACTCTAGTATTCTTGCTGGGAAAATCTCATGATTAGAGTAGTCTGGCAGGCTAATGTCCATAGGGTTGCAAAGTGTGGGACATGACTGAAATGACTTAGCACGCAAGCATGCATATTGACTTGAGTGTTTATTTCATGACCCTTAAATTTTAGTTGTTTCCTCAATTATTTTAACTTGGTAAATAATGTGGTTGAAGTAAGAGTCCTAAGTAAAGGTTGATTTCTTTTTTTCAAATTGAGATATAATTGACACATAGCATTATATTGGTAACTGGGTAAATGACATGATTCAATATTTATATATATTGCAAAATTATCACCACAATAAGTCTAGTTAACATCTGTCAGTATACATAGTTACATATTTTTAGTGTGGAATGACAGCTTTTAAGATCTCTCTTGATAGTTTTCAGATATGCAATATAGGATCATTAATTAAGGTCATCATTCTGTACATTACATCTCCATGACTCATTTAGTTTATAACTGGAAGTTTGTAACTTTGATCCCTTTTACCCAAGTCATCCTTCCCCTAGCCCATAATTCTGGCAACCACCCACCTGTTCTCTTTTGTATCTATGAACTTGAAATTTGTTTTTTTAAGATTTTCGATATAAGTGAGATTATGCAGTTTTTGTTTTTCTCTGTTTGGCTTAATTGTGCAAGGTAAATTCAAGGTCCATCCATTTTGTCACACACATGCAAAAGATTTAATTCTTCTTTTTTTATAGTTGAGTAATATCCCATTGTGTGTTTATGTGTGTGTGTGTTTTCTTTATTCAGTGGACACTTCAGTTGTTTCCAAATCTTGGCTACTGAACATAATACTGCACTGTATGTGATTTTTTTTTCATGTTAGTGTTTCATTTTTCCTGGACATATTCCCAAAAATGGAATTGCTGGATTCTATAAAACTTCCATTTTTAGATTTTTAAGAAACCTCTATAGTGCTTATCACAGTAACTATACCAATTTTCATTTCGGCTAACAGTATACAAAGTTTCCTTTTTCTCCACATCCTCATCAACATTTGTTATTTCTGGTCTTTTATATGATAGCCATTCTGACAGGCATGGCACTATCCCATTGTAGTTTTGTGCATGTCTCTGATGACTACTGATGTTGAGCATCTTTTCATGTTCATATTGGCCATCTGTGTATCCTTGGGAAAAAGTTTAGGCAAATCTTCTGTTTATTTTTTAATCATATTTGTGGGGTTTTTTTGCTGTTGAGCTGTATGAGTTTTTAATATATGTTAGATATTATCTACTTATGTTTTCTTGTGCTTTAAACTACATACATTTAGGCCTTTTGAGTTAGGCTTTAAGTACAGAGTAACACTTCAGGATCAAACAAAGAAACACTAATATTCCCAGAGAAATCAGATGAAAAATTTCTTGGACTTAGTGTCATTTTCAGCTGGATTTTGAAAGCCAGATACCTGTTTGGAATGTGAGGAGGGGAGTTGATTCTCAGTGCACCTGCCTATGCGAGTGTTAGAATGATCTTTTCTAAATAACATTTAAACTGGCTTCCTCTATGCAGATTTTTGGTTTTTCATATTCCTCTTTCTGTCTTCCTCCTGACAGTTCTAACTTAAGGCTGCCTCTGAGAGCTCTCTTCATTATATTCCTACATGGTCACAGTTAAATGTAATCAATCAAATGCAATCTCAAAAAAGAGAGAATGATCTCTGTTTATATCCAAGGCAAACCATTCAATATCATGGCAATCCAAGTCATTGCCCCAAACAGTAATGCTGAAGAAGCTGAAGTCGAATGATTCTATGAAGACCTACAAGACTTTCTAGAACTAACACCCAAAAAAGATGACCTTTTCACTATAGGGGACTGGAATGAAAAAGTAGGAAGTCAAGAAACACCTGGAATAACAGGCAAATTTGTCCTTGGAGTACCGAATGAAGCAGGGCAAAGGCTAATAGAGTTTTGCCAAGACAATGCACTCATCATAGCAAATATCCTCTTCCAACAACACAGGGGAAGACTCCACACATGGACATCACCATATGGTCAACACCGAAATCAGACTGAATATATTCTTTGCAGCCAAAGATGGAGAAGCTCTACACATTCAGCAAAAAGAAGACCAAGAGCTGACTGTGGCTCAGATCATGAACTGCTTATTGCCAAATTCAGACATAAATTGGAGAAAGTAGGGAACACCACTAGACCATTCAGGTATGACCTAAATCGAATCCCTTATGATTATATAGTGGAAGTGAGAAATAGACTTAGGGGAGTAGATCTGATAGACAGAGAACCTGATGAACTATGAATGGAGGTTCGTGACATTGTACAGGAGACAAGGAACAAGATTATGCCTAAGAAAAAGAAATTCAAAAAAGCAAAATGGCTGTCTGGGAAGCCCTTACAAACAGCTGTGAAAAGAAGAGAAGCACAAAGAAAATGAGAGAAGGAAAAATATATCCATTTGAATGCAGATTTCCAAAGAATAACAAAGAGAGATAACAAAACCTTCCTCAACAATCAATGCAAAGAAACAGAAGAAAACAATAGAATGGGAAAGACTACAGATCTCTTCAAGAAAATTAGGGATACCAAGGGAATATTTCATGCAAAGATGGGCTCAATAAAGGACAGNCACTTCATGGGAAATAGATGGGCAAACAGTGGAAACAGTGTCAGACTTTATTTTTTGGGCTCCAAAATCACTTCAGATGGTGACTGCAGCCATGAAATCAAAAGATGCTTACTCCTTGGAAGAAAAGTTATGACCAACCTAGATAGCATATTGAAAATCAGAGACATTAGTTGGCCAACAAAAGTCCATCTAGTCAAGGCTATGGTTCTTCCAGTAGTCATGTATGGATGTGAGAGTTGGACTGTGAAGGAAGCTGAGTGCCGAATAATTGATGCTTTTGAACTGTGGCATTGGAGAAGACTCTTGAGAGTCAATCAGTCCATTCTAAAGGAAATCAGTCCTGAGTGTTCTTTGGAAGGACTGATGTTAAAACTGAAATTCCGGTAGTTTGGCTACCTCATGTGAAGTGTTGACTCATTCTGATAGACTCTGATGCTNTAATTGATGCTTTTGAACTGTGGCATTGGAGAAGACTCTTGAGAGTCAATCAGTCCATTCTAAAGGAAATCAGTCCTGAGTGTTCTTTGGAAGGACTGATGTTAAAACTGAAATTCCGGTAGTTTGGCTACCTCATGTGAAGTGTTGACTCATTCTGATAGACTCTGATGCTTGGAGGGATTGGTGGCAGGAGGAGAAGGGGATGACAGAGGATGAGATGGCTGGATGGCATCACCAACTCAATGGACGTGAGTCTGATTGAACTCCAGGAGTTGGTGATGGACAGGGAGGCCTGGAGTGCTGCAATTCATCGAGTTGCAAAGAGTAGGACACGACTGAGTGAGTGAACTGAACTGAACTTTGGAGGGTAAAAAGAAGAAATTCCTTCCCAATACTCTTTTTGTCCCTTCAAGCATAATACATTTATAACAAAACAAACTATTATATATTGATTACATGGTAGAATAAGACCTAGGCATTCAATTGATAAAGATGAAAGGGTAAAGAAAGAAAAGTATTCTATACATGCTGTACATGAGGAACTGTAAATGAACCATGTCTAGAATCAATGGAAATAACACTGGAAAAACTGAGAATGGACATGTTGAAAAGATTACAATCCCTAAGAAAAGTTAGGATTCTTTTTTCTGCTGATCTAAGTCTACTGTTGAAACTTTCTAGTAATATTTTTTTATCTTCAATTCAGTTCCAATATTCTGTTTGGTTCCTTTTTATAAATCTGTTCCTTTGTTGATATTTTCATTTTGTTCATATATTTTCCCCTGATTTTTTTTAAAATCTGTCTTAAAATCATTGATTATATTTAAGACAGTGACTTTAAAGTTTTTGCCAAAGAAATCTGAACCTTATATTTTGTTTTAAGTTTGGTTTCTGGAGATCTATTTTATTCCATTAAATAAGTCTCATTTTCCTGTTTTTGTGTGCTTTGTAATCCTTTATTGAAAGTTGGATATTTAAAAAATAGCTACCTTTCCTGTTTTGTAGTCTGTCTCCATGCAGTATATATGCTTCTGTAATCAGCCCATTATAAAAGATCTAAGATTTTCAGGCTTTCCCTGGGGAGGCATCTTCACTGGACTGGTATATGGACTTTCTTCCCAATTCTTCGATATGTACGGTGCTTTTCAACGTGTAGCAAAATGTTTTGCTTCTGGTTTTTCTCAGGACCTGAACGGTCTATCATATTCCTCTGCCCATAACCTCAGGTCACCAGGAAACTATAAGTATAGAGTCCCCTTGCACATATTATGATGCCCACTACTCTTTTCAGTTGACTCCAACCTCATTGCTATTCCCATCAATAATCTGTTAGGCAAGTTACAGTCATTTGAAAAGACAGTACAACCAGTCCAGAACACTGCAAACTTAAGAGACAGACAATACATGTTTTTTTCCTTTTCTTTTCTTCTGAACACAGTGCACTGTGTTGGGTGAAAATGTGGGGAAAAGGCATGCAAAGATGTCAGAAAATGTCCTATCATTCTGCATATATCTTTTTTCTTGGTTGGCAGTTTGCTTGGTTGTTACAAATCATTAACTTGTTTCTAGAGTTCCCATAAAGCTATGTCCATGAATATGTTTTTTTAATTGGTATTTCCAATACAGAGTGAGGGTGTGGATCTTTCTATTATGCCATCTTGATTCATTGAATTCCTAATTACTCATTTTAAAAATGTGTTTTTTTGTTTTTACTTCATATGGGGTAATTTCTATTTCCACTTTTATTCCTGGCATATTTGCGTACTAAACTTGTTTCATATCAACATTGGTGTCGTCTATTTAAATATTTTGTGAAGTTTTTCTTTTTATTTTTGTTTTACCAGCTTTTTTCTAATTTTTTATTCTTAATATTTCAACTTTTGTTACTCTGTAAACATATTTTTAAGAGCTTCTGTAAACTACTAATGTGGTAACTCCAAGATTATCTCATTGTTTGTTTTCACTGGCCACTGTTTTTCTAAAATATGGGTTATAGTTCCCCTATTTTAATACTGAACTTTATGGATAATAATTATGGGGTTATATTCTCTTATCTCCATATTTTGATTTTTGTTCTATAAGGTAGGTTCTTATGAGCTAGTCACTTTGAGACCATACTTATTATTCTTTGTTAGACTATCTCTTTCTATTGTGTACTTAATCATAATGTAAATTTTGTAGTTCAGAAACAGTTTTACTCAAAAGATATAACTCTTCTTGGATTTTCATGTATTCCAAGGTGCTAGTAGAACCATTTTAACTTGGGGAAACTTTAACTCTAAACTTCAATTCTCCTAAAATGAGTAAGAGTTGAAATCTATGCTCAGCATTTCCAGTCTCCCAGCTGTTGTTCCCACTGTTCTTCTTATAATTTCCCTTGTATATGGGAAATTTAATAATTTTCAATAAAAATTTAAGGTTTATACTAAGATTTTGAGAGTCCTCCTTCTTTGGTTTCCTTCTGCTCAAAACTTACTCCACTTAAACTTCACATACTTTTTTTTCTTTTTTTTTTTTAAATTTATTTGTTTTAATTGAAGGCTACTTTACAATGTTGTATTGGTTTTGCCATACATCATCGTGAATACGCCACAGGTGTACACGTGTTCCCCATCCTGAACTCTCCTCCGGCCTCCCTCCCCATACCATCCCTCTGGGTCATCCCAGTGCACCAGCCCCAAGCATCCTGTATCCTGCATCGAACCTGGACTGGCGATCAGTTTCTTATATGATATTATACGTTTCAATGCCATTCTCCCAAATCATCCTACACTTGCCCTCTCTCACAGAGTCCAAAAGACTGTTCTATACATCTGTGTCTCTTGAAAAAAAGAAAAAAAAAAACCTTCAGATACTATGTTTGAGAGCTCTCAGAACACTCTCTCACATCTCAAGACATTAAGACTATAAACTTGTATTTCAGTTCTAGCTAGACATTGGATGATATAGAACAGAAGAATGCTTGTGGGAGGGGCGGAGCTGAATAAACATGAATTTCACAAAGGAAAATTTTCTCCTTAAGAGCAGTAAATCAACTCCAATTTCAGAATAGTGTTTGTCACATTCCAATGTTTGCAAATGGTATTTTANTAGCTAGACATTGGATGATATAGAACAGAAGAATGCTTGTGGGAGGGGCGGAGCTGAATAAACATGAATTTCACAAAGGAAAATTTTCTCCTTAAGAGCAGTAAATCAACTCCAATTTCAGAATAGTGTTTGTCACATTCCAATGTTTGCAAATGGTATTTTAAAACAAATATCTGTTCAAAGTTTTTGTTACCTGTAAGAGGGTTGCTAGATTCTCTGCAATTAATAAAAACCGTGACCTTTTTAAAATATCACTTTACTTTTATATCGAATATCTAAAATAAGAATGGACTTCCCAGGTGGCTCAGTAGTAAAGAATCCACCTGCCAATGAAGGTGACACTGGAGACACAGGTTCAATCCCTGGGAAGATTCCCCTGGAGGAGGAAATAGCAACCCACTTCAGTATTCTTGCCTAGAAAATCCCACTGACAGAGAAGTCAGGTAGGCTACAGTCCAAAGAGTCACAAAGCACCCGACATAACTGAGTGCACACACACAAATAGGAATTGGAAAAAGATATGGGAGTGCAGAAAGTATTCAGACACATGTGAGCATATTATTTCTAAAGTCTGTAATTTTCAACAAGAACAAATTTGTTCAGATGAAGGGGTAATTTAACTTTTCAATATTTTACAATTTATTTGATTCTAGATAATAACATATTCTTGATGTGTGCAGAATCATAACAAAAAAGTTATAATGATATGATTTAATTTTGAAATGAGTATAATGTAACATAAATTTAAAATTACTATAAAACTTCTACATTCTTTTGAAAATATGGCAATTAATACCTTTTTTATATTGGATTAATGACATTACTAAAATTTTGTCAACAACTTAAAAGCACTTTAAGAAAACAATGTCCAAATCAACCTTATGGCATCAAAATAAACATTTTCCAAGAAGTGTAATAACAGTGATCGAGATTTACATTCACTGTTTCTGACAGAAATATGTTTTCCATGTAGCCCTATACTAAAATTTAGCTGTCAGAATATTAGTGAACTGGATGCAGTGACCACTTTTGAGTTGTATGGGTAATCAAAAGTTGACATCAAAACTGAAATTCATTGACTATTTCATAAGTACAAGCTGATGTGTAATTAATGCATCATCAACACAGCCATTTGACCTGATTTGGATCTCAGTTATTCTTGTTTTATTATGTTTGCATGTGAAACACTTCTTTGATTATTTATTTTAAATAAAGTAATTTTTGTGTCACAAATTGCTTCTCTGGTATTACTAAAATTAGTAACATCAATTTGTGTGTGAGGGGGAAGTCAGGTAAAGACCATTTTCTTCTATTTTGTCTGTCATATAAAATAGAAAAATGGTTTTTCTTTATTTTTTTCTCTTATAAGCAATAATTAGCTTTACCAAATTCATTATTTTAGGGATAGTTGCCAAAAGGTGCCATTTTTGCCACCTGAAAAAAGTATGGAATTTATTTTGTGACTATATCCACATCGAATTATCATATATTGCTCCCAACCTGAGATAGCATAAATAAATACTGAACACCTCCAAGTTACTTGTAAAATAGAATTGGGAGTCATATTAACCCGGGTTATTCACTGATGTGCAGGCATTGTAGATGAGAAACCTACTCATGGAGATTGAAAACTCCAAACAATAATTGTTTTAAACCTACTGTCATAAATAAATCATATAAATATTTACAATATTAATAAGTACATTAAAGAAAAAAACAGAAGCTGAAATAAAAATAATATTCTTCATTCTTTGGTTTACTTTAAATAATATGATAAAGGAAGCCTTCAGATAGGTTTTTAACATGTGTGCTTGTTTTTAATTATTGTCATGAAAGAAAACATGATGTTTCTGGATGAAAGGGAAAATTATTTTTCCTTATAGCAATCCATGCATCATTTTCTCACGCCTCATATTTTTAGTTTCATGGAAATGAGGTGAGAGCACATCTCACTCTTCCCATGGTAAGAGGAACACAGGAAAAGTACACAGAAAATATGACTTTAAAAGCATATATAGATTCTGGTCACTTTCCCCCTCTCTCTGAAAAGAGCAAGAGAAACTTGTGTTACTTAATGTCTTACAGTCCTTCAGAGGACAAATGTATGGCTTTAGGTTACTCCCCTTTGGTCAAAGCTCATCTCTGGAAGATGAAAATCTCCCCAAAATCCATAACTATCATATAATTGCACTCTTTTAAGTCATTCTTTGACTTTCAAGGCTTGTCCTTTATCTCAAATTGCTATTAGTTTCTATTCAGAAAGTCCTGACTATGAAAACGTTAGAAGATATTCATAGTGTTTCCCATCAAGATGCAATAACGTAAACTGAAAGAATTATAAGTGCATAATAGTTGCTGTTGCTATTCAGTCCTGTTTGACTCTTTGTGACCCCATGGACTGCAGCACACCAGGCTTCCCTTTCTTCACTATTTCCCAGAGTTTGCTCAAA
Source organism: Neotragus moschatus (assembly GCA_006410615.1). Taxonomy (NCBI): domain Eukaryota; kingdom Metazoa; phylum Chordata; class Mammalia; order Artiodactyla; family Bovidae; genus Neotragus; species Neotragus moschatus. Next base: position 223,020 of record SJYA01001617.1, on the reverse strand, counting down.
CTCATGTCCATTGAGTCAGTGATGCCATCTAACCATCTCATCCTCTGTCATACCTTTCTCCTCCTGCCTTCCATCTTTCCCAACATCAGGGTCTTTTATAATGAGTCACCATAGCAGCCTCATTAGAACTTAACAGTGGTAAAAGTTCTGACACTCCACTAGACCTCCTCCAAAACTCTTCAGCAAGGTGTGAAAGGCTGCTTCATTTCCCTCAATGAAGATAGAAGCCCAAGCTCCCTAACTGGTCTCCACTGACACAATGGGAAGGAACCTTATTTTACTGACAGTGTGCTTGAAAGTCCAAGTTCTCTACTTGGTCATCTCTGACAGTACCCTGGTGAAGGAAATGGGTTGTTTCATTACAGCCTGTCAAATATGGAAGTTTGCACTCTCAGCCATTGTTGGCAAGACTTGGGGTGGGGTCATAAGTTTTTTTTTTTTTTTTTTTTCCATGAGGTTTGTCTGAAATACAGCAGTTATTTTCTAATAGTATTTTTCTTACTAAACTTCCCTTTCCTATTATTTTTATTTGCATTTGTTTTTGTCTTTGTGTGTGTTTTTCTGGAAAGAAGTTTATCCAGAAGAAATTCTTAGACCATTATTCCTCAGTGCCAGCTTCTTCATAAATTCACTCTATTTTTTAAATTTCATTATATGCTATTATTCTTTTTATGTATCTTAAATATGTTTTACTGTCTCAATTATAAAATAAGCCTTTATTTTGGGCAGAATATATCTTTATCTCTATAATTTATTTTATTAATTTTTGTCTTTTAAATTTATCTCAATATTTTGTCTTGGATATCTTATACATTTTTCTTAAAATGATTCTTAGCTCATTCAGTTCTTTATACTCTGCATCTATTTTACATAATTGAACTTATTGGCAATATGATAAATCATATTTATGGAATGACAATCAATATTAAAAAGATTTAGTCAAGTGGAATTGTATATTCAGTAGAATCACAAATAAGTTACTGATAGGTTAACTATTCTATACCAAGTAGATTTTAAGAGAAAGAAGATTGAAAATATATTCACATTTCCCTTCATATTATAAAATATTATTGAAAATGCATTCTATCATATTCCCAATCATACTTAAAACATTGCTATATCGATTGGTATTTTGAGTGTTCAGTTTATTTTATGATATACATTGATGAGGACTGAGATAGCTTCAAATTTCTTCTCAATTAATTAAGTTGTTATCTGACCCAGACAAGCAAAATTACTGATGCAATAAAGAAAGCTTTATGAAGACAAGATGGAAGGTTTCAAAAGTTGACACTCCTTTTGACTGCTATTCTACTCCCTGATGGAGATAAGGCTTATCATACTTTTCTGACCTTGAGGGTAGCCTGATGTACTGTGAATGCTCCCTGTGATGGATGAGAATTCCTGGTTGAGAGTTACTGGAGAGAATTGTGCTTAAGAATCTACACTTATGTGGAGAGTCAAAACAGTACCTCAGAAAAATAATGATCTGTCTTAAATCCAATTTGATGTTCATTCTACAACAAAAGGAGTTTTTAGTAGAAACTGAAGTAAGATATGAAGTTAACTTCTTAGCTTTTCTCTTAGCAATTTATAAACTTCTCAAAGGTCAATTCTTTTCCCTTCAGATTTGCATTTGTTCAATGAATAATTGACTATTTAAAATTATATATATATACATGAATATATTGTTAGAAAGTATATTTGATAAAATAAATAACACTGGAATTATGGACAATAGGATTTTGCTATCACTATTATGCAAATTATTTACGTCAATATACAATATATACAAACCATATTGAATGGATTTGGGTTAATCATTTAATATCCATAAAGACTCACTTTTCCAAAGCAGAATATGAGAACTTGGCAGATATAAATAACAAAGTTCTTTCTGATTGGGAATATTACTCTGTTCAATTCCTTCTAAGCATTTTAAGTATCTTTCCCCCAGCTCTTTGCTCTCAGTTTAAAACATACTCTTATAAGGCCAGAAATAAGCAATGAATTATTTTATTCTTTTTACAAATTTTAAAATAAAAAATAAAATAATTTGAGCATGATAGTGTCATAAATAATGTTGAATCAAGATTATAATTAGACTATTAATTCTCAGTAGATAATTGAGAGAAGCTTGTCTCTTTTTTCTCATTTTTAGTGTCAGATCTAATCCTCTTAGCTCCTTATACTACTATGTACACATTTTACTATCTTGATCTTTGCTAATTTTCCATTTGTTGGCCAGTCATTTTTACCAAATCACTTGGATACAGTTTGTTTTGATTCAACTGTTAAATGAATCATTTGTATATTCATGGTCTATTTATGGAATTCCTCACTTTAGTCAAAGAAAATTAAGGTGCAGTTTTGTGTGTGTGTGTGTGTGTGTGCATGTGTGTAAAAGAAAGAGAATTAACATGAGAAAAAAGTACAAGTATTGTGAGGCAGAAAAAAAAAAGTCCTACTTCTATGAAATTGGTCTCATTTATCTTCTTTCCCATTCTATCGTAGCTCCTTCATCTTCCTCCCACTAAAATGTAATACTAGTACAGTTTAATGTTTCCTAGGAGGAAGAAATACGGTTGCACATTCAAATTCCTCAAACCAAAAAGCAATCAATACACTATGGCAGGTATGTAGTTCCTGAAGATAATTGTTTTTGTACTTCTAAAAGGAAGAACAATGAGTGTCAGTGAGAAGAAAAATCCAGCCTTGGAAGCAACCACATTTATCTTTAGTCAAGAAGAAAATTAAACAAAAAAGTTAACTTTAAAACAATGATTAACTTAAATCTCTTTCATAAGCATTATATATTGTCTTTATAAAGGAAAAATAATGCCAATTACCACAAAGAAAGAAAGAAAAAGTTGTGTAAAATTTAAGAAAAATGTGTATGTTCAGTGCATTAAAATTATATACACAAATCAGTGTTCAGTTTAAGAATGGATGGCTCAGAGAGTAAAGAATCTACCTGCAATTCAGAAGACTTGGGTTCAAACACTGGATCAGGAAGATCCTCTGGAAAAGAGAAAGGCTACCCACTCCAGTATTCTTTCCTGGAAATCCCATGGACAGAAGAGCCTGGAGAGCTACAGTTTATGAGGTCTCAAGAGTCAGACATGACTGAGCTACTAACATTTTCACTTTTAAGTATGGATGCCTGTGTTTTCTTTTCTTTCTTTCNATCAGGAAGATCCTCTGGAAAAGAGAAAGGCTACCCACTCCAGTATTCTTGCCTGGAAATCCCATGGACAGAAGAGCCTGGAGAGCTACAGTTTATGAGGTCTCAAGAGTCAGACATGACTGAGCTACTAACATTTTCACTTTTAAGTATGGATGCCTGTGTTTTCTTTTCTTTCTTTCTTTCTTTCCTTTTTTTTTTTTAATGTGTGAGCTAAATATGCAATAGGCTGAGAAGTAATGGAAGCCTAAAATTAAAATTAAAATGTACTACCTTCATTTGCTAACACTAAATTGAGTATAAAGCATTTAACCTAAGATGAGATGGGACCCAATGCTTCAGGGAAAAAATATCTTCGACTGTCCAACACTCCCCTATATGCTGATATCTGAGAGCTAATTGAATACATTTGCGTATGAGTGACTGCATTTTGGGAAAAATAGCATTTTTAGAAAATATGTGGTAGGTTGAGATAATTATAATTGAAGCTGGTTTGGAAGGGAAGTCTCACTACAAAGTTAAATTCACCCTGAGGAAATTGTGGTTTGGAGGTTCAGAAACCAGAAAAATGGCTCATTTCTGACATTGTGTGCTGGGGGTTATAATTTAGCATGCCACTACTCACTTGTGTAAATGTGTCATATTAAGAAAATAATGCACTAAACAGAAAGCTTTCAGCAATAAACCAAATACATTTGTCTGTTAAAAAAAAAAATAAAGTACATTGAAACAACTAAACCCTGAAATATCTTATTTATTTTCCTGTACCTCCTGGGACACATGATGTAAACTGAAAGCTTTGGAAGAATCTGGAATACTGTAACAATTTGGGATAAGGTTTAACAGAAGTTGGGAAGCTATTTTAAGAGTTTTCTTTTGATAGAAACATGTGAGGAGACTTTGATAAATTACTCTGGCTTGAAAAGAGAAAGAGAGGCAGAGACAGAGACAGAAGCTGATTATTTCTCTCTCAAACTAATCAAGAAGATCCTATCACCAACTACACAGGCTTTATTTAAAGTCATTAGTAATATTATATACTAAGTAATCTAGTTCCATTTCATAGATCTTGTGAGTAAAAAAAAAATTCACTCACATATTTACTCATAAGGCAGGTAACTTGTATTGAGTAAATAAAGATTAACAATCAAATCATCACATTACAACTGCCTTAACGGTGAGCTTTGAGGGAACTCAGGGATAGAAACATGATGTCTGCCACCAAGCTATCAAACACTGCAGCTACCCCCACAATCGTGCACCTGGAGGAGACTCAGGATGAGAAAGCACAGGACACTGGCCCCAGACAGCTGGGGTACACATCAAAGGAATGACTTCAATGAGCTCAGACTTTTGCATCTTTCCATTCATATAAAAACACTAAATTCCTTAGCTTGCGATATTTATTTTTCTTTAGTTATTGGCAATCTTTTTATGTCCTAACTAACCTTGTCTTTGTTGCAAAAACTCCTATATATCTCAGCGCCTCTCTGAGAGCCTGATCTGATAAAGTGCACCATTGTGGAGTGAATGCACTAACAAATAATTTGATGATGGGAATCCTGTTTCTATCCTTAAGATAATTTTAAGCTATTTGGGGGGATTTTTAAAGCATTTTTGATTGGACTGGCTAGACATTTATCTATCTAAAGAAATAATTCTAGGTTTTGTTTGCCAGTTCTTCTTTCTTCTCTCTTCCTTCTTCATCTCCAGGCATAGTTTGACTCACTTTCCAAATATCTTGTTTGAACAAGCTAAATTACTTTTTTCTGAGCATTCCTGAAAGTCAGGCTATGTAATTTTTGATAGGATCATTATCATCTAAGTGGCAATGGAAATCCTACCTTTGCTTCTCCACTTACTGTTTTGTGATCCTTGTCATGCTACCTACTTGTACCTCTTCTGTAAAGAGTTACAGAAGAGTTTACTCTTCTGTAAAGTAAGACTGATTAAAAAAAAATTAATAGGGAAGTTGCTAGGATCAATGAAGTAAAAATTGTAAATAATGTCTGTCAAGCAATAAATTCTATAAAAATATTAAATTTTATTGTTAGTATTGTTATTGGTTTATAGATAACTTTCATTCACTCATGCACTCATGATGGGAATCTTTCAAATAACTATCAATGGTTTAGCTTTAGTGTTTTTCATTTTTGCTATTAATTTCAATGTCAATTGCATTATAATTAGAATTATTTATAGCTATTCTTTATCACTATTTATTTTGATTCCATCACAAGCTGGAATCAAGATGGCCAGGAAAAATATCATTAACCTCAGATATGCAGATGACATCTCCCTTATGGCAGAAAGTAAAGAAGAACTAAACAGTCTGTTGATGAAAGTGAAAGAGAGT